>JARHVA010000046.1:6142500-6320000 GCA_037957365.1 Torreya grandis
CTTCCATTTCCAGTAGTGTAGGCTTCCACCAAAATATCAAATTGTTAGAAGAGTAGTTTTGGGTTGAAAATCCATTTTTATTAGTCTTGTTTATCCAATTTTGTGGTTCAAGAGTTTGAAAAAAATGCAAGACTTATTGAAAAAATATCAAGGGTCACTCAACTACAGTCCTCGCAATAAAGCCAAATGTTTGCATGAAAATAAATAATCAAATTCTATACCAAAGAAAAAAATTCTAATGTTTAATTAGGGAATACACATAACTATTCTTAACATTAGCCATTAATTGAATTGATTGTGAAGTGGCTTTATTAATTAAAAATATAATATCATTTCACACAACACAATATATCCCACTCAACACATATATCTTTATTAAATATCAATCAATATATTTGATCTCTCATTAGTCTCATTATTTTATCTTCAATTCTTTCTTTTCCAATATTACTTTTTTGGCCGCTAGCCTATGTTCATATATTCCCTCTCTTCTCTTATCTTTCCTATTTCTCTCCATTCCCACTCTCACATCTTACCCCAATTGTTCTAACTACCATTTCCTCCTCCTTGATCCTCTTTGCCTTCCTCATGCTATCCCATAGGTTCCTAGGCCTCTAGAAGAAGTTATTAAATTTAGAAGAGATTCCCTTCCCCATGAATAACATGGAGAATATGCAAAGGCATGTTCTATATGAATTGTTACCTCATACCATACATGTCTTATTTATTTACGTTAGATAATATTGGAGCACTAAAGAGCCCTAGAGACATACGCACAAACAGCCTTTGTCGAATTGTAAGAAGTCTTGCATTTTTTCAAACTTCTTAACAACAGATCTTGGAAACATTTGGATAAACAAGATTATAACAAAATATATAATTACTAGTTTTGGTTCCCATAAATCTTCGATTTTCACTAGTGTGGGCTCCACCACAATATCAAGGACACTCAACTAGAACCTTGGCAAGAAAGCCAAATGTTTGCATATAATTAAATAATCAAATTCTATACCAACAAAATAAATTTTCATGTCAATTAGGGAATACACATAACTATGCTTAACATTAAACGTTAATTGAATTAATTTTGAAGTGGCTCTATAACTTAATCATATAATATCATTGCACACAACACACTCAACACATCTATCTTTATTAATTATCAATCAATATAATTGATCTCTCATCAGTCTCGTATTTTTATTAAATATTGATCCATATATTTGATCTCTCATTAGTCTCGTATTATTCTATCTTCCTACATCACCTCTTATGTGGTATATATATTTCCAAATGTACACAACTATACAAAACTATGTGTTTCTTGATCATTGTGCCTTGATTCGTTGATGCAGCCTTCAAATCTATTAGCCCACATATTTCTTTATGATACTTCCTCATATGCTTTTTTTAGCCCTCGTGACACCATTAGCTCTGTGTTAACGTCTAATGAATGCTTTCAACAAAGAAGTGACCGGATATCTATAGAAACCTATTTTGGGTACAAGACAAGTTATTTGCTCTGGTATTTGTGTGTTTTCATGTATATGGATTATTGGTTCATATTAGGCTCTTATTGGCATGTTTTCTCTTGTGTTGGGCCCAATTTGCCTTTCTTTGTTTTATATTTTCCATACAACTTTACTTTTGATTCACTTTGGGTCTATGATAATACCACCATTCAATCTGGAACACTTGAAAACCTACATATCAACTATTTGTTTGCTTGGCATGACTCATGATGCTCCTAGAAGGTAAAAAACATTGTTTTTTGGGTTTTTCAGTTAGAATGCCTAGATTGACTTGTCCATCTTGGTTGTTGCCAAAATTGAGTCATTTAATCTAGGTCATTTCTACCTTGTTCACTCCTTGAGCCTTGTTTGTAAAATTTCCTACCTTTTTCATTGTTGGCTTGTGTGCCAATAGGCCTTAATTTAAATTCGATAAGCCTATATATACACGTGCATGTTAATACATTTAGAAACAACATCCACACACATGACATGGTTGAAATTTGTATGCTAAGTTACATTGTTTTTTATTACTGCACCATATATTGAAGGATATGCACCCTATATACCAAAAATCGAAGAATAGTGAAAGAGTATGTAAAATATACTAGTTGCTTGTATCTCATATAAAGGAATAAGGGTTGGGATCTTCCTATCACGTCAAACTGCACCATATATTGAAGGATATGCACCCTATATACCAAAAATCGAAGAATAGTGAAAGAGTATGTAAAATATACTAGTTGCTTGTATCTCATATAAAGGAATTAGGGTTGGGATCTTCCTATCACATCAAACTGCTTGTTGGATTGTATAGGTGTTGATTTCCAAATTGTTTCAGAACAGGGATCTAACTAAAGTGGGGCCCTCATGACTACACCCTTTTTTATGCTCTTGAAAGGTCTCTTCAAGTGGATTAGGTTTTGGAGAAAGAAGAATAAATTTTGGAGAATTTATGCATCGGTTCAATAATCTAAGAGAGGTTTTTGATCAGAAGACACGAATGAAGCTGCAACTTCATGATGATCTAACATCATGAAGCTACCAAAATCAAACCTTACTTTCCCATATTGAGCCATATGATTTTGGTAATTGCCAAAATCGAGCCCTTCGATTTTGATTATTTTTCTGCACTACTCTAATCTAAACCAAACTTGTGGATTTGCTTAGCGGCTTCTCCCAGACCTATTTTTACTCAATTTTAGCTTCTGACAGTACAAAAGTAATTCAAAATCCAAGTATTTATCTAAGAACCCCTCTTGTCCGACTTCAAGTGAATTAATCAATTTTTTGCACATTCAGATCTGTTTTATTACTGTATTGTTGTTTTTAGTTCATATTTGTCTTCCACAATCCTTTTTGATGTTTAGTCTAGTGTCTCTTGGACATTGCCCACTTTTCATCAAATCACTAACTGAGATAGGTTATATCGTCAAAAGAATAAGATTACCATATTTAGCAAGGGGAGGTAGTGTGACAAATTGGGAATTATATATCTCATCAAGGATGAAAACATTGGCAATAACATAATTCACACCACTAGTATCTCCAACATTTGGAAAGCAAACCTGCCCTTTGGAGTTCAAAAGATTAGGCAAGACATTTAGTAATGTTATATAATATGGATTGTCCAAGTTAATATGCTTTTTATAGGCTTAGATGGAGTGATCAAAATATGTTCTTGGAGATTGTGTGAGTTTGTAACATAACACAAAAGATCTAAAAGTAAATCTCAAATAAAGACCTAAGCACCACTTCATTAGGTCTCCTATAAGAAGCATCCCATTTTCCACTTATGAATATTTAACAATCTCTTGAAAATTGTCCATGAATGAAGATCCTCATAGTTCAACTAGAGAGTACATAGATTGGGCTAACAAAAAGTTTAAAATTGTTATTAAAAGTTAGTTATGGGAATGGCTTATATTAAAAGAAATCCATAAACACGAGTGTCTTGATATGTACTTTCCAATTTAAAATTATTGGTCAATTGATCATGGCATAGGTAAGCTAGACCACTTGATTCGTGATAGAGCTCTATCCAACAAACCTAACAAACCATAGATTGCCAAGATGATGAAAGATAATTATCTCTTTTCTCCATGTTACCTTTTATTAAAAAAAATGACATCCCTATCAATGATAGCATCATCTAAAGAGCATAATGAAAAGAAAAGATATGTTACAATTCAAACCCACCATATAGAGATGATCTCAGTGACCAAACCATGTCCTCTACCATTAAGCAGAAGGAATCAACCAAGGCTTATTCCACCAAAAAAGTGGATTATGTCAAGTCTATGCTCTTTTATTTTGTATGACTGCCCAAATACCTTGCTCATCTAGTTTCAACCCATTTTTCTATTTTCTTCACTTTCCTCGTTAATTGATGCTCCTTGTAAGGTGGTTATTCAAATACATAATTTCTACAAAATTGAAAAGGTTCTTTTTCAACTCTAAAACTGAAGTCTCTCATGGGCATTTTACAACCTAAAGATGAAAAAGCCATCTCGTATGTGTCAAGGTTTGTCAATTGAAATATCTTTTCCCCTCCACATACTATGGAGTTTCAAATTTGTAGCCAAACAAGTATTGCTATGCTTAGCCAAGCCTCTAGTTCTTGGATTCAATGTAGAAAGCTTCCATAATTTGCAAATCTGGTTTGCATAATGCCTACAACAATTGGAGGTGACTTCACAAAGTTATCACCACAAACAATTGGAGCCTAGAAATTTTTGTGAATATGTTTTCCAATTTTGTTGCATGTTCTTTTTGTCATACTTTGTTCACTTGGATTATCTCTTTGAAATCTTAATGTCGGTAACGTTTTACAAGCTTTCAAAGTATCCTCTACTACCAAGTCGTCCAATAATAACTTGCTTTAAAATATAGTTAAAACTTTTTTGAGGTCAATTAAAATAATGTTTAACTTATCATATGATGCAATCAACTTTGTTAACAACCGTGTCATTGAACCTTGATGTTTGGGGAAAGGGACCAATTAGGTACAAGTTATACAATACTGTGTAAATTGTACTGCTTTTCATTTTAGTTTGTTCAAGTAATAGGTTCAGTTCTCATGTATTGTCTCCACTATGGGTTCCCACTCCACTACTGGTCCCTTTCCCCTATCAGTACTCCAATTATATCCTAAGGCCCTAATAAGGCTCAACAAAACTACTTGACTTATGCCAAGAAATGCTTTACCCTGAACCATGGTTGGTTTGTCACTCACTTTTACATTTTTTTTATAGGCAATCATGTTCTACAGCAAACCATGTCTGAATTTTGAGATTAGTTGGTCTACTTCGAACATGACACTTTGAATAACAAAACTATGCTGGTGCACAACAGTGACCCATAAAATTTGAAGTGAAAATGTGGTAGTTTAGAAACAAATACTTCAAAAAATCATACCATTATTGATATCACATTATTCTCATGGTCAATATCTTTTTAGCATTATGTGGTCTACCCGCATTGAGAAATCATTATTTTCTTAATTATAGGAATTATTATTCTATACATATATTTCCCACCAATTACATTTGTACAACATTGAAGTTTATATGCCATATATTTAATTGCAACTTGCACAGTTTGCTCTTGGATTGAAGTTGCAAGGATACTCCAAAGTTCACTTAATAATGCTTCATAACAACACATTTTAGAATATGTTGTAAAGCATCCAGGGGCTATTATTCAGTTTCTCCTAAAATTATTATTTACAAAATATTTTCTTCGTGTTCATTAGTTATCAGAAATGACATTTTCCAACATTTCAATGATTAAGTAGTAACATCCGAAAACAAAGTCCGAGAAGCTGATTAATTCTCTAACAGTCCAACCATTGAAGAAGTATATGAAACCACCGTATGAAAACATGATTCTTGTTAACATTCATATAAGTCTTCCAAATGAAAACATTAGTCGATGGTCATATATACCACAAAGAACTTAATACCTTGCATGCTGTGACATTCCTCTGGGCAAAGACTGACAACTGAAGAAATGAGAAAACATAGTTGTGCAGTTTAACAGTTCAGAAAGCAGCCACAGTTTTAACCAACTTGGAGGCCCTCTGATATCTTCAAAAGATCTAATAATGTTCAAGGCTGCTGAAGCTAAACCATAAATCCTGTATTTGCATTCAGGCTATGATAATTTCTGGATATCACCAAGATGAACCATAAACATAAATCATATATAAGCCACAGCCCATATACCGAACATCAACAAAAATGTAGAAATTATAAGTGCCCAGACCATGTAGGCTTGAAACACGCCTTCATCTCAAATGCCAAGAAAATTCCCTCTTAAGAACATCAGAAGATATTGTATCATAAAAATGATTTCTTAGGAATTTTCAAAACACAATTGAGGCTATCGATGTACAAGGACTTTAAACAACAGAGATTTCATGTAAAGCTCTATATGCAGAACAACAAAAATACAATTTTTTTGACTATATGGAAATGTAGAACACAAAAATACGAACTTTTTTGGCTATTTGGAAATCCACAACCATTTCAAAAAAACAGAAGGAAAGCATTTCAAGCTCATTCCTTCACATTCAATAACTTTATGACGAGAAAAATATCAGATCTCTTGGATAGCATATTTTATCTGCAAGTTTCTAAATGAAAGCTTACAAATGATTGAAATGTGATTATTAGATTGAGCAACAGATGTGATTTAAAAGAAATGGATATCATAACCAAATTTTATACCAGATTCAGTGAATCTCTTGACCCAGGAGGAAAAATATATAATTTAATTCCTCGTAAACAGCATAAGCCTTTTGCACAGGTGGTGTCAAAATACATTAGCACCTCATTTTACAGCATAAATAACTGTTTCTTGAAAGTAAATTGTTAACAAATGGGATACATTCAGGGATTAAAAACCGCATACAACTAGAATACATACACAGTATATAAATCACTCGAAAACAAGTGCAAAACAAAAGCTGCCTTTTTAAATTGTACTCGATGCTGATTTTTCCAGATTTTATCATACTGCCCTTGAACTTTTGCCAAGAAAAATAATTCATAGAAATTCCTTGATTGCTGTTTTCTCCTGCACTGGAACCTTATCCATATGTTGCAAATCACCATACTCACAAATACATTCATTGATAGCAACAGCTTAACCAATTTTCTGAAAGACCCCTGAAAAGTTTGGAATTTTGTTCAGATGTTTCAAAGCCTTTTCTGCAACTTGCCGAGTATTATAATTGCCATAACGGAAGGCATCAACCAATGCTGTGTGTACATTAGCATCAGTAGCAATAGTACGAGCCAGATCACCACTGCGGAGTATTCTTTCAACAGTCCATACTGCCTGCTGCCTGAGCACCTCTGTTTTATGTTCTTCTAGAATATTTAAGATAGGTTGTATTGCATCTTCTTGATCCAAAATCTGAACTCCACGTTCTACATCGACTGACTCACTCAAAAGAGTACGTATTGCTGCAAGAGATGCTTCAACAACAGATACATTTGCATGATCAAGACATGCTACCAACTTAGTTACTGCCCTTGCTTCGAGAAGGCAAAATGTGTTTTTGGATGAGCAGATTCCATGATGAACTGGGCAAAGCCCAGTTGGCTTAGGTGGCGGAAAGAAGCAATCACAAAAGCCACCTTTGGAGATTTCTGGATATTCTGACAATGTATGGGAACGTGCAGAGAGATTTTCAAGTGCAATAGCTGACAATCTTTGCACTTCATCAAGGCCATTTGTTTGAAGTAAATCCGTAAACAAAGATGCCAAATTATATTGCTTAGCAAGAGCTAGGACCACTATATCATCGAGCAAAAACGTAAATCTTGCCAAGATTCCTACTAGTCCCTCCAAGTATGGAGTGAGAAAGCGCATGCCTCTAGTTTCACCATTTCGTACCTCGTGAATTCTACTCACCACAACTGGGAATGCTCCTTCATTAAGAAGTGAACGTGTCAGAGTAGCATCCATTACTGGAAGATTTGCCAGCAAACTTGCCGCAGCTGCATGTTCCTCTGTTAAACCATTTGCTCCCACGATTCTGATTAGAGTGCTAAGCTGGCCAGTAGTTACACGCAAACCATCTGCTAGTTCCTGGCCCATATGAGGACAGAGCCGTTGAAGTAGCTTCACTGATGAGATACGCAGATCTTTTTGCGGTGCTTCAATAAATTGAATGAGATTTATAGTTGCTCCAGCACTTTTAATGGCAGAGACTACACTAGAAACAGCTTCTGAAGAGCTGGCCAGGCCAACAAGCACTTGAAGCAGCTTTGCTTCTATTGCAGGCCCAGTATTGCTGATCAGATGCAGTAAATTATGAATGATATTTTCTGAAACGAGTGTGTGTCCATCGGCATCAATTTGAAATGACTCGTATTCAAAACCAGTGCTTACGATATTTGCAAGAATTGTCGCGGAGACCTCCTTCATCTTTATTGGCAGTTGATTTGCACCCACAGTAAAGAGATCCTTGATAAGAGGAGGTAGAATACCAGCTTCAATTAATATTTTCACATTCATATCATACGAGGAAATCTGGTTTAGAGCCTTCAAAACGGATTCTCTTGCTGGCAACTTACCACTTCCCATTATCTTCACCAGTGTCAAAGCAGCCATTTCTGCTACAAGCACCTTTCCATCATTACTAAGGACTATTTCACCAAGGTAATTTGCCATCTCCAGCTGCACCTCTTCTGAGCCTGCTCCACACCAAAACCCCAATCATCATTCACATGGCTACTGATATCCTACAATAATACACTCTTTAATGGAGCACTGAATTATAGTACTCAAGATTTCATGACGCTCAACTATGGCATACAGCAAGCAAATGGTAGCCATTCAGCTCTAACAGAAATTGTGAAGAACAGCCATAAGAATGGCAAAGAATAAAACAGGAATCGCATCTGCAGTTAGCACATGAGCTACATTTCATGCTAAACTGTAGAAATTAGCATGCAAAGAGGTAGACAAGATCCTAAAGACAGTTGCAATTGTTGATTCGAGACTAGAATTTATAAATATCTCAAAATGAAACTGATAACTTTTGTAAAGGCATCGAAGGAGAAGCAGAATAGCAATTTACAATTATTTCTGGACTATATATGGCAGTCTTCTCTGTTTGGAAGCAACCAAATAAATGCATTGCCCTGTCAAGATGGCATACTTTCAAGTTCTTAATTCAGCAGAGGGGATCGTTCAAGGGGGATCACCCATTTAACTGTGCAGCATGGACAATTCGCAACTCAACTCTTAGCCCTACTTACAGAGGTATCTTTGGTAGACAAGAAAAACAGTTGATAAACATAATACAATTCTTACATCATACAGCCAAATCCAAGCTTTATATCACTAATTCAGGTAACAAGAACCAACTTCAATTACCTTCAAGGACTTGAAGCCCGTCTCTGGACTACTTAGTCGTAGACTGTAAAAAAAGTGGAATAACCAGTGCAAGCAATGAAAATGAGAGTGCATTATTGTTCAACAACAGCCAGAAATGCTTGCCTAAAGACATAACAATACTAAAAAATAACAGCTAAAAATCCTTGGACCAAAAAAAGCCATGGGCCCACCAATAAAAAGAAATTTAGTTTGACACCCAAAACCAACAACTAAGATTCCATATTTGCATATAGAATTGCAAAATTTGGCGAGTGGGCTCACTCAAAAGACTAATATCAATATCAAGATTAGAATTAACATGCAGAAAAATAGGTTTCCAATGGTAAAAGAATTATGGAATTGATAGCAATTTTTTTTATGAATAAAAGTATCAACAATCATGTATTGATAATAGTTTCAGAAATTACACAAACAGCAAAGTAAAAGGCTGTAACTTTGACTGTTCGTCCAAGAAAATATGAAAAAACATTCCGAGCCACAAAAACAGTCTGACTACCAAGAGTTGCATTGAACCTAAGATTAAAAACATTACATCTAGCTAAGACTGTCATAGAGACAATATAAGGCTGAAGGATATCGTGGATTGCTGATGCTCTGATCCTGATCATATCAGGGGCCCCTATGCATTTGGCAACCAAAAAGTCCATGTCTTAGATCGCATCAGCAGGAGCGGTACTTTTTTGGGATCTGACCTGAATGATCGCACATGACATCAACTTGAGTGGAATCTGATGTGACCAAAATGTTTCCTTCCTGAGTGGGCTGGCCGCCATCCATGTTGACGATATTCAAGGATGCTCCAATGGACACAAACAGCTTTGGCTGTTTGAATATGCAGGCCAAGGGGGCTGGTTCAATGTCAAGTGTGCTGGAGAGGCGTTTAATAGAAATGGGTGGCTCTTTGCCAACAGGTGTGTCATCCATAATTTTACGGAAGCAATGACCATGTCCATCCATCATTTCATCTTGTTCTGCTTGGTGCTTTTGAATGGCCTTGATTTCAATGCATGCCACAATTATTTTCCCAGAGAGAGTCAATCAAGCAGGCAATGGCTTGGCATGCCTGATAATGCCAAGGGTTTTGACTTGCATGAGGGGGAGGTTCTCGAGAATGGAAACATCCAATGTGGAGGCTGACTTGACCATATTGCAAAGAATCGGATAGGGCTTGCCCAGAGAGAAATTGTTAGAGACCGGGCCGCTGCACAGATACGCAGGGTGAAAGAAGACCAGGATCACTGCAGGGTAAGCTTGGCATGCACCGACTGGTGTTTCAACTGGTGTTTCTACGGAAGTGGCAACTATATTACAAACATACTGAAAAGATTAAAGACAATAGAAACCAATATACTGCCTGAATGTCTCTGCAGGTATGAATAATTTTGTGGTGAAATTTCCAGTCATGTCAGCTGAAAGTGGCCCAAAATGGGAATGGGATTGAAATCAACATCCAGAATTAAAAAAATCCTGTCCATTGGTTGGCCCAAAACAGGCCTCGATTTCAAATGTCATTTCCCATTTGTTTCCCAGGACATCTCTAGTTTTCCAATAAACAATTTCTTGGATGAACAAAAACATAAGGAGACCCGTTTGTTAGGCTTCTAGGCACCCTAAAAGAAACTAGAGACTTCTTAACAGGAAACAAAAAAGAGGGAAAACTTATAACAAAATTTAACAGGTTATAATATAAAATTTAAAAAACTACAAATAAAAAAAACTTTCACCCTAAATAACAAAACAAGAGCAGCACAAGATGCCTTGCACTAGCAATATGACAGTAATAGGATGGGAATTGGAATTTTGAAAGGTTTAAGCTTGGGAGCATATATTAGATCCTTTGCTTGCACTTTAGAGCTGGAGACAGACTCAAGTCCTAACTCAGAGGCTCGGAGTGTAATGTCAGATTTTGGGTTCGGATTTCTTGAAATATTTTCTTCCACTCGGTCTACTTTTACAATTTTCTCAGTTCTGTCCTTTTGTGCATTGTAATGGCAAGCTCAAGCCCCCTCCTACAACAGCACATAATAAATACCCATCCCAAAGCAGACCCAATAAAAAGAGTTTATGGAAGTCAAAGGGCCTTTTAAAGCTATTTTGTAGGAAACTGCAAGATGTAGTGAATAATATAGCAAAGGTGCAGGTGGGTTCATCAGAACAAGAATTTGGGTACACCTTTATTGCAGCTTTAAAAAATCCGGTTCAGTTGCACAAGTTGGGGAATTTATCTGCAGCTGGTACAAAAGAACAACCAAAATAGAAACAAACTCTAATTTCAGTGAAAGCAACATTTATAAAACATTTCCATTAACTTGCCTAAGCACCCTCCTGACCTACTTTATGGTGTAGAAACTAGAAAGTAACAGATGCATCAATTCGACAACTTTTTGTAAATGAGATATCACACAATATGTGTAGGCCTCCTTATTGTAAGGGCATAGTTAATACTTCCAAAAACGATGCCCCAAAAATACATATACCTAAAAGTTTGAAAAAGATAGACAGTGCCACAATATATTTAGAAAGCCTTTAGATGTCTAATGACTATGTTACCGTATGAAGCTAACAAACAATGCAAGCATTCATCCTCCACAATGAAGGACAGAGATCAGGGAAGTTCAGCTTTGTGTTAAACGGACAGCATTATAGATAATCTGGAAGCTAAGAGAAATTAGAGATATTTAAGGTTTAAAAATATTAGAATATTATTTAGCATCCTGTAGCAAGAAACGCTCCGGCACTCGGTGCACGTTAAAATGGCATGAAATGACAACCTGACAGAAACACAGTTTCTATGCCAATTTATTAGTTTTGATTTTTTTTTCAGTTTTGTTATGTTTTAACATTAAAAATATTATATTAAAATCACTAAAATTAAAAATATTAATAATACAACATTTAAAAAATTAAATATGGGTATTTTTATGACTCTTTTTTTAATAAAAATAATGTGTATATAGACACCCGGTTTCTCATACACAACCTCGTTCAATTTATTTCTCGTCATCTTTCCGTTATGGTCACAATTCTTCATTTCTCGTTTCTTGCAACCTAGGTTTAGCATGTAAAATTAAAAATCCCACATGCAAAATAAAAAAGGGGAAAATAGGAGAAATGATAACTTCAAATAGGCATTTAAGCCTTAGTGTAATATATGTTTTTGAAAACGATTATAGGTAGTTTGTGCAGACTAGCTCCTTAGCTAAATACAGAAACCATACCATTCATGGAATATCTTAGGCCTAAGTAGCACCCACACCTTCTCAAGAAAGTGTTTTAAGATCTCATGTAGTAGTGAAAACATTATTTTAATATTAATTAAGTTTATTTAAGGCTTTTTCCAGATACTTCACAGTATTGTTTTTAGCTTTTCAAATAGTCAGACATTGCAATTTTAGTAATAGAAATTCCTATTTCAGCTTTCGGATTTCAATTTTCAGATTTCCTGTTCAGTTTCAGTTTTTTCAGATTCAGCTGTGTTTATCGGCTGTCATCTGGTCAGGAACATGGCCATGATATAGATGGTCATCCTAACCCTTATCAGAACTTTTTCTAGAAAACATTATAAGAAATCAATGCAACCAAAAAAACCTAGATGGTAATTGTATCAATCCAATCTCTATGAGAGAATCCCCATTACTAAGTTCAATGGTGCTGGTCAAGATATTAGACTATGGGCTTGACAAGGGAAGCTGTCTCATAATTTCAATTAAATCCTATGGTTGATTACTGAAGAATACAAAAGGCCGCCTTACACCTTGATGGGCTAATGTTCGATTGGTGACAACTGGTTAAATGTGTGCGGGGCAAAGATGACCACTCCAAAAAAATAACAACTTAGGAACAATCTTTGACTGCAATTTTTCATAACTTCAGGACTTGTGCACATGAAGATTACGTGCTCTACCCTAAAAAACATGAAGCAATTAGGTAATGCGACATACTATCCTGGGGAGTTCCACCAAGCTAGCCTGCTTGTAAAAAAAATTTTGCTCCAACATTCCGAAACTCCTATAGTGAAAGATTCGTGAGCTTAATGTAAAATCCAATTCATCTCTTCTCCCTACCGTGGACAGCCCAAAGATAGAGTAGTAGACCCTGCTATCACTGTCGATTTACATTCAAAAGAGCTTTTGTTTAAAGTGCAAAGAGATATGGTCCAAAGAACACACGCAAGGGCCCTGAAAGAATTCACATTATTAATGTTTTTGATGAACACCAAACATGCCTTAAAGTGATCAGAAGAAATTAATAAAATTTCTGATAATTTGAAGACTAATAACAGAAATTCCAACAGCTTCCCTTACTGCCATACTACGAATAACCAAATAGCAGACTTTAAGAGTTAAAAAATCACTCAAGGGAAGAGTTATGTTAGCATTTAATGATATAAAACAACTACACACACAACTTTATAGATTCCAAGTTAGTGTAACTTATGATGTTGAAAGCCAACCTATTAAAAACCAAGCATTGGTGACCAATGACATTACGGTAAACTACATGGGAATGATTATGGAACTAAAATATATATTTGATCAGCTATGAAATAGGTCTGTTTCTATTTTGCAGCCTTTACAAGAGCTAATATGGCTATGGAGACACAATGGCTAAAGACCTCGGGTAAATTCTGCGTGAATCTTGAAGAGTTGTAAATGATTTTTGGGGAAGGGAAATAGCTGATAGTAGTTAGAGGACTGCAGCCAGGTGCATGCAAAGACTGCAATCTTGGCACACAACATGTCCAAACAGCTGACTAAGGCTGACCTTTGTTCCATTCTACAATATAACTCAATAGGTGCTGTGCAAGGCAACTGCCCAAAAATCCAACAAGAAAAAAGGAAAAACAACACTAAATTAATGTGTTTGTTAATGTATTTCATTACTAGCTTTCAAAGAAAGACAAGAATGCATCATTTTGTAGTAAACAAAATTCAGGTATCACCATTTTTTTAAGTATGAAATTAAAAAAATGACTCAGGAGTTATTGGATAAAGGTTACATGTATATAAATATATAGTTCCAAGTTGTCTTGATGAAGCAGAAGAGTGGTTCTTCATACGTTGATAATCAGGAACTGAATATGAGACCATTGAAACAACTTAAGGAATTACTTGGGCGGCATAGTTTAGGAATATTAATTTGAGATTTAAAAATCACCAGATAAGGGTGAGAGCAAGCGACCAACTTAGGAGAACCTTTTTGACATCAAGGCAGGCCACTATAAGTTTTGGGTGATTAGGCTAACCAATACCCCAGCCATTTTTCAATGTACAATTAATCAGAAAATGCAGTATTTAGGGAAATTTATCCTCAGGTGATTAGGCTAATCAGTGCTCCAGCCACCATATGGAGGATCATTTTCACCATTTGAGAGATGTAATAGTGATGCAAAGGAAAGAAAATGTAAATTTTCAAAAAGTAAACTTGTGTAATTATGCCCAGTATACCCTTAGCAAAGACAAATTAAAGCAAACCCAGCTAATATTCAAGACATTCTGGATTGGCCCGATGCATGTGAAAGGGTTTAAATGTTTATTGAGCTGTTTGAGAAATCCGTTAAGGAATTTGGAGGTCTAATGGCACCCTCTAACCTATCTTAAAAAGAAGGATCAATTCAAATATTCAAAAGCAGAAAAGGCCATATTCCAGTACATGAAGAAGGTAATGACTTCTAGCTGCATACTTGCACTTTTGGCCTGCTCACAGCCCTTTACAGTGCAAATGCAATGCGTCAAGCACTGGCAAAGAAACTGTCCTCACACAAAACCAGAATTCAATCACTGCTGAACAGGATGTTTGTTTATAAAAAGTTGTCCATAATGGTAAGAAACATTGACCCTTATTTATGTTCTTGAAAAAACTTAAATATTTCTTGGACCAGCACCATGTTATCCAGACAAATTTGATTAAGCAGCAAGAAAAGTAGATTAGCAAATACACAGTTTTGGCACAGAATTTCAATAAAAGAAGGAACTAAATAATGTAATTTCAAATTTATTATTGTGGATGCCAGAGCTACAAGCAATATCTACGGTTGAATCAAGAAGTAAAGAAGAAAAATTATCTAATACACCAAGAATGCGAGAGTTTCTTCTATGCTACATGACTTGGGAAACATGTGAGAAGAGAATAGCAAGCACACATTTTCAGGTGATTCAGTTTTCTACAAGAAGCGCATGTACCTCATATCTACTTCTAAATTTAAAGCTAAGATCTTAGCATAATTTCATTCCTTGCCTATTGCTAGTCACAACAACTTCTTTACAAGCTATCATATCAGGAGAAAATTATTTTAGAAGGGTCCTAAAGTAGATGTGAAAAACTTTATTGCTTCAAGTGCAACTTGTCATAAATATACAGAAAAAACTCCAAGATATTCACTGCTGCAGTCTGTGCCTATTCAAAAATAGGAACTCCTTAGCACGAACTGCATTACGGGCTAAGCCACTTGATTCGAATTTGAGTTTGAATTCAGCCACACTACAGTTTTGAAATCTTCCATGTTAAAAAGTCTAATAAAATTTGACATTATGTTTGACAAATGAAAATAATCAGCAGGCTATTTATTTTTACTTGTGATCCTAGATGCATTATTAAGAGGTTAAAAGCTAAATACAAACATTACCTAAAATTATAAGCTTTACCTATTATAAATATGAAAGCATATTTCAATGTACTCTAAAATATAAACATTAGGATATTTCTCTTGCCATAGGTAACCTCCATGAAACGTCTGGCAAACCAACAAATTTGATGAAGTGGAAATCAACCAACAAGATCAGTTCCACAAATGATAAGAATGCTAGAAAGTTGACTGAGTTAAGACAGAGGCTAGAATGGCTCCTGTCTCATCCATAGCTACACATGGTAGAGAGCAATACACCTGGTTTAAAGAGTTTTAGGCTTCATCAGGGAACTCCAATACCGCTGAACCCTGTGAGAAGCTCACAGGAGGATGCTTGGGAATGAGAGGCTACTGCATTTACAACATTTTTGAATATCAATTATGAGACTGCAACAGTTGACCCCACCAGAGGAAGAAGTGGGATTTGTTTTTCTTGGATCTGGCAAGGTTGTCTGGAGGTGTAGAGTAAGAAACAGAAAAAGCCCTACCAAATTCCAAATTTTTTGTTCAATGCTGATGTTATAAAAACAGTAGCCATGAAGGAGTAATTAGTATTTTGTCTACTTTTGTAAGGTCTACTAATAGGTGAGCTGCAGGGGAGGCTGCTGGTGATCTGTAAACTTTTAAGTGCAAACACTTAATGGAATTTGCAGAATCAAAACATGCTGTCCTACTTGAATTCCTACTTCAAATTGACAGTTTGGAATGCTTTAAGAACATAAAATTCGTGTGTTGCTGGAAATAATAATGGAACTTGCTGTACTCAAACAAGAATTTGAACAACTATCAAATACTCAAAGGAAAACAAGGACAACAATGGACCCAAGACTTTTAAGCTAGAAACACCAGTGTGGGAAAAACAAGCTGGAAGTGGTGATAGTTTAGCTTCCTTATCTTTCTAATGGCCAAAGACAATTACAAAGAGATTAAATGAACAAAAACAGCAAACCTTCTCTTTATTGCTCACTCAGCTCCTCTTTGCACCTTTCTTCCTCCTCGTTCAACCAATCGAACACCAACGGTCTCTCATATACATATACAGCAAACCTTCTCTTGTTTGCCCACTTAGCTCCTCTTTGCACCTTTCTTCCTCCTACAACCAATTGAACACCGTCTCTCATACTCATGTACAATTGGATTCATGTCTCTTATTTATCATGCTCCAGGTGTGTCCTTTCATGCGCTAAGGTATTCAAGATGACTCAGAATTGAAGAGACACTGTAATTCTGCTGGTACTCTGACTATTCAATTCACTCGGGTGAAACTGCCACTTTAAGTAGATCCGCCGTCATGTAACCACTCCTAAGCTAACCAGCTATTACGAAACCACCCCTATAAAGACTGGTAGTTACATAAACACCCCTAAATGGAACCAGTGGATATGCAACCAACACCTGCACATACTGGCAGTTTTGTTGCCATACAAGAAATACTTAAATTGAGAACTCTTTACTGACTGATTCCAACTGTTCGCAGGTTGGATGACGAATAGGTTTGTTTTCTTGATCCTTATAGATCATATCTCACTTTTAGCAAGCTTTTAGTCCCACAAAAGCTCAGTGAATGAGAATATATAAGAAGAGCTCTTCCACTTTTGCCTTGAGGTACACCATCTTGCATGCCTTGGTGTCTTCCTTTTGATGTTGACCTACCAGGATTCCTGTGGCCCTCTTCTAGTCTCTCTGATTTTCTGCTGCAACACTACATCCTCCAACTCTCCTTGTGCATCCAAGACAAAGTCCTCTAGAGAGAGTAGCAATTGTCCTGTTTTTTCATCCAATATTGATGGCTCATATAGGTGCAAGTTCTAACAATTTACTATTGAATACATCCTCATAAATGGGGGAAGATCAAGCCTAAAAGCATTTTATTCGATCTACTCTAAGATGGTGAATGACCAGTACCTTAGAGATTTGAGCTTCCTAGCTTGTTCTTGAAGCCTTTCCTTGCTCAGATACAACCATATTTTGTGTCCTAATTTGAGCGTGTGATCCTTACGGTGTTGATCATGACTAACCTTGTACTTGGCTTGAGACTTTTCTAATTGTTCTTTCACTTTGAGATGTATATGCCTAATCCTCTCAATGAACCTTGTTGCTCGTCATCTCTGGATCTAGCTGTTCTCTTTTTTGTCCCATTGCAACATAAAGCAGGTTAGTGGTCAAATAACCCAAAACATGCTTCAAAATGTGAATAGTTAGTTGATGTATGTATTGCCCTATTGCATGAGTGTTGGATATATGACAAAACTCATCGCAAATCCTTGGATACTTCTTGTTATAGCCCCTTATTAGCTGTACCAAAGTCCCATTGACTTACTTTGACCATCAGTTTGAGGATGGAAAGTTGTGCTTCTCTAAAGTTTGGCATTCATCTTGACTCCATACGGTGGTTCAAAACTTCCCCAAATTCGGGAACCTCTATCTGAAACAATGGACTTGGGCAAACCAAAATGCACCCAAACATTAAAAGAGAATAATTCAGCGGCCTCATGCCCTTTTACTGTCTTCTTACATGGAATCAAAACACACATTTTGCTGAATCTATCTACAACTACACATGGATAGTTATGACCATGCTTAGACATTGGCGAACCTCCCACTAAATACATAGATATACTTTCCCATGGTCTAGTAGTCATAGGTAGAGACATGTACAATCCTTCTTTCCTAACCTTAGGCTTTCCAATACAAAACAATTTACATCCTCTAATGAATCTATCTACTTCTTGTATATTGGCCAATACACACATATCTTTGCAAATGAGTGATGGTTTTGCAAGCATCAAAATGTTGTGAAACTTTGGAAGCATGTGCTTCCCTTTATTAGATAAATTAGAATATACTGTGCGGCAAACTAATGTGTTTTGTGTTTGTTGTAATAAGGTAGATTAGATTTCCTATTGCAAGCATATAATCTTTTATTGTTTGTGTCTTTGTTACACGGGTTTAGGAATTAGTTATGGGTTGCCGAAATTCTAAATAGTTGAGTTTATACAATGTAATGTCATGACTTGATTTATAAAGCATATATGGTATCAGAGCCTGAATATTATCAGCCATTACATTTGAGAGGGAATTGCCAAGTTGTTTGTAGGCACCCTGAAAAGCTTTGGCATAAGTTCTTTATTGAAAAAGATAATTTAATGATCAAATACTAAAATGATAAATCATAAGTGAAAATACACAATAAAATAAAATTCACCATAAAGCCATACCATAAAAGTGTTGAGATACAAAATTTGTCAAGTGGGAAAACAAGTACATGGTACACCAAAAGAAAAACCCACGCGTTATTGAAGGATGGCCCCAAGCAATTGCAAAGTAGCACAATGTGTATAAACTAATTAAATTTTAATTCATAGTGTGCAGATCTGCACCTATAGTGAACAAAACCTTAACTAAACACCTCTCAAAACAGTGTACTGTCAAACTCAAAAAATTGGACTAAAAATTTACCAGTACAAACACTGGCATTTAATCAAAAAAATCAAGATAGTGGACTGTGTCAACTAACTTTGCATAGAAAACAATGTCGTAAAGCAAACAGATTCCTCACTCAAACACACATCAACTATGTATATTACTCAGAAAGAAAAAAAAAACAAAATAATGTACTTAACTCAATGAATTACTCACCGACCCTGCCTTGTTTTTATAGATGATGAAGGCTATAGTTACAATATATTTAAACAATCTAATAATAACAACTCCTCTAAATCTGAAAACATGTCTAATAATAATGGTAACTCTAACTTTAGCATGTCTAATTATAACACTGGATGCCTATTAAACTGTTGTTTTGAATTTGATGAGTGTGCCATGCTAAGGAGAATAACAGCTGAGCAGTCACATGTAAAATTCTAACACTCCTTTGCGAAAAAAGTGTTCTCTACCAAGCCGAGTCTTTCTCTCAACGTCTCAATCAGCCATGGGCTTCGTCAAAATACCAACTACCTGCAAATCTGAAGGAACATATTCAAGGATCACTGCTCCCTTCTGAACTCTATCTCAAAGAAAATGGTACCGAGTATTGATATGCTTGGAGCGATCATGAAACACAAGAATTTCAGAGAACTTGATGCAACTCTGATTGTCACAGTAGACAAATGTAGGCTCCAACATCTCATCGGCCAATTCTGCTATCAACTTATGAAGCCATGTGGCCTCACAACTAGCAGATGAGGCTGCCATATACTCTGCCTTTGCTGAACTGAGTGCAACTGCTGACTGCTTCCAACTGAACCAGGAAATCATATTTGTGCTCGAGCTAAAACAAAATTCCGAAGTGCTCTTCCTAGTACTTGCATCTCCTATCCAGTAAAAACCAACAAAACCATGCAACACAAAGTCACCATCTCCCACATATGATGAACTGCAACCTATAAGTATCAGAGCATACGTTTTGCAACCTTCCAATGAATCTGCCTCGATTTAACCACGAATTGGCTCAAGCTATTTATTGCAAAACAAATATATGGTCTCGTAATCACAAGAAATACATAAGAGAACCAATCAATTGCCCATATAAAGAAGAATCTAACAAATCTTAATCTTAATCAACAAAAAAAATCATTTTTGGAACCATAGGGGTGACCAAGGGTTTACAATCCACCATCTAAAATCTCTTCGGAATCTCCACAATGCACTTCCTTTGTCCAAGGAAGGACTCATCTGCACCCTATCAAACCTCGAGACCAAAGAAATAATGCACAAGGCCAATGTCTTTCATGTCAAATTCAGTGGCCAACATTCCATGCAATACGCTTCTCATAGCTGCCTATAATGATCAAATCGTCTATGTACAGAACCAAAACAAGCAGATCAGATTTATCATACAAATAATAAAGATTAAGATCTGCAAAAAATTTTGCAACTGTCATCAATTTGTGAGTACCAAGCACATGGTGCCTGCTTTAGCCCATAAAGGACCTTCTTAAACCAGCACACATGGGTATCTAGCCCATGCACCTCAAAACCCCTCAGTTTATTATGTACACTTTTTCTTCAATAAGAGCATTCAAAAAAACAATCTTTACATCTATATAGAATAAAGGCCAACTAAAAACTGATGCAATAAGCATGATGGTCCTAATATTAGTATACCTAGAAAATGGAGCAAAGGTCTCAGCCAACACTCGGTCCACTTTTTTTGATGTCCAAAACAGCAGCCCCTCGCTCTTTATCTTTGCGAGGCTGTCACCCTCCGGCACAGATCCCTACAGGAGACACACTAGACTCTAGAGTCCCCATGTTGATCACCTCTTTCTTCCAGCCCATCCAAGCAATTGGCAACACTAAGCACCCTTTGGACACCGATGCATCAATCATCATAGCTGATAGATCGGTTAGGCGGTGCTTCTCTTAGCATATCATTATTATTAAAATTACTCTAATTCCACAACTTGTTCTTCCCGCCGGTGTGGCTCTGCTTCTTACTGCCGGTGTAGCTCTACCCCTTTCTGACAACATGGATCTACTACTTACTGGCTACCCCCAGACCACAGGGTAAGTTATGTTACAAGTTTCTTTTGTATTACGAAAATTACATCAGCCTTGGATGTTAGGGGAGATTCTAGAGGAAGTGCTTTGTTTCCCCCTAGTGTCTCCCAACCTATTCCCTTCAACATTGGGAACTCCCCAACGAGCATTATTAAATCTTTTCATAGTGTTCAATGATGAGTCAAACGGCTCCTACACTTCAAGCACAAATAAATATTTTCAATGAGGTCTTCCAATCTTCAACAACACATGCTTTTGGAGGCTCTTGTTCACCCTTCATTAGTATTTGTATTGGTTTCATTACCACCTTTGTTAGTGGCACAATGCTTTACTTTGTCTAATGTACTTTTATTCATTTTTTGGCTTCTTGGATTCTCTTTTCCTTGAACTTTCTATTGTTAGCTGATGTGTCCTTGAGTCCCATTGACCTACTTTTAGTCATCTATGGACATTAATATAATTTTTTCCTTTCTCGTGTTCTAATATTTTAGTCTTTCATTTTATGGTCCTACACATAGTCTCTGGACCATGCTCAACAAATACGAACACTCACAACACCAGCATATTACCTAAGGTAGAGACTTACGCACTCACCTGAGCGCAGCAAGATAACACCAAGAACCCCATTGGTATACAAAGATGTATAGAATAATATGCACAACTCATACAGACCCTAGCATTAACATAAGGAATGCAAACCACTACACATCAACACTTATAACACATAATTGAATATAAGTTCCATTCATCATGTACATCATATAATAACTCCATTAATGTACAACATAGGTATTCATGCTACATAACAAGACACAACATATACAATTGCCTTCCAAGGCTCAATCTACTCTTCAAACCCTAAACTTGTTCTTCAAATTCTATCCAAGTGTTTATCTTGCAAAACATCCAACCTATCCAAAATCTAGTTCAAATGAGAGGTCAACATCCCTAAGCACAACATTCGTAGACCCCTTAACCTCTTTTCTAGTTGGTGTTGAATTAGCTCCACCTATCCATGTTTTCAATTGTTCCTCCACATGTCCTTCCCCTTGGAATATTCTTTAGTATATTCAGATCAACTTGGATCGATACCTTGCCATCCACATTCTTACCTTCTCGATGCTTGACATCTATCGGATCATTCATTCCTTGATACTGTTTGTGATTCTTCCAAACTATGTTTCTTTCAACCCACACATTGATGCTAATTTGTGTTTCTTCTTAACCAATGCATCATTCCCCTTTCTAGGCATATTAATGGTCCTTTCAAGATTATTATGTGCACTTGTGGAACCCTAGGCATGATCCAATGTATCTCACTTGTGCATTATCACACCTAGTCATTTCTTGCACAAGTAACCTTCTGCGTAGAATCTAGGGTCAACATTTCCCCATACTACCTTGTTGTTTGCCCTAAAACAACTACTTCTTGCCTCTTTTCCTGCTGCCCTTGCAAAACTTCAAGAATGTCTTCCCAAACCGTCTTCTCAAACTCATTCCATCTATTCACTACTCCATTAATAGCCTCCATAACCTATGTAACTTTCATCATTGCTTCTAATTCTACAATGTTGTATGCACTTTTTGCATAAGTTTTTCCAAGAGTTTGAACTTTTTCCCTCACTCCTCACATGCTTTGTGCATATTTACTTCTTCAACCAACACTTCATTTGATAATACTTCAAGTTTTCCATTCAGTTATGTGCGCTTCTTCTTCACTTGTGCTTCCAGCGATTAAACTTAGTCATCTTCTTTTGCCTTTCTGCCATGTCCTTTTCTTTTGTCATAATAGCTCCCAACTCTTGTTTTTATTTTCATTATTCTTCATTCAAGCATTCACATAGACCTATGTGTTCCCCAACTCTTTGAACATGTGCCCGATGACTTCTATTTTTTTATTTGCTTCTTTAGGCAGGCCATTCAACTCTCTAGCTTGCTTTTCCCATGCATTTCTAGCCTCTTCCACTTTCTTTTTCTAAAGCTCCTCTTTAGTTGGCTACACAATAATAGGTACTCATGTCTTGCGTAGCAATTGACGAAAGACTATGCAAAGTTTTTCAATTGGTTCCAACCCCTCTGTCAAAGTTTCTCCCCAAAGTTGTGGCCTTTCCTTTTCTACCAACTCAATTAACTCCTTTATCTTATCTTGTACATGTGTGATTTCTTCTCGTTCATTAGCCAATATTTCTTTCTTTGCCTTAGGACGTTTCTTCAACTTCTTCATCTCTTTTTCCAAGCCCACACCCTGCTATAACATGTCATTCCCCATCCTTATCAATCCCAAACGTGATTGTTCACATATCCCACTTCATGGTCAGGGTTTGCTCCAATCATCACACTCTCTATCGGCACTTGAAATAGTATATTTCCCTCGTGAAATTCCAATGATTTTGTACAGTTATGTGTGGTGCTATCCCCTTATTCACCACTATCCTCCTCAATAGTTTCTTCCTCTAACCATACACAAGTCATAGTCTACTCCATTTGGCTTGGGATTTAAGACCTTGGTTCTTCTTCATTTCCTTCACCAAAAATCCTCATCGGTGATCCAAGAATTTTGATTACTGATGCACTTCTTGTCATGCACACACCTTCACTTTCTTTCTTGGACTCCTCAACAATACTTGGCAACTGTGACCCAACCATTTTCTTTTCTCTCTTTTGTCACCATTTGCCTCCACTTCCCTTAGTGAACTTCTCTTTTTCT
The DNA here is from genome assembly GCA_037957365.1 of Torreya grandis. Classification (NCBI taxonomy): domain Eukaryota; kingdom Viridiplantae; phylum Streptophyta; class Pinopsida; order Cupressales; family Taxaceae; genus Torreya; species Torreya grandis. Next base: position 6,166,259 of record JARHVA010000046.1, read on the forward strand.
TTCTTGACTTCTTTCTCTATTTGCATGGGAGGCTCAACGCCCTTCTCGCTTTCTTCATCCCCACTTTCTCCCTTCTTTTCTTCCTCTTCATTGGATTTAGAGATGATTTCTTCCTCCTCATCCTTATTCACTTAGTTCCCCTACGCGTTGCTTTCTCCTTTCTTCTTCTCCTCCCTCACAGTCATGTGCTTCTTTCTTATCTTTATCTCTTATTGCGAGGAACTTTCCTCCTTTTGTTCTTCCTTCTCTACTTCTTTAATCCATGTGGGTTTCACATACATTGGCTTCAATGCGCACACCAACAAACATTCTACCCCATTCACTACAACTCCATGTGTGGGGTCGATTTCCATCTTGTCATCCTCTAAATCCTCCTCATCATCAGTGACTTCCTCCCGAAAGTTACAAATTTTATTCTCGAGCAAATCCTCTTTCTCCACTTCATCCACAATCACAGTTGTGTGTAGAACACCATTCAACCTTGCCAATGCTCTCTCCATATAATGGGCTAACACTACATAACACAATTTGATCCAAGGGCTATCTTGGTCCCTTTGTTTCTTAATCTTTACCAATGTCTAATGTGCCATTACACAAAACATCACATATCCCACATGCATTTACTAACTTTTTGGAGACTCTGCTCTCGTTCCCAAATGCATCATGCACATTGTTATACCAAGTCAATATCTTGCTCTTGTAGCTTTCATTCATTCTACCAACACGCTGATGCACGACATACTTTAACACACGCAATCTCCTCTCCTTAGATATCTCGAATACCTTGTTTTGGGGGATGTCTACTTCCTCAAACAGTATCAACACCAAATACAATCCCCAACAGAATGTCCCTCCATGTACTTCCTTGAACCCTATTGACATCTTCAATTATATACTTAAAAAAATTAAACCTCACAACCCCTTTTGTTGCTTTGTATGAAATATATACAATGGCCTTGGATGCAGCGCCCCACCACACTACCATGGTTAACTTCACGCTAATTAGACGTACAACTACCTACGTAGGGAATGTTTGGATGTCATCCAATTCCATCATATAACCTCCTTTGTACAACTTCAACTTTGCAGCTACCTCATCGATCTTGTCCAACCCCCCCTAACACCACGCACATATCTTCACCTACTTTCTTTAGCCTAGTTATTTGGCTGATTTGCACAAGTGACACCTTCATGCTTCTACCCACAAATTATATTCTTTCCTGGTGCGTTCTAGACAATAGCCACTTCGTCAACTCGTTTGTCTTTCTTGTTGTCAACCTGGAGCTGCACCCTGAATCAAAGACGAGCTGAAATGGCCAATCCTCTATCCGATTGAAACAATGGGATCTTCTCACGAGGGTGGGTGCCTCAATGGTGAGAAGAACCTCCAGAGAAGGCTGGTTCCTGTAAGATGTATCAATGGATCTCTACTCTGTGCTATGAATCTACCATGGAAAAGGGAGAAAGAAACTTGAAAGGGAAATCCTACCTAATAACGGTGATACACCAAAACGTTGATCCACTCTACTTGGAACCCTGAACACTGAATCAAACAAGGGAAAAAGAACTTCGATTTCAATTGATCACTATGCATAGATATTTCATGAGAAGGTTCGATCCAATGACCAAAACATGGGGGAAAACGATGGAGAGAGGTTTGATACAAGACACTTTGCAGCCACCTAACATCCACTTACAGCTTCAGCAAAGGACAAAGAACACTGAACATGACCTGCATAATATGATAAGCTAGCAACTAGGTACGAATCAAAATTTGGGAAGGGGGAGAAATCTACCACATATGCAAATTGCTGAATGAATATACACTATGCCAGCACTTGAAATTTGAATGTACAGTCCTATTGATTGAAGAGGTTCAATGGCAAAGTTTGGTCTTGCCAAGAGAGGGATAAAAAAATCTAAAAAGGCTGAAAATCCATTATATAAAAAATTACAAAAGCCAAGAGATTGACGTTGAAAAATAGAAGAGGAAGATCAACTTAGATTAACTCAAGACCAACTTTGCCTTCCAATAAAATATATTTTCCCTTTGTCTTTGCATGAAGCTCCTTGGCGTTTGAGAAATGGACGATGGGTCTGTTGAAAGTCAACTTCTCCTTTGCATGGAAGATTACGCCAATTGTCAAATATAAACTCCTCTTGAGCTGTCGGATTGAGAAAATCATTTATGCTTGAAAACGGGGCCAAACTTAGACTGAGAAACTCGACTTGAAGCTGAGTTGGACCTTCGGATGCATGAGAATAACTAGTCAAACCATGAACAAAACAAATAGTCAACTGAAACTTATCAATCTGCCAAAAATAGCCCTTGCTTGCATGAGTGAGACATTTAGACTGAATCGTTTGCCGACTTTCCGTTCTCGGTTTCCTTATTTCCGTGCATGCATTTCTCTTGCCTGTTTGTGTTTTTTCTATTCCCTGGCTTTTCGTTGACTTCACCTTGGTCTTTTATTTTCTGCGGAGCTTTTGGATTTCCTTCTTGGCTTATTCCCTTTGATTTTCTTCAGAATTTTCGTGTGACAAATTTATCCCGCGGAATTTTCTGTTTATCTCCCTCGCCTTACCTTGGTTGTGTTTCCTCGGGCTATATTCTCTTGAGCTTCTTGTTATCTGCGAATTTCCTGCAGAAAAATTGTCTAACCCTGAATTTAATTTCCGTCATATTCCTGTCTTGGCTTTGCCTTGATTGCCTCGGACTTTTTCCTTGCCAATTTTCCCGAATTTATTCTTGGTTGCATTTCCTTCGGACTTATGTTTTCTCACTTTCCCGCAGGCTTTTTGTGTCCTTCGTATTTCTGTCTTCTCACTTTCCCGCGGGATTTTGTGTCCCTTCGGATTTCTGCGGACTTTATCTATTTACATTTTTCCGAATTAATCCTTCAGACAAAAAGTCTGAAGGAATTCCTTCGAACAAAAAGTCCGAAGGATATTCTTCCTCCAATTTTGTTTTCTCTTTTGCCTTTGTGTATTTTCCATCGGGTTTTATTTTGTCCCGAATTTCTTCGGACTTTTTGTCCGAAGGAATTTTGTCTCCTTTGTCTTTTCATGAAGCTCCTTTGGAAAAAATGCAAAGGTCTTGCCACCAACCAAGTGCCCTCCGCAAGGGCTTGTGTCCTTCCTCTATGCCCTTCGAGAAAGTTGGAAAGGTCCTGTCACCGACCAAGTGCCCTCTACAAGGGCTTGTGTCTTTCCTTTGTGCCCTTCGAGAAAGTTGGAAAGGACCTGTCACCGACCAAGTTCCCTCTGCAAGGGCTTGTCTCTCTCGAGAACTGGCTTTTTGGAAGAATTGAAGGACACCCGGGTTTTTTGTAGGGCACCCGGGTTTTTGTAGGGAACCCGGGTTTTTTGTCTCCTTAATTCCTTCGAACAAAAAATTCCAAAGGAATTGAATACTCTGTAAATTTGTCCCTTTGGAATTCTCTCGGACTTCTCCCCAGTCCTTTGAAAAATCTTTTCCCTCGGACAAAAAGTCTGACGAAATTGTCCATCTCTTAGCCCGACAAAATTTTGAGAAGACAACACTTTGGAAAGAAAACACTTGGGAGTAGTCGTTGTAAGTCTAAAAAACCAACCTGTATTCCGTAGGTGTCTGAAAGAAAACACTCGCCTTCATTCATAAGCGAACCTACAGGGTTGTAGGCTCTTTCCTTGGCTAATACCTTGCTGTAGATGGCTCCTTGGGTAGCTGTAGGTATGCATTTAGGCTTGATTGAACTTTGCAAAACCTTTTCCTTTTCATTATTCAGTACCCGAAACTGATTCACAAGACAAACTGGTACCCATAAGACCGTCTTCCGAATAGTAAGGTTGACAATTTTTTGGCTTGTGGAAGAATTGTCAACATTTCCTAAGTAAGATAATTCATATAGCTGAAGGACTCATGTATCCTTCAAATACGCTCTCACAATCGTTTTGTTGCTGAATCTCCTTGATGCATTTAATTTTTTCTTCATATTGCCTTGTATTCTGTTTTCTTGTGACTAAAATCACACATTAAATTTCCTAGTCAGGTTGAGTCCCACTTGAAGACCCTCTGCATATCCCAACTTCGGGACTAGGAACGTCTTTCCACCCATCTTTGGTGATTTGGTCAAGTTAACCCTTGGCTGCTCTACTTCCTTCGACTCCTCTCTACTTTGAACTCACTTGTGACAAGGCCACTTCATTTTCCTCCACTTGATCAGCTACTACTAGTGCATTATTTTTCTTCGCCATTATTGCATGTCTTTCCTTCCACAACAAAATTGTCTACAACCCCTTCACACAAATTCCCCTTCCTAAATAAATCTTCTTTCACCCTCTAGTTGTTCACAACCTTCACACCCTTTTACTAGTGCTGCAAATCTCTTCTCACAATGCCTTAATCGCTTTGCAACTTCCTTTGCTTGCTTGCCCTAGCTTTTATTCACTCTTCTACATTTGAGCTCCTAATTATCTTAATTCGCAAATGATCTTTCAAAGGCTATTCCCCTTTCCTTTATAGCCTTACATGCATTAGATTTTCCACCTGCATATGATAAATTTGCTTAGCTATCCTCATTTCAAAAAAATGTTCCTTTTTCTAACCATTCACGCCTTTTCTCACTTTTCCATTTAAATCTTCCCATTTTGTCATGCGCCCACATTTTGTGCATTTTCACCTAAATACACATACTTTCATGCACATCTTTCCCTTATGCTTTTTCACATATATTTTCAATTTTTCCTACCAAGCAACCTAACTTTCTCCTTCTCCCACAACAAATATGCACTAATTCCTCTTGCACATTATTCATGTTGTTGATTCCCTGGACTATCTCTCTCTTTTTGCTTTACCTTGGAGTAAACACACTTATTTGAATAAATAAAATGTGTATAATTATTCCCCCCAGAGCTACTTAGACATTTGGCATTAGGATCCCAAAAGAACCCTCGCTTGACTCACCCAACAAGATTTACATGATCATCTATACTTATTACACAAACCAAACACATTAACGTAAGCAAACTAAAGAAAGCAATAAATGTTAAATGTTACATTTTCTCATGGCCAATGGCCATCGGCAATCTGCCTTAGTGCAATCATTCAAAGTAGGGCTTGAGCTTACTTCCATTAAAGTGCCCTTGCAATATTTAATGTCCCCCTTTTCAAGCTAGCCTTTGGGAGAGACCCTTAGACTTTTTGTTCCCAAAGGCTAAGGAATTTAGAGGCAAAACGGGGAACATTTGTGAGCTTCAAGAGCATTTTATGGTAAAGCACTTTATTATCTAATTTTTGGACCTTTTTGAGGATCATGGTCATTTAAGGCCTAAAGTGCTTTTACAAGGAAGCTTTTTATAATATTTTTTATAAAGAAAAAGGTAAACTCTCCCTCCTTATTTTGGACGCCACACTTGGAGGAGAGATATAAAAGGAAAGGAAAGACTCATTTGATAAGGTTATGCATTTTGGATATTGAAATTAATGATCAAGTATGTCAAGCTTGTTCACCATAACTTGAGGACTAAAACCTTCAAATGTGACAAGGGTTTGTGGACAAAAACCTCCATTCTTACATTTAAGGCATCTCTATTCAAGGGCTGTAATTGTGCTTCGGACTTGCATGGTTGTATGCAATTGGACCTACAAAGGTGTTTTTGGACACCACCTTTTACGAAAGATTGGCAAACACCTTTGGAGGCTTCGTGATTACATATGTGCAAGTAAAAGAGGTGGGCAAACTTGATTGGAGAGCTTGGGTTGGTCTAGAAAGCCATCTCTAGAGTGGCGACTTGCTTTGGAGGAGTGGCGACCCCTCTCAAAAGGGCTAATTGGCTTCAGAACCCTTTTCTAGGGTTTAGAGGTATTTTTAACAATGTATTCTAGCTTGGCGAATTGTTTGAGGGTTGACTTGCACATGATTTTGGGCCCTAAATAATATTCTAAATTTATTATATTATTTCAACAGTGAACTAGGGTTTTGAGAATTTCGAGACAACTTTTGGTGGGCTTCCTGTAATGAAAAAATTTTGATTCTAATTTTGTTTGATAGCTACTATTTTTGTGATCATTTTGAGCTATCACTTGTATTGAAATTCCAAGTCTTGTGCAAGTTGTGAATTTATGAAATTATGTTATAATTTTGCAATAAATAATTCCAAAATTCTTAGTTTCGACTTTTAAGTGAATATTTTGACTTCTAAAATTAGTGGCTGCAATATAAAGTTCAGTTCATATTTTTTGGAGGGTTAGCAGTATCAAATTTGATTTTTACCCATAGTTCCACGAGGATGCATCCCCCCCAAAAAAACCCTGCGTTTCGGGGACAGGGACGTCCCCATTTTGGAGGGACATCCCCAAGACGTCCAAGGGACGCCCAAAAGTCCCCTGGAAACCCCGCGTTTCAAGGATGGGGATGTACCCTTTTTGGAAGGACATCCCCAAGACGTCCAGGGGATGCCCTTGGATGTCTAGCGGACTTTTGGGCATCCCCTGGACGTCCAGGGGACTTCTCAGTGTCCCTTGGATGTCCAGAAGTCTTGGGGACGTCCAGGCATCCCCCACACAAGACAAAGTCATAAAGTGTTTTTTTTTAAATTTAAAAAAAATTGGATTTTTATGCTTTCTACACTAACCCTAGTTGCTAGTGGGACCCACCCCCCCAAGGCCTCCCAAAAGCCTTTCGTTTGTCGTCCCAACTTCTAGTTCTTCTGCTGCTGAGAGGAACTGGTCTACTTATAGCTGGATTCACTCCATGAAGAGGAATAGGCTTACCTCTAAGAGGGTAGAGAAGCTTGTGGCTGTACATAGTGCCTTGCATCTCATTGACCGCAACACATTTGCGTACAAGGAGAGTCCAGCAGCCAGATGGGATGTAAAACCAGAGGAGCCAGCACAAATTGATGATGATGCTACACAAACAGGGTTGGTTGGTATTAGCTTGGAGGAGCTTGAGCGTGTGGAGTCCAGTAGTTCTAGTGATAAGGAGTTCCACATTGGGGATGATTAGCCATTGACTCATTGAGTCATTTGTATTTACTATTTACTTTTAGCATTTCACTATTGTATTTTGTTTTTGAACATTGTTGATACTTGATTGTAATCATTAATCATCATCATGAAATTTTGAAAATTCAATGTTCAATCATCAATGCTTATTGTTTAATGTTCAATGTTAATGTTCATTGTTCAATAGATCAAACTTGAAACTTATATGATTAAATCACAATGTTAAATTGTTGATGTTCAATGCAATATACAGATACTTAATCCTTATACATCTTTTTATAACTAATTTTTCAAGTATTATATGTATTTCAGCACCGCTCCCCCGTCGCCCCCCCCACCGTCCCCAAACTTAGGCCCCCCGTCCCGCCATCCCGAAAACGCGTCCCCCCCTCCTCGAAATGTCGTGGAACTATGTTTTTGCCCTTATCGCCTAAGGGTTTGGTGGAGGAAATTGCTGAATGTTGTTTCATTTTTTGAAGTGCGTTATTGGCTGAATTTGTATTTTCAGATTCTTTGAAGGAAGTGGTTTTGGATTAGGTAGGATTTGTTGGAAAACCCCAATTTTGCCTAGTCCCATTTGGGGGCATTACACAATGGTTCAATATCCAACCTGTGCAATTTGTATGCATTGGTCTCCAGAATGTGCTGAATCAAATATGGTCCCATCCATCGAATATGGAGCTTTCCTAGGTGGCGTGCATATTTTGATCCCATACAACACCACCTTGGCACCCACGCACAACTTCTTGCTCTTAATGTGTTTGTCATGCCGAACCTTCTGATGGACCTTTTCTACCCCTTGGCTCCATCACTTTAGTAACCTTTTCTCATCCAAGCACATTAAATCTACCATCTATTATCAATGGCTGTTCATTCTTCCAATCCTCCTGCACACACAATCCTTAACGATGGTATCAAAAATAGAATTGCTAGTATTGCTTTTGGCATAAACCAACTAGAATGGAGTAAACTTGTTCAATCATATATATGTTGCCCTATAAGCACACAACACAACTGCGACTCTATCATCCAAATAATTACACCCCAAATCACATATCTTTGTGACCATTGTTCCCAAAATCTTGTTAAAGGCCACCGTAGCATTCGCTTGTAGATGATACAATATTGTCTTATGATGCACAACCATAAACTCTTGTAATAAAATGTGCACCGTTTATGGAAGAAAATGATTCCCTCTATCACTTGTCAAACTAAGAGGACACCCATATCTTGTTACAATGTTCTCCCACAAGAATCTTGCTACAGTCATTGGTGTAGAATCCTTTGCAAGTGCAGCCTCAGCCCATCTTGTTAAATAATCAGTGGTAGTTATTATATAATGTGCACAACTACGTCGTGCAACAAGGTTAATTGGACTCATAAAATCCATGCATATTTATTGAATGCTTCTTGCACGACAATTGAGATTAGCAACATCTCGTCCCGTTTGTTGGGTTTCCCTACCCTTTTTCACATTTGAGTATTATTTTGTATCCTTATACAATGTTGGCCACTAACACTGAGCCAACAAGATCTTACACACAATTGCCACTCCGTAGTAGTGTCCACCAGCAATGCCTTCATGGCATTCACGCAATACTTTTGCGCGTTTGTGTTCCAAAACATATCTACATATCATTTCATCTCTCCCCAATCTGTATGGTTCTCTCCCAATCAACTAATATGGTGCAGCCCTTACTCCCAGTTGTTTCTTTTGTTTCATCATCCAATCCCTTGGGGCCAATCTTGAAGTCAAAAATGCAGCTATATCCACTAGTTATTCACAAATGCACATCCAACATATCATCCTCAATAGGTCATGCAACTTCCCCAGTCATCATGCACGACAAATGATCTAGCCCCACATTCAACCTTCTAGGTTGCACTACCACTAAAAATTGGAATTCCTAGAACACAATTAATCTAAAATCCGGCCATGTAACACTAGTTTGTTCAACAAGCGTTTTAATGTTTTATAGTCTATAAAAAACACAAATTGAGTTCCCTGAAGATATTTCCTGAACATCTATAGCATGTAATACATTGCTAGTGATTCCCTATCCGTTTAATTTTGCTCAATCTTGGACAACTTCCTGCTTGTGAAATAAATCAAATGATCCATCTTCCCCCTCGTGGTTGTGTGAGTATTGCCCCTATTGTTGTTTCAAATGCATCCATATGCACATGAAATGGAATATTCCAATTTGGAAACTGTAGAATTGGTGCACTTTGTAATTTCCCTTTCAATGCCTCAAACACTTCTTGCTATGTTTTTGTCCATCTAAATGGGAGCACTTGCCAATTTCCATTTCAATGCCTTAAATGCTTCTTGCTATGTTTCTATCCATCTAAATCGCCCATCCTTCTTTATTAATTCTTACAAGGGCCCTGCAACATGTGCATAGTTATGAATAAACTTCTTGTAGTATCCACAATGCCCCAAAAATGCATGCACATCCTTCTGCATGCGTGGCACTTCCAGTTGCAATATCACCACAATTTTTGCAGGATCGAGTAGCATGTCTTCCTTAAAGATGACATGTCCTAATAGTACTACGAATGCACATTTCTTTAGATTTAGTGATATATGAAGTTTTGTGCATCTTTCAAACAACTTGCGCAAGTTTGCATACTGAGCTTTTACAAGTTCATACAAAGTCCAATCATCCAAATAGACTTGTAAAAATTTGTGTATATAATCTCGAAATGTTTCTACCACAACGTGCGAGAACATTGCAGGGGCATTCTTCAAACCAAACGACATCACATTGTATGTGAATGACCCCCACTTCATTGCAAAGGTGTTCTTTGACTTATCCTCATCCGCAATTTGTACTTGATGATACCTTGAAAACCCATCTGTGGATGTGTATATCTCACCTCCAACACTTCCTCTGTGAATGGTGTTGGGAACGAGTCTTGAACGCACGCATCATTTAACAAGCAATAATCCAAATATACTCTAGTTTTCCTATCAGACTCACCACATGCTAATGACAATAGGACTCACCCAATTAGACTTTGCCACTATATATATTACATTGTCTTCGAGCATATTGTCCATCTCTTCCTTTACCTTTGCTCAAAAGTTTGGGTTCATCCCATACAGCGTCTTCTTCCCTGGTTTTGTGCCTTCATGCAACTTGACGGTCATCTTTCATAATGAGTCATGCACTCCTTTCCTCTCATGGTAGTTCTTGGGGAACAAATCTTTGAACTCCCTTATCAATTTGGCGATATGTGCAAACTCAACATTTGTCTAGTAATCCTCAATTATAACCATATGTGGCTCTTCCTCAGTTCCCACATTTACATCCTTCATGCGCAAAGGTTGATTGCAAAACTTTTCTTCCTTCTTATGCGCACCTTCCAGGACCCTTTCCCTAGTAGTGGTTTCTACCTTCAAGTGGTCTGCTTCATCCCTAGACTCTTATTCTCCACCAACCTTACATAGGTCCTTTTCCTAACTTGGATTTGTCACTCGTGCATCTTCCAAGTCTTGCACATACTTTACACTCATTTCTTCACAACTTTTTGAACATTCACTCTCTTCAAACAATTTATTACTTCCATAATCTCCTTCATGGTTCATCTTCCTGAATCTATCCTCCATATGTGCGTCATTCTTTAATACTAATACATCACATTCAATGGTGCATTCAAATGGTCATCCTTCAACTAGAATAGGAAAGTATTTGTAAAATCCTCCTTTACTCTTTGCCAATCTGTAGCCTCCCTTTTTGTCTCACTTACCACGTACCATGTGCATGCCCAAGCCTTCAAAGTGGCAAAAAACCCATGAACCCACAAGCAAATCAAAAGGAGGGCCTTACGTGAAGTTCATGCCTTCTCACATTTGTTCGACTGTTTTGTAGGATCTGTCTCCCCTTAGAACATTGGCAACACTTTCTTCTCATTACTACCCCTGAATCTTATGTAGAATTTTGCCTCGCACACTAACCAACTAGGAAGGGAAGGTCTATGAGTCACCGACCATCCCTCAAGGACACTAACCAATGTGTGAATGATCACAGACACCCATTCTTCCTCTTTGGGTAAACATGCTTCTAGATCTTGTGCATAGCCCTTTGTGCAAGTTGTCCCACCATATTGAGGAAGTTTCCCAAATCTGCCTATGCTAGATTTGTACACCTTCCTTGGTTCTTGTGTGACCTTTGGAACCCACTACTTGGTCATCTCCCTAACTACTCCAAGTCTTACCTTTATGGATCCACATCTAAACATCCAAGTTCTGACTGAGTTAGCACACCCTATCTTTACATGCACGCATGTTCTCCTAGTCACTTCATACTCCTCCTGCACCCATCTTTTGCAAGTGTGAATAGTGATATTTGACATAGATGTGCGACTTTTCCAAGTTAGCACCTAATCATCCCTTGGGTCTAATTAGCCCTTTGCCTGTGCAATGATACTATATATGTGATTGATCTCTTTATCTATGTCTACGCTCTCAACATATGAAGGACCAGGCACTCCATTTGAGGAAATACCACCCTTTCTCTACCATTCTCAAAAGCTCATGTAGTGTTGCTTAAAGGACATGTTTATTTTGTTCTCATAGAACCACGGCCTTAAAGCAAAGTTTTGATATGCTTCTACCAACTCTGTCACTTCAAAGTCGGCCTTAAACAACACTCCAAAAAATATGAGCTTGGTGCCTTTCAAGAATTCAAATGATCTCACTCGCGAGTTGTCTGCTATGAACAACACATTTGTTAAAGGTTGGAGTCTAGGACTTACCATCTTCCGACAAGAATCCTACATCAGTATATTCACTTTTGCACTCGTATCAATCAAAAAGTTGCGCAGCTCCAAATTGTTGGGAAATGTCTCAACTTTGCATGGATCTGTGTAAGGTGGGTGTTACACAATGTGTTCGAACAAGCACTAGTTGCATAGGATGTTATGCAAATTGATTCTGCATGTAGAGATGGTTGTGCAGGCTTTGTGTGGAGATTGTTTATGACAATTGCAAAGGGTTGTCAGCATGTGGGAATGATGGTATTATGCAGTTTTCTCTGCTTCTGCGCAATTTTATTGCACTTTGGAAGGCCGTAAAGTGGAACATAGTGGTCGAGCCGCAATAAGGTGCTACGATGAGTTGTGCAACATGTCAAGCAATGGACGATAACTTAAGGTGTTTCATATAATTATCTGATTGTATATATCGGACTAAAGAAGTGTGAGCAATGTCTTGGTGGCTCTCTAACACAAAATTGTTGAAGAGCTTTACACAATAATCACTTAGCTCAATATTTGGTGACTGCAAATCTCCCTATTACGTGGGCATTACAAAGTGAGTACCAAATATAGGCCCTGTTCTTCTTAAGGAAGAGCATGAGTTGAATAATGCATTTTTGTTTAATACATGAATTTTGAATACACATGGTCAAATGTGTGCATTGAAATATAAAGTAAAGTGTTGTCTGAAGGTAACAAAACTTTATGACTTGTAGCATTGTAAAATAGTTCAGTTTATGTTATAACCAAAGAAGGTTATTGTGTCGGGTTTTTTTACCCGAAAGAGTATTCCCAAATGAAATTGTGCATATTTGTGTTTTTATCATTATCTTAAAGTTCACATAGCATAGCTCTCCTCTGTATTTGTTTATTGCGCATAGACTTATTCCCAACATTTGATATCAAAGCTTGGTTGAAAGCTTTGTAGAAGTTGGAATAACTTGGAATAAAAGATTTCCTTGAGTGGAAAATTTGAGAACCTTGTGTGAAGAAAATAACTAGATGCACTAGGATAAAGATTGAGAAAGTCAATGGCCAACAATTTGAGTTATGGAAACTCAAGATAGAAGATCTCTTGGTAGATAGAGACCAGTTGATTGTTGTAGCAAACACGACACCCATGAGAACGAAATCGAATGAATGGGAGAAAGTTGATAGGAAAGCTAGAAGCTCTATTAGGGTATGTTTGTTAGATTCAGTGCTATTGAATGTTTCAGCGGAAAATACTGTGAAGCTTCTTTGGGATAGGTTGGGAACATTGTACTAGGCCAAGTTGCAAGTAAACAAACCATTCTTGCAAAATAAGTTGTACTCATTGCGAATGAATGACAGTGACTAAATTCCAGAGCACTTGAACACCTTCAATGCTATGCAAAGTCAATTATCTTATGTGAATGTCAAAATGGATTATGAAGAAAGGTGTATCATATTGTTGTGCTTTTTGCCAGACTCATGGGACAATCTAGTGATAGCTATCACTTGTACTACATTAGAGCTAAAAGTGTAAGATGTAGATGCAACAATATTATCAAAGGAAATGATGCACAAATATGTGAAAAGATATCTGATGAATGATGTCCTATCCATGTCAAGTTGCTCGCAAGAAAGAGCTAAGTGGAAGACCAGGGATTGGTGCTTGAAGTCTAGAGGTGGATCTAAGACTCCAGATAGATCCTTGGAACTACAACAAGTCAGAGCATTTCAAGGACTGTAAAGCAAGAACAATGGAAAATGCCAAACAACCAGACAATACATAATCCTCAAGTGAAAACATCTCCAATGATGGAGATGGAGATGTATATCTCGCAGCCTCAAGCTCGCATACATGTAATGATGCATATTTGATTGACTTTAGAGCCTCATCATATGACTCCTACGAGGGAGTGGTTCTGCAAATATGAAGAATATTATAGCAGTGATGTCTTTCTGGATTACAACTCAACCTACAATATCGTGGGTACAGGAAGGGTGAAGCTGAAGTTCAGAGATGGGAGGATCAAGACTCTCCCTAGTGTTTTGCACATTCCTGGTCTCACAAGGAATTTGATCTTTATGAGCAAAATGAATGATGCCAGGGTCTAGGTCTCATTCAACAGAGATGGTTGCGAAATGGTCTATGAAGCCATGGTGTTGGCAAGGGGCATGCACACGAGTACTCTATTCATAATTAATGTGACTACCATAAATAGCGCATGTAACAACAATGGTGTTCCTAAGGCCAAGGCTGAAATAGAAACTTGCACATTGCTTCTAGTGTAAAAGACAATGTTCTAGCATCAAAGGCAAAGCCATACTGGTGAGAAAGGTCTCCACATGATGCAGACTAAAGCTATGGCGAAAGGAATGGATAATTGTCCCTTGTACTTCAACTTTCACGAACATCACATCTACAACAAGCACAGTCGAGTGAAATTCCCCACAAATGTTGCATGGGCAAGTGAAATTTTGTAGGTGATTCATAGTGATGTTTTCGAATTGATAGATGTCCCATCACTAAACATGTGTATCTTTTGTGTCTTTCATGGAAAACTACTCTCGCAAGACCTGGATATACTTCACCCTGAAGAAATCTAAAGTTCTCAGGAAATTCAAGGAAATTAAAGCCCTTATGGAGAACTAGACAGAGAAGAAGATCAAAGTGTTGCGCACAGGCAACAGGGATGAGCACTACTCCAAAGATTTCGATGAATTCTACAGGCAGAGTAGTATTCAAAGGCAAAAGACAACTCCATAACACCATAGCAAAATGGAGTTGCAGAGAAGACGAACAAGATAATAATGGACAAGGCTCGAAGTATGCTGAGTGCTGCACACTTGGCGCTAAAGTTTTGGGCTAAAGCAATGGTTATTGCATGATACCTCACCAATAGATCACCCACATCAACACCGGTTGACAAGACTTTGCAAGAAGCGTGGACTAATAAGAAGCCATGCTTGTGACACCTGCGAATTTTTGGTTGTGAAGCCTAATCTCACATTCCAAAGAAAAAAAGATCAAAACTTGACTTTAAGCTTGCAAAGTGAATCTTTATTACTTATGGGAGTTGTGTCAAAGGATACGAGTTTTGGAATCCCGAGATAGGGGGCAATCTATAGCCAAAAAGTAGTCTTTAGGGAAGTGCACAAGGTTGTTGCACAAAAAGAACCAAAGAAGCAACCAAAGGAAGAAACAAAAAAGGTGCCAGTTGACGTAGATGTTGAAGACCCTGTATCTGAGTATGGTGCAATGGGCAAATCGTAGCAAGAGTCACAACAAGAGGAGCCTATGACTCCTACTTTGAGGAGAGAATAGGTGTGCAAATGCCTACAAGATATAGCCCATTGGATTTTTGTTTTACGTTCTTGTTATCAGTGATTGATGGTGAAGACCCTAAGACGGTAAAGGAAGCTCTTGGCTGCGTAGAGAGCAAGTCTTGGAAGGATGCCATGGAGGAAATGGAATCTTTGGACAAAAATGAGACTTGGGACTTGGTAGAGTTACCTCCCAGATGAAAACCTGTGGGCTGCAAGTGGGTTTTCACCAAGAAGCAAAATACGCAAAGGAAACTAGAGAAATATAAGGCTCCCTAGTAGCAAAGGGATTCTTGTAGGTAGAGGAAATTAACTTTGGTGAGAACTTATCTTTGATTGCGAAATTGACTTCAATAAGGTTTCTTTTAGCTATTGTTGACGTGTTTGATCTTGAGTTAGATCAAATGGATGTTAAGATATCATTTTTGCATGAAGAGCTTGAAGAAGAAATCTATACATCATAGCTGGAAAGCTTCAAGGTGAAAGAAAATGAGGTCTTGGTTTTTAGACTGAAGAAGTCCTTGTCTAGCTTGAAACAATCACTCAAAATGTGGAATCATAAATTCGATAGTTATGTGGTTGGTCTTGGGCTTGCACACAACAATGTCAATCCTCACATTTATTATAGGGAAGAGGATGATAACTTTATCATCATAGTTCTATATGTGGATGACATAATGTTGATCAGAAATGACAAGCGCATGAGCAAGGTGGTGTAAGTCTCAATTGTCTGCATAATTCGACATGAAAGATCTTGGTGTTGCTAGATTCATCTTGGGCATGGAAATTACGCTGGAATGTTTGAACAAGCACTAGCTAGCCCAAATGAAGTACATTGAAACAATATTGGAAAGGTTCAGGATGCAGGACTGCAAACTTGTGTGCACACCTTTTCTAGTTGGTCAGAACTATCAACTATGCTATGTCCAGAGTCACAGGAGGAGTTGGTGGACATGGTTCAGGTTTTGTATGCAAGTGTTGTGGGAAACCTGATGTACACAGTGGTCTGTATAAGACCCAACATTGTGCAAACAAAGGGAGTAGTCAAAAAATTCATTGTGTAAAGAACATTGGGCAGCAGTGAAGAGAAGCTTCAGGTATCTGCACGGGACTTCTGGGTATGTGATTTGCTATCAAGGCAAACCCGGTGAAAGCAAAGTTTTAAATCTACAAGGATTTGTGCATTTTGATTGCGCTGAAGATCTGGATTTCTATAGGTCTACCAATGCACATGTGTTCAACTTGTTTGGTGGCGCTGTAAGTTGGATGAGCAAACAACAAGCTAATGTTGTGATATCTACCAGCGAAGCTGAATATATCACAATTACTCCTGCAAGAAAGAAAGTAGTGTGGCTTCAAAGGTTGTGTTCTACAATTAAATTCACATAGAAGGCTATAAGGATGGATTGCGATAGTCAAAGCACAATTTGTCCAGCGAAGAACCCTAAGTATCATTCTCGTACGAAGTACATTGATGTGCAACATCATTTTGTAAGAGATGGTGGACGAGAGAAAGATACATCTAGTGAAGGTGGGCACAAAAGAAAACGTTGAGAATGCATTTGCCAAAGTAGGGGTACCGAGAAGTTCTCTTTGGTTCAGGAAGGAGATGGGCTTGGCTGCCCAAAGTTGTTGAAGGATGAATGCTTATGGGAGATTGTTGGGAAATGTCTCAATTTTGCATGGATCTACGCAATGGTAATTGTGCGCAAGGTGGGTGCTGAGCAAGGTGTTTGTGCAAGCACTGGTTGTGCAGATTGATGTGCAAGCAAAGATGGTTGTGCAGGCTTGTGTGAAGATTGCCTATGATGATTTCGCAAGGTTGTCAACATGCGAGAACGATGGTAGAGCAGTGTACGGTTTTTTGCAAGTAAGTTTGTGAAGTGAAGCCCAATGGTCAGGGCACAATAAGGTGCTATGAGGAGTTGTGCAACATGTCAAGCAAAGGACAATAATTTAAGGTGTTTCATACACTTGTCTATTTATGTGTTAGATTAAAGAAGTGTGAGCAATGTCTTAGGGGCACTTTTTCATGGAGCAATTGAAGAGCGTTACACAATGATCACATGGCTCAGTAGTTGGTGACTGCAAATTTCCCTGTCACGAAGGCATTACAAAGTGACAGTTCTCCTTAGGAAGAACATGAGTTGTATAATGCATTTTTGTTGAATGCATGAATGTTGAATACACATGATCAAGTTTGTGCATTGTAATGTAATGTAAATCATTGTATGAAGGTAACATAAACTTGCAACTTGTTGTAGCATTGTAAAACGATTTAGTTTATGTTATAATCAAGAAGGTTACCATGTCAGGGTTTTCACCCGAAAGGGTTTTCCCAGGTGAAATCGTGTGTATCTATGTGCTTGTCATTATCTATGTAAGCTTAAGGTTCGCATACCATAGCTCTCCTCTGTATGCGCTAATCATGCATAGGTTTATTACCAACACAAATCATTTACAAAGCGTCAATAGTCAACTGTTGATCATATTGCTCATTCTTCTCAGAATAAAACTATTTCATCTTCCCTTGGACTTGCTCACGCACATCCCCCATAGTGTCTGTGAGCCAACTCCTCAAAAATGGAAGCATACCTCCATTCTTCAACAAAGAAAGTGTCTTGTTACTTTCTCCAACTCCTTTGAACTTGGACTCTACTTCTAGGTCTCCCTAAGCTTTGCATTTAACTATTTGGTGATCTACAACATGCCTTGAAGATTCTGCACTATCTCTCTTGCTTCTACCAATAACTACTCATCCACATGCACATATGAGTGGTCAATTACCGTTGCTTCTTGCTTGCACGATACACTTTCCTTTTGTGGAACAGACACTCTCATTCCCTGTGTATCCACTCCATCCCTTATGATGTTCACCTTTGGGTTTGTGTTGCCTACCTGCGCATTCTCCTTCACCACCCAATCCTCTCCATGTTGCACAACCCTATCTTTCCAGCACCCTTTGATGCCGTATCCTTTTGCAAAATCTTTTGACCAAGATCAGGACACTCTTAGGAACATGTACCTTCCCTCTAATAGTGATCAATGGCTCCACACTTGAAACACTAGCACTAATATCTATTTCCACTTCTTCCACGACTTCATTGTCCATAAGACCTTCCACCATAACCTCTCCTTGGACGAGGTGGATGAGATTACATGGAAATGTTCTATTGGTTATGACTGAACTTCTTCTATGCACACCACATATTTCATTAGTGACCCAGCAATTTCCCATGTCACAAATCTTGCAACACATCGCCTTAACTTGTTTGGCCTTTTGGACCAATGCATAGCATCTTGTCTCATGATCTTCTTGACACACTTCACAACATGAAATAACAACTTGCAACTTTTTGCACATATAATTGTTTTTGTGTGTCCCTTTGTCTCACAATTTGTGCACCACGATTCCCTCAAAGACGCTTGTGCATTGTTTGAAAATAGATTCTATAACTAAGTTGCCATCTTTGAGATCTACACATTAAGAAACATGCTTACTCCCATATTGAAGTTTGCAACAACTTCCATTATGAGTGTCATCTAATGCTTCTTGCTTCCCAATGCATGATTGCAGCCTCAAACCTGCAAAATTCTCCTTAGCGCACCTCACATCCAAGAGTCGATGTTAGTTATGTCCCCAATGTTTTCTTCGTACTTCTTTCTCCATAGCTTGAATCATTTTCATATGTTCTAATAGGCCTCATGCACGGTTTGCTCCTTTGTTGCCTAGCTTTGGATTTGTCTGAATGCGTCTTGAAGTTTACCATGTTGCTTTGTGATTCCAACACTAAACCTTGTGGCTTTGTTAATGCACCTTCGTCGCTAGGCCTTATCCTTGACATTGTACATATCATTCACCAACCCTTGGTGTCTTGCCTCTTCTTGCAATTATGCATCAATAAATGCCCTTGTCTATGTAAATCTAGATAATACCAACACGACCAACTTTTTATGCGCCTACAACTTGTTGATTAGTTCTACCAATTCTCAATTCTATATCATACCTCTGCCATATTCCCTTTTGTGCATCAACTTCAGAGGCCATGATTTGCTCTGTCATTGGTTGAGGAGTTGACTTGGCCCTTAATTCAAGACTTGGCCCTTAATTCAACAATCATTCTACCAAATGCTTCCATTGGCTCCATTTTAATTGCATCTAACCCATTCACAATTCTATTATCTTGCTGTCCAAAAGAGTACATATTTGGGCAAGCTTACCTTCCAACAATGAAACTCTACTTTCTGTTGCCGTGTGCTCTTGCTCCTCCTTTTCAAGTCCCACCCTGAGGGCCTCAGCATCAATATTGTTCTAACTTATCTGGCATGCAACTATTGTGGCCATTCTTATTAGTGCTAGCCTGGATTGTTCCTCTATGAAGTTCCTAGGTTTGCACACAACATAATTTGTGCCTTCTTCCTTGCTCGTTCCCTCTACTTATGCCTCTAGCCTTTGGAGGCTTCCCAATGGTACCTCAAACATTGGGCCCTTGTTGTGGTAATCAATTAACCAAGAAATGTTCCTTCTTGTTGTCACGATGGTGTTATCTTGCCTCAAAGTCATCCACTTGTATTCTCCATATTTTGCTCATCTTGTCCTAGAGGAGTATGCATTCTCATTGATGTGCTATGCAATTCATGTCTCTAACATGACTCGGAGTCGACTCTTCCATGTTTGATTCCTTATGGATGATCACATGGCCCTAAGTCACGATGTTCATGTTTTCTTCAACAGTGTCACCTATGTATGGATCTTCGTATGGCTTACAGCCTTCTTGGTTATGATTTGTATTCTCATTGAAGCCTCATTGATCATCCCCCACTTCCATGTCTTCTTGGTCCCTATCAAGTGGTATTTCTTTCTGCAGTGGATCCTTTTCCTTTGTGTTTTTCTCGTCCTACAAAGAAATTGCAGTCTACCAGACTAATGCATTTTATTTTGGATCCTTCTGCTTGGTTATGCACATTGTTTTGTACATGCAATTGACTTGCATCCATTTCTCTGAATTACTTGGCTGCATAGAGCTTCCTTCAGCCATAGCACTTGCATCCGGCTGCCCCTATTGTTGTAGCCTTTTTGTTTCTTAGTTGTGTTGTTGCGTGTCATTTTGCAAGACCCTCTTGTTGAATTATTTTGCCACGAAGCCTCCTCATTTCATTTAGCCCTTCATTCGTCACCATACCCTCAACATTTCCGATCTTGATTTTCTCTTCTTCACCTAGGAGCATTATTGATTCCCGAGAACTGTGCCATCTATTCTTCTTAAGGGTGGAACTAGGGACCATGAATTGTCTTGTTCTTCATTTTATTTTCCCTTCCCTTTTCCAATTGTGGTCTCTCTATCTCTTCTTTGTTGCTCCTTCATTCCTCTTTTTTGAGCACTCTATCCTCGTTAATTTGTACTCCAATTGTCATTCTCTTCTATGTGTGTTGGGTTGGGTGTCTTGGGATTTGGAGGGGCGCAACACATAAGCCAACCCACAATTCTTCATTACCATTTCTAATCGGGCAATGAATATCCTTCATCATTGTCTAATACCTCATAACATGAAGTAACACTTTTGCCTACATATTTTAGGTCTACGCACACACTTCGGTTAGCAAAGTGGTAAATGGTGTTTCCACACTCGTATTTAAATGAAAACGCACATTTATTTTCTTTACCGATACCCCACCCTAGAAACTTGTTTACCCACTAGTTTTTTATCTAATGTTGTCATGGTCATGTCACCTTTTCACTGCTCACTTTGTTGGGTGACCTACACCATTTCCCTTTATTGCATTCCTCGTCCATGCACACCTCCTTTTCTTCATGCAAACCTTTCCCCACATTTATTATGTATTTGGATACTTGGAAAATTTGGTGTGACGTGCATCTACCTTCCCTTCCATGCACTCAGAAAGCTTTTGGCTTTATTGCATCCATGTTACTTCTAGTGCATACTTTAATCCTTTGCACAATACCTCTCTCCCTTTCTTCATTTTGCACACATTGTAATGGATGTATATCATAAAAGAGTTGATGCTAGTATCAAAACCTCCAACTGCCTCCATGTGCATCCATAAATATTTTTGCAAATAAATTTCTTTGAAAGAGGCCAATAACCCTCCAACAAACCATTGTGCATGTTGTAATGGATGTATATCACAAGACAACTTCCGGTGAAAACGCTTAAACCTTGCATCAAAGGTGTGCACACTTTCAAACACGTCTTGTTTGATCTCCTTGAGTGTGTAAATGTTCTGCTGCTCAAACTCTTGTATAACAAACTTTTTTAAGAATGCTTTCTTCAACAAAACACAGTCAATTACAGCTTATTTTGGGTTATACTTACAATACCACATATACACATGATCTAGTAGACTTGGGGCAAGCTGACTTGCCTTGCACTCAAGCAAGTAACTTGATATTCTCTCTATATGATCTCACACTTGTGCACATCTTTAGAAGATGTTTTGTTGTGGTACTAGGGCAGTTATTCTAGAAATTTCATCGACATCTCAGAGAAGATGTTTTGTTGTTGGGTTGGGGCTTGATTGGCTTCGCCCCTTGCCCTCTTGATTGGCCACTTCTAGGTTGGGTTGTCCACCTACGATACTTGAGGCTCCTACACCCGTCCTTGGCAGTGGTCCCACACCACCTTTCAAAGCTACTCCTTGCATTCCTATTGTTGATGTTACGTTTGTCATTGCATTGACTATTAGTAGTGCCTGAGTGTTAGGGTTTCCACTCCTAGTTCCTCCAACAATTGACAAACCAACCAAACTCATGTTGCGATGCAATAATTGGACTATTACTAGAGATGACTTAATTTGTATATATGGTATTAATTGCTCGAGAACAAAAATTGCTTACTCGTTTCTTGAATGCTCCAATGTCCAATATATGCAACTTCCTCTGAAGTCTATTCCTTAATGATTAACAAGCACACAAGTGGCGACTACAGATATGGTAGGGATCGGCGCTTCTCCACTTTAACTTGCACTCACTCTTCTAGCCAAACCTAGTGAATCCCAAGCTTCCTCCTCATTTGGACGTTCCACAATTGATATGTTGTCTTGCTCCTGGCTGCATGAGTCTATGCTTTTCTCAGAATGCAAACCTTTTGCACGAGAGTCAATCGTGTGCCCTTCCCGATCTGTGTGGGTCTTCACAGCAGCATCCTGTCTTGGCTCTCCCTTCTTCTAAAAGGTCATTTGCAGCTAGAGTTCTTTCTTTGCCGTTTGGATACTTGTGCAACCTTTTCTCCAAATCACTTTGGTCCTCCATCTTACCTTTGATTTTAGGATTTTCCTTTCTACTTGATTTAGCGCAACTTTTCCTTCAACTTAATCCTACCATCAACCTGGCCCATGCACAAAGAATATTTAGCTCCCCATGGTCACACGTCCAAAGCCCCAATCTACCAACATCTTCTCGATCCAAAGAGGGGTGTGGGCAATAAATGAGCCTTGTGTTTCGCGAGCACAAAAATTGATAATCTGCTTCCTCTAGACACGTTGTGTAATCACTAAAAATTCTAAAAGCTGGTTACCCAGAGCTCCTCTCCACCACACCTCATTAGTTTCTTTGAGCTTTGTGATCTATTCCTTCGTCCATGCTATTTCTCGGCAATATTCCTTCTACATCCCACCATGATGCTGCTAATCATGCATTAATACGTTCTGGGATTTCTATGAAGAACACAACAAACTACAAATCTCTTGATCGAGCTACTCCTTTGGCTTTAGATATTCATGGCCTAGCATGTTTCTTGCAAACTCTAAGGTTTGTGCATCAAACCATTCTTCTACGCGCTCTTGCATGATCTAAAGTGTCATCACCAGGTAAGATCTCCATCTTCCAACAAAACAATGTCTAGGCAAAGAAACCAAAATGTTAAGTTAATATGTACTCCCTTATAGTTTTGTGTTAATTGTGCATGTCCAACAAATAGAATACTCTTCATGGCAGCCTATTATTTAAGCCTAAATACTCAATTGCTCCTCTGAGGCACAGATAGAGACCATCAAGTCCCCAATCGCATTGTGACAAATAGAGATTTTATTTGCATAATTATACTAACCATGACATCATCTGCATGCATATATTTTAAGA
This sequence comes from Torreya grandis, assembly GCA_037957365.1. Taxonomy (NCBI): domain Eukaryota; kingdom Viridiplantae; phylum Streptophyta; class Pinopsida; order Cupressales; family Taxaceae; genus Torreya; species Torreya grandis. The sequence continues at coordinate 6,189,398 of JARHVA010000046.1, forward strand.
AAACATCATAATAGAAAAGATATCCTACCTCTATGTAATATACATTTTCAAACCAATACATAGCTCACATAATGCAAGACATCATGCACATTGCTAAGTCATTCCCTTAATTTTTGGTGTTAACTGGATTGCATCATAGATTTGACCTTCATACATTTGATCCCTGTATCTCTACAATTTGTTTTTAGTACTTTCTTCACTATTGTATTAACTAAGAACCTCTCCTCTTTTAACAAAGAAAGGGTGGGTTTACACCCCTACCACCTTGCTTTTACAAACAAGAAAGCCCTAACCCTAACCCTAAAAGGTTGAGCTTATCTCTTACAAAACAAGTCGATCTAATCCTCTTAATTTCATGGTTGTGACATCATTGTTGTTACAAGCACTTCATTGTTTATCACTTCCTTAGTTGTTTGGATTCCCAGTCCCATATTGGCATTAACAGTGCAGATAAGATCGACACTAGTCCTTACCTTCACTTGCTCAGTGCACGGGCCTTCAGACTTCCGCACAATATACGCATGCTCCCATGCATCACCTCTTTTGTGCACCTTCTGGACTTGGGCCAAATTTGGGGTCAACAAAATGGCAACGAAGCTCCTACTTTGGAAGATTAAAATTCTTGTTGCACTATTGCAAAATTCCTTAAATACCTGATGCCATTGAAGACCCTAACAACTCGCGTATTTCTAGAAATCGTTAACTGTAGAGATGATTTTTGTTGGAGATTAGACTTTGGAGTTGAAAGAAGTTTCATGACGTAATTTTAGACAAAGCTCATGCTCCAAACATAGTCAAAACTTGTGTTGTATTGCCTAGATATTTTTTCTTCATATGGGAAAATTATATTTTAGTTGTTTAAAATCAATTAATTATGTACTTTGTCTGGCAATATTGGAAAACCAGGTGACATAGATTACAAGTTTTCATAAGCTGGGAAGATGCTTGGTGGTAAAGTAACTAAGAATTCCCATTTTCTTTCCATGCAGCAGGTCCAAATCCTGCATGGATTTACAAAGAACATCGATAGCAATCCAGACCCAAAATTTTATCAAAACCTTTTGGAACAAGCTGCTCAAATAAATTTGCACTACCTTTAACTCTAAGCACCAGCAATCACCCTCAAACAGGAGAAACAAAGATTGTTAACAAATGTCCAGAGGGGTACTTGATAAACTATGTTGCAGGCCAGAACATTTTGGGGCCAGAATTATTGCATTTGGCAGGAAAATGGTAAGATACAATGTATCACACATCCATTGGCATGTCACCGGTCAGGTATTGCACAGCAATAACCCTCCCTTGTTGAGTAATTAGACCATTGAAAAACTGTGCCATTTCTTTGTGATTTCCTTGAAGAGAGCTACAAGATATTGAAACAACTAAATGAGCACCTTAAATTGGCCAAGACCAAAAGAAATTCCAACGGGACCAGCACCAAGCAAAGAGGAATCAGAGGTAGAAAATTGGGTCTACTTTAGATTACAGCCTTCAAAGAAGAAAGCCCTAGAAGAGAAATGGTTAGACCTAGATACAAAGGAACTTCCAAAAACCTCGCACAAAAGGGACAGGTTGCATATTCTTGAGTTTCCAACAGGCACCAGGCTGCGTAATGCCTTTCATGTCTTATTTTTGAAAAAAGTATAGAGAAAGTTAAAATTTTCAAATATAATGCACCCCTAAATGATGAGGAGCATGTTATCATCATACTAGAGGACATTTTTGCCACTTGAGAAAAAATTGAGGAATGAGTTAGGGTTAAGTATCTCATCCGAGGGAAGGTACAGTCTCCAGAGATACAACAGCATCCAGTATACAAGGGGGCATGTTACAATGTTTAGAGACCGTTAACATTTCCATCTGATAATAAATGCTAGCACTCGTGCCAAAAGGAAAAGATAACGGAAAAGGAGCTACCATACAATCTAGGACACATTAAAGATCATTCAGCAGACTAAGACAACCTAGTGATATCCAAAATTCATGAAATAGAGTTTGCCATGTAAATTTATTTATTCTACATAGAAGGCAAATGGAGAGATGGAGATAAATTCAACAGGCTCTAACCATTAAAATATGTAATATTTTGGAAATGCTCATGTAAGTTCTATAAAAGGCTAAATCCTTAACCAAATGCAGCAACCATACTGCTATTGGAGTTTCTTAGGCGTTAAGAGTGCCCACACCTTATAAGGAAAAGTGTTTATATCTTATCTATTATCCCGAAACATCATTTTATATTAATATTTATTTCATTTTGGGATATTTTCCAAATAGTTCAGTATTCTTCTTCTTTCCAGGTCTCTTCTAGGATCTCTAATTTCAGTTTAACGAAATCCAGATTTCAATTAAAAAAATCAGATTTTAGTTTCAGATTTTTGACTAAGGTTTCAATTGTAAAATTTTCACTTTTCTAACAGATTCTGCCCATTTATTAGTTTCAGTTTTCATCTGGTCAGAAACATGACAGAAAGCATGCACTGAAGCAAGATTCCATGGCATAAAAATATTTGGAGGGATTCTAGGGTCTTCATTGTGTGATCTGGTTGGAAAGACTTAAATACCCAATTTCTCATAAATATTAACCCAAGACGAAAAGGGGTTAATGCTCTTGAAATATCACAAGACTTCAGGAAAGGTCAAAAATTGAGCATAAACAGTGGGCTGCTTCAGAGACGTAATTGAGAAGGTGGACGGGGAAAATGCAACCCAAACTACAACAGGTAATTCTGTTAATAACTTACTTTCAAGGAAATGATTTAGGATAAGTATTAAATATTTTCGGACTCCTTGTATTGTTTACCATGTAAACTCCCTGCTTACAGAAATCAATAGCATTGCTTGGTGGCGGATACTCAGACTGAAGCAAAGTGATTTGAATCATGATCAATCATGTACCATCCATTGCAATGTATGAGAGACATGTTTCCTTTATGGCTTCTTCATGGTGCAGACATTAGATTTGCATCCATCTTTATTATGTTACAATATCTCTTAAAAGCTTTGTCAATCACTTATGAGGATGGGGGTTTACCTTGAGTGGCATAGGTGGAAAAGGTCTCATTCTGATCATGATGCACAACTTGAGTGCCTTTTGTAAGTCTTCCGTGTAATGAGTTTTACAGGCAGATAAAGGATATAATGATCATAGTTTATTCTATTGTGTAAGTCCTTTGCATATTTGATACTGACCAACCATGCATAGGGAATGTGTTTGAGGCATAGAACCTAGGCCAAATGAGGGACACACTTCAGCCTTGCAAAGAGTCTCTTTGTGGGGCATTATTCAAGTGACCAAGCAACTATGCATGTGGTCTTAAATCTTAATCTACACACGTGAAGGTTGCTTCAGTCTTGTCGATTTGGTCACATTTCTACTCAATCTGAAATTTCTTCATAAGAACCAAAAAAACATGCATAGGTCATACATAACCAATAGATATTTACAGGTATTACAATCACGATGACTAGATTGCTGTGCACATAGAGCTGGGGATACATTTAAGATGAAAAGGTTGGTTTGCAAATGAGGACTGAATATAGCATGACTCTACTTCGGCCTAAACAATTTTTGAAACAACAGAGAATATAGACAATTTAAAAATCATTATTGAAGTTGAAAGCTTTTTTATTTATTTTACACCTGCTTCACAAGGGACTAACCAACCACAATGCATGTGATTTTGGATTTTGGATTTTTGAATGAATTTGCATTCATCCAGTCAGCAAAAATTGCGTAATCTTACAGAGGCTCAAGGTGTGACGCATGTTCACTTTAATCTTCACATTCTATCTCTAGTCTCCACAGCAAGCCAATGCTGCTGGTTGCACCCTCTAGAATGTAGGACTGTTACCTCATAATCTAATCACCAGAATGAGCTTTATTTAGTTATCAGTAAGCATTCTGAGATCTATGTTGTCAGGAAATGGATACGGCAACAGGTCCGAAATGCAGAAAGGAGAATTTTCAAAAACCCTTAGTTTGGAAACATTATGGAAAAGTCCATACAATACACTATTAAAAATATAAATATATAAATACAATGCATAATACTCATTTTTAGTCCATAAAAGATAAAACACTTAAAAAATATAGTATTTATGAAAGTTTAAAATAGTCAACATGCTTAAAGTTTCGCATGTTCATGAATCATGTGGCATATCATGTGTTATAGCCCAGGTTCAAACTTCAAAAGACAAATGTAAATTCAAATGATTATAATCTAAATATATCTTCTAGATTGTCCTCAAAATGATGAATGCCACTCCCACTCGCTCCACTCTCCACCCCTTGTGTAGAACTCGCTTGATTGTCATCATCGACACCAAGTATTTTTCTCCTTGAAGCTGCTCCTTGCTTCTAAATTCTTCTTCAAGTTGCTGCTAAATTCCTCACTGCTCTTGTATAACTAACAATGACTTCCTCCAAACTCCTCCTTGTTGCAATGGCCACCTCCAAACTCCTCGTTATTGCAAATGGTTGCCTCCTAAATTCTTCCTTGCTCTTGTAAAAAACAGAAATGATGAGAGCATTGAGTGTTTCTATATAGGTTTAACATAGTGTATTCTAGAAGATCAAGTTTCTTTTTAATGTTTTATCCATTTTTTTAAATTTTGACTTGGTCAAAGAGTCTGTCACTGGAAATGCCCGGGCACATGCTGGAAATGTCCAGAACATTTCCAGTACATACCCAGGCATTTCCAAGACGTTTCCGGCAGTGTTTTGTACTGGAAACGATTCTGGGCAGTGGGGTGATCACAGCATTGGGCTTCTTGACCCAAGGTCAAACTTGTGGCTTTGGCTCAGCCTTTCACTCCACCAGCGGTAAATGAGGTGATCAAAATTTTGACATGGATTTAGATTACAGATTTACAAGACTCTAGAGCCTAGCACATTTGAACATGGGGTTTGTAAATTTATATTCGGTACTTCTAACAGTGTCATATCATTTTTCATTATGACACAAATATAACTACTTTTGAATCTTTGCATGATAGAATTAGGTATGTTGAAGTATTTGTAGTTTTCCGTGGGTTCGCATTTTCTGTTAGATTATGTGTGAAACAAAATTGGAACTAGTATATAGAACTAAGAAAAGTAAGACCTCAATGTTAATAGAATTATCTCAATAATAAGTATCATTAGACAGAAAGATTAAAGAGCATATAATACCATTCTGTGCTTGGGAATCTGTGTAGGTAGGCACAACTTTTTAGTTTGGAGGATTACTTCCATGTGCCCACAGAAGAAATTTAGGCAAAATTCTATAAATTGAAAAATTACCATTTAAATGGTTGCTAAATTGTTCATAGGTTACACTGAAAGCATTAGAACATCCATATGTCTGCTAACTATTATCATTGTATCTATAGAATCCAGATTTTTAGACTTGTAGATATTCTCAATTAATATTCACTCAAACTCCGCACAGCTATGGGGATAGAATGAAGGAAAGATTAAGTTCCAGGTTTTGTTTGAATCGGCAAACTAAACTACAATAAGGTTGTGAAGCACAGGAAAGAAAGATGCCAAAGAATTAAAAATGTATCTCCTTCCAAGTCATTTTAAAGATTGTGCACCACAAATTATGTGATAGTTAAACTGAATAATGCAGTGAGAGAAGGTCAAAGAAAAGGACCACAGCAAAGATCATGAACCATAATACAATTTGCATATTCCCCTGGTCTATCACGCCGAAGGGCAAAACAAAAATAGAGACTTGCAAAAGGGGAAAATTTTGCTTGTTATGTATTTTTTGGCATAGTCTATTGTCTACCTTTTAGCATTTATGCTCTTAACTATTGAATCAATGTGCTGCCTAGCAGCATTTGTACTTTCTACATCCTTAGAGAAAATAGTTAAAATCACCATGAAAGGAACACATTTCTTGCTGAGTCAAGCCCACAATCAAGTCACTAAGACACTGAGAATTTATCTAAATGTGACGTTGCCGAAATATGCATGTATCCCATATACAATGAAGCCATAAAACATGAGCACCCAGTATGTGGGTTGAAATGGGATGGTAAGAGTGGCAAAAAGCCATCAAGGAAGCAGTATACCCAAACGATGGCGATATAGGCTGGAAATATTGACTGAGAAAGTTAACAAATAAGTAAAACTCATGACATGGAGGACACTACAAGGAGCAGGTCATTTTTAATTTTCTAATAATTACAGCAAATAAATCCAACAAAGTAGTAAAAAGCAGGAATAGAAAATACAAGTTGATTTATTTCTGTCGTTTCAATTGTCAGCTCAGAATGTCGAGATAAGCAAACATAGTTACTTCGAGCAGAAAATGGATAAGTCTTCTGGTGATCACAATCGAAACCAAGTTACAACAAAATTCAATTTTCTTGGCATCAAACAAGCCACAGAACAACCCTCATGAACTCGTGAAATCTAAAGGATCTAAGAAAGTTACTCTTCAAATAACTCAACACTACTAACAGGGCTCAAGAGAGTTGATGTGTCCAGGGAAGGAATCAGCTGGGCTTAATAGACCATGGTTTTAAAAACTTCAAGTTCTGAACTTGTTTACCATATATTATTTTCTTTTTTCACTTATAAACTTCTCATTTATGCTTTCTTTATGTTCAGTTAATACGTGCAGACTTCATAAATTAGAACCAAAAATAACTTCTATTTTAATCTTATAGGATTCACAGAAGGTCTAAGGATAATGAAAAAAAAATTTCCCCCAGTGTGATGGGGAGTGGCAAGGAGAAATAATGAATAGCATCCAAAGACAAACAAAGACGTGGAAGTTTACCTTCAACAAGGCGTGTTATAAGGGGTTGCAATCGACCATTTTCGGCCATTTGACGAACATTTCTGTCACATTGCTCTAAATTTTCAAGTGTTTTCTCAGCTTTTTCAACAGCCACAACATTTTCAGAATGGCTGCTTGTCATTCCAACTAATATGAGAATTGCTCCATTTACGCAGCCAATCTTTTCACACAAAGACGGGGATTTAGAGAGTTCCAACAACAATGATGCTGCCTCCTCCCTCTCCTGGGAAAGTTCCCGTGATAAACATTTAACAAAGCTACGGAGTGCATCTGCTTCAGCAATAGCTTCCTGCAAAAAACAAACGGTTCAAGACATGTCAAATATCATGAGATATGACTGCACATTCCACAAAAAGCCTCTTTCAAATGGGAATAAGAGGCTTAATACAAAATGAAACATTAGAACAAAGAGTAATGGAGACCTTATTGTCTTCATCATCTTCCGCAAGCAAACACAGAGTTTCAAGAGCTTGTGAGCGGATTTGCTCACCACCAATTTTCAATTGATTAACAATCATAGGAATCAATCCAACATTACGCACACGATGTTTGTTGAGCCTACTTTTGCGACAAAGTAGTTGTATGTCTTTCAAGGCATATAATACATCTTCCTCTGAACTTTCTGATGTTAAGGAAGAACGAGCAATATCAATTTGAGCACCTTCATTTCTGGCTGTCCATTCTTCAATGGTATTACGGAGGGCTATGCTAGGATTCAACTCTGTACTTCTCAATTCTTTTCCTGTCATTGGACATACAGGTTTCCTTCCGTTATCTTCACACTCCTTGAACCACCGCTCAATGGAACTTCTCTCATATGTTTGACCATTTTCTAATGTGACTGGATCCCGCATGATTTGTTTTGTCAAAGGACAAACAAAGGCTTCATATAGAGGCTCAATGTGCCTCAGGTCATACTGATGACTATCATCTGACTGGCTACCGTGGTCATAGAAAGATTCGGAGCTGTTCAACATTTTCCCTGGCAAATGCACCATACAAAGAACATAAGGCTAGAAAAATAACTACACAGAACCGGTCTATCAATCTCTAACTAATTTTTAAAATCTTAGATTTCAATGCAATCTCATCACAGACCAAATGAGTGACCACTGTCAATGGAGCCCCCTTCTTGAAGGTTCTTAGCTTTTAATGAATTCTCATGTTCACCTTCTGGATGATAAACACTATTTTGCACATCTGCTGAATGAAAATATGCCTCTTGCATCCGACGAGAAAGAGAATCAATTATTATTTTTGTATTTTCATTGTTCTGAACAGAGGACAAAGGAATAAGTCTCAAGCTTCTTCCCAGATCATGCACCACATTCTCCAGTCGTTCCACTAGATCTTTACTTTGAATAAATTGGTGTCTGCGACTCTTGCTGATACATATATGTACAAGTTGGTTTGCAATTTCAACATCTCGCAATAACGCCTCCAGAATCTCGCTTATTAAAGGTGAACTATCTCTTCCTTTTTGCAGCTCAATTATAATAATGCAGATTTTTTCTAAGAAGAATGCCAATTGAGCGAAATTATCTTGCTCTACTGGCACATTGCGTGCAAGGACTGCAACCTCAGAAAATCTACTCAACAGGGACTGCCAAAGAACAACTACAGCTGGCAATTCTACTTCTAGCATTTGAGAAAAAAAAATCTGCAATCAAAGATAGAATAAAGAAGGCAAGTCAGTTACTACATCAAACTGTCTATATCATTCCTTTCAAATAACAGCTTTCTCAAGATGCAGAGAAAACACTGCAAAAAATAAATGATACGTACTCCAGAACTTCATCATTGCACAAATTACAGCTATGTAGCTGATCCTGGTACTGGTACGGGGTTTGGGTATGCTGGTATAGCGAAAAAAAATTGCCCAGTAGGGCTTGGGTACAGCCATACACAAAATGTATAAAATATTAAGAATATTTAAAAATATAACCAAACAAGAAAAATTAAACACATAATATGTATAGAACTATGTTGCCAGTTCGTGGGTTTTTGTCTGTGAATCAGGGTCTGGTGCAGGTTCAAAACACGGTAAAAAATACCGGGTTCGTCATGGGGCATCTGGGTTCGCTCGGGTTCTTCTGCCAGAAGAACCCAAGCGAACCCAGGTAGAATTTGCAGGCTAAAACAGTCAAAAAGGTCAAAAACGGGCATTTTTTTATTTTTTATCATTTTTTTAGTCTTTATCTTGTGGTCTGCTATCAGCAAATACAGAAGAGGATAGAGATTATGGAAAAGAGGATTGAGACTTCTGAGAATCTCATTCTACCAGATGCCATAAGAAAATGCAATGCTCACTCCATGCAGGTCCCAAGCATGCCTCAACCAGCCCCTAAGTATCAAGTAACACAGACAGAAAGTTTGGGCACTGCAAATATCAACGTTGAAGCACATTCTGTTCCCATTTACAGGCCTGCAAGCACCCCCAGGGAGCACCAGTTGGGCTACCCAGGAGGCAACCACTGATGCAGGAGATAAGTCCACTCCAAACTTTAATGGGACTTCGGTCATGAGCTCATTAAACCTGTTATGCAATACCCCAGTGATGATGAAAATACAGTTATATTTTTGGAAAATTAGGATGATTTTTAAGACATTGGAAATGCATCCTTTAGGCTGGCTCCAAACACTGATTACCAATCATTTTAAAAGTATATAATAATATAAGTGTTTGTGTTGAAAGACTTCGTGTTTTGGTAAGCTTGATAGTGCTGTCCTGAGAAATGCTTAGGTAGACTTTAAGCTCCTTGTGTTCGAGGCTAAGCTGTAAATCTTTGAACTGATAGGGATCTTATCATAGAATACCTGTATGGAATTTGCCTCAAGCACTTTGTTTTTGATCCAGGGCTGAGTTTAATGATTATCATGACATTTGGCATTCGGGTTAGTATTTTGTGATTATTTTCATATTTTGTTTTTAACATAGTTGCCTGGAGAAGGGTACGGGTACCAGTACGCCATTTTTTGAAAAATATGAGAAGGCAATAGATATTTATTGTTTATATATTATTAAAAAAATAAAAATTAAAAAATTAAAAAAACATTTAAAACATTATTAATAAATTATTAAATTAATAATTAATAAAATTATTATTCATTAAAATGAAAACTTTTAATATTTATTGACTTATGAACATTTTTAAAAAAAAAAAAAAACAATTGAAAAAAACAACGAACAATTTTTAAAAAAAAAACATTAAAAAAAATTAACATGAAGAATGAACTTTAAAAAAAAGAACAACAAATATTAAAAACCAAAAGAAGAATGGCGGTGCCATGTCACTCCTGCGAACAGCAGTGTCTGGCAATGCCGTGAGCATTTTAACGCTCATGGCATTGCCGTTCGCGGCAGTGATAGGCGGTGTCATTCACGGTAGTGATAGGCAGTGTCGTTCACAGTAGTGACAGGCAATGTCGTTTGTGGCCGTGTCGTTCATGGCACTGCCATTGATTTCTTTAAAAAAAACCTAAAAACATTTATATTTGCAACAAAAAATGCAAAAGTTTGTCATCCCGTTCACTGCAAAAGATCTTCAACTGCTGCAAACAACCTTCGACTGTTTTTTATATTTTGTGCCTTTATTTGCTCTTTTTTATGCAGGAGACGCGGGAACGGACAAGGAAACGTCTCCGAGCCCAAGAGACATCTTTGTACCCGCCTCCCATACACAAGACGCATCCCAGTACTCAAGACACGTCCCAAGGAGTGGGGGATGCATCTCCCTGCAATAGTGGTCTTTAATATCAATAATAATACTATGAGGTTAATGACAATGTTACTAATTTCCTATGTATTAGGCTAGAATTTCTATATTATCACGACATTTGGCATTCGGTTAGTATCTTATGCTCATTTCCATATTTTGGTTTTAATATCAATATGCATAACATGTGGTTAATGACAATGTCACTAATTTCCCATGTATTAAGGCTAGAATTTCTATATTTTTTTATTTTTTATATATTTTTTGTACCAACGACCCCAAAACAAACCCAAGAAAGAAAGAAAGAAAAAAATTGTCGTACCAGCGGAACCTGGTTCTTTGAACCCGAACCCAAACAAACCAGTAACTTAGGTATAGAGTAAACAAAATAAGTTAAATAACCACAAAACATATGGATAATTCAATGTCAAATGTCATGATACTCAGTGGTCAAACTTAGAACAAGTACATAGTGCAAATGTTACAATGTATACAAAAAAATCAAGATAAATTGGCATACTCATTATATTCATACTGCTCTTCAATGTATTCAATGAGAGTTGCTTTTAAGGTTTACCCATCCCTTATTTTGTTTTTAGTATGTTTTAAAGTCCAAGTTTGACTCTTTTTAAGTGAAAACAAAAAAAAGTAAAAGCATTTTTTTGCTGCAGGTTCCTGTCAGATTCGCCCTGGGTACCATCCAGCAGGGCTGGGTACAGCTGGGTTCATCACCGGTCTCAGTTCCCCTAGGTACAAGTACTCAATAACATAGAATTACAAATAAAGGCAAAATAGCAAATTGCCAATAGAATACAAAATAGTGGTTGCAATTGTATTTCGAAATACATGACTGCGAAAGACCAAAGGCTGCTTCTAGAAGAAAACCTAATCCATGGTTCAAGGGCGAGGGTGAATCTGGCAGAGCATTGAGATAAATTTCCAATGGTACCTAGAAATATTTTAGTTCTGAAGCCGATTTTTGTGCCCTTATTTATATACCCCACCTAAATTGCTTGTCTTTCAATTTAACAGGTTATATTCATAGTATTAGAGTGATATTTACGATAATCGTTGGGAGAATGCTCATAAGTACTCCCTTTTAAACAGCTTCCACCCTAAATTTTGTCATAATGCAAAGAAATAAGATTCATTTCCAGCCATGATTTGGCATTCAATACTGTACATCTCTTGGCAGCCATATGACAGTTAATTGAGAACTCTGAGACATTCCCTTTCAAACAACTCCCGCCCTAAATTTTATTATAATGCAAAGAACTCATATTTGTTTGCAACCATGATTTGGCATTCAATGCAGTACATTCTCTTGGCAGGCATATGCCAGTTAATTGAGATCTTTGAGACACCGGCCTCTGATTTTTTAGCCATAACCTTTGGCAAGTTCACTAGATAAGTTTCCAATCTTAAATGTAACCGTTTGCAAACACTATAAGCATCCTCGAGAAAATAAATCGTATATTTATTGTTGTTGCGATTCTGCAAAAGTTTTACTTTTAGCGTTACCAAAACAAAAGGCATATGCCAATGTAGTCATTATCAACTCAGTGGTGCGATTATGGGACAGGATATTACAAACAGAATTCATTCCCCAAAAAATTCAAAAACATTTGATTGCTTGAAGTACTTATAACTAAAAATTTCTACCAGCAGTAAGTGCAACAAAAAGAAGTATAATTAGATCATGTGTAATAGTTACTGCAATAATAAAAAATACAAGCATAGCTATTATGGTTCTAATGAGCCTAGTGATTGAGAATAGCTCAAAACGTAACATAGGATGCTTTGAGTTTTTGTATTTTGTTCCTTTAATTAGAAGGCCATCACTGTAATACTTTTCTTGTGTTATGAAGAAGAGTGACCTGTTTTATAAGTTGAAATCAGGGAAATTACCACAAAGCAACCTGGATAGCCTATAACTTGCTTGCTATTTATCCAGACCCATCAAAAAATTATCTCGAAGGCCACTTTCCAATGAAACAAACAGTGTTCTCAATTCCAGGCAGCAAGTCAAAAGTTATGGCTGTTGTATAAAGCCAAATTTGGGAGTTTACATCATATTTCATGTGTGGCTACTGCTGTTTAGAGTGGACTACAGACCAGATACATGGACTGTACAGAAATGAAGACCTGGGGTTGCATCCGTACATACCTTTTGAGGATTTTGGACTCCAGAATTCTGTCCAACCTGCATATACCTCTACTATTGTATACTCACCAAAAAACATAGTTACCAGATTCGGCCGCATCTGGCCGAAATCCAGAACGTTCCGCATTTTTGCGGGCTTCCGGATTAAAAAATCCGGTTCGCCGTATTTTTGAACATTAAAACTGTACGGACGGTGAGAAACAATGGAAGTCAACAAAAAAATTTAGAAAATGTAAATCTAGTCCGAACCCAACAGTATAGAAATAAAATAAATGTTTAAGTATAAGTTTAGTTTCTTATACTTTAAGTTATATTTTATTTATATACTTTCAAGATGTTTGAGAGGGGTTTCGGACCGCTAGGAGCTATAATGCAAATTCTAGGTTTTGGAGGATCCTATCATATTTCAGAGTTAGTCAGATTCCAAGGTTTCAGGGTTTCAAACTTAGCCATATTTCAGGGTTTCAAGATTTCAGAGTGGCTCCCATTTTGCTTGCCTGCGAGTGGTCTCAACACTGCGGGAGAGTAGCCGAGTGGTTTAAAGTGGCACAAGAAGACATTGTTACAATGGATCCCCATTTATGGTGGTAGACGTATGGTTCTTCTACCCCAGAGTTACAAAAGCTTGCCGTGCGTGTCCACAGTCAATGTGCCAGTGCTTCTGCATGCGAAAGAAATTGGAGCACGCATGATTTGATCCATACTAATAAGAGAAATCGACTAGAAGCCAAAAAGCTGTCAGATCTTGTGTTTGTTCATAGCAATTTAAGATTGTTTGAGCACAATCTTGCAAAAGAAGATGACATTCTTCATCTTGGAGAACCATCCTTTGAAGGAGTTGAGTAAAATATTGATAGTGTTGATGAGCTGGATGGAGGATTTGCTAGTTCTAGTGCTAGTTTTGATTTTGAAGCTGGGTTTGATGTTGCAAATGTTTGAAATTTAAGTTCTATATCAATTTTGAGCTTAGGCTCTAAACTATGAATATTTTGCTATCTTTTAATGTAATTCAAGTTTGAAATTATGCATTTCTCATTTTTGCAAGTGTTAAATTAATGTTCATTCCTTAGTAGATTGAAATATTTTGCATATATATATATATATATATATATATATATATATATATATATATATATATATATATATTATTTTATTTTTTGAACCGGATTTTACCGAATTTTTTTCCGGATTTTTTCAAAAATTTCGCATTCCACATTTTTTCCGCCTCCCGAATGCATTCGGATTTCCGAACCTGGTAACTATGCCAAAAAATATGATTCGTTCTATATGTTCTTATTATTCTTTGATACCACTATCACAACGCCATTTCCTGTACCTGCAAGAGATATCCAAAAAGATAGAAAAAAAAGATATTGAATCTTCGTGCCTTAATATGAGTACAAGTCCTCAATATGGATGCAATCCTACTTAGGAAATAGGAGTAATGCTATAGCCAAGTAATTTGTGGAATTGCTACTCCTGTGCACCATTGAAGTAGAGGCACAGAAACTCTCAATCTTTCCAGCGAATTGAGTCTAGGAGAATTAGCCAACTGCTGACTCGGCCCAACAAAGATTCACAATAGTTGGCAATTGCTAACACTCTAGATGGAGTGGTTCATTTTATGAATCCACATACCATCTATTCCTACTTTACTTTGCACCCAAAAGCCTCCTGGAAAAGGGTAGAGCTAGCTCCACACCCAGCAGTTTCGGCCTTTTCTCTATCTCTTAACTGGATCATACAATGTTTCCCAAGCACTTTATGACTCCGAAAGCAATTCAACATGCAATACAGAAAGGGGTGTATCTTTTCAAATCAAAATGGATATACGAGGAGATAACAGTTAGTCCTCTCACATCTGTGGTCAACAGGAAAGCAACAATGAAACAGTCATGAGAGGTTTTTTCTCCACTTGGGAGTGTTTCCAACCCACCAGTTAAGGTGTTCAGTGACCAGGACGAGTCCACAAGGTAACCCCTTACCACTGGGCCATTGTTCCTGCTGCAGAACGACTTCATGCCCTGTCATACCTCATCAAACATCATGATTCATGCTGCCCAAATTATCATTCACATCATACTTATCATCTCATATTTATGAATAATTTACTGGCTCTCACGCTATAGTACCATCTGCATTCATGTCTCATGCATCGTATGCATGGCATTCAAGCATAACACTGAAGTATGAAATTTTTACAGTAGCTTTCAATGGTACCATACCAACAAAATAATAAAAAATTCAATACTACATGAATTAGATTTTTGGTGAGCATACAACAGCACTGGATGTTTACGCCAGTCAGCCTTCATGCTGGGACTCATAATCGTCGAAAGACTTATACAGCTACATAGTCAAAGCCTTGTTTCTGTATATTTATAACTCAGATATACATCTGGTTTGTGAGAGCAAAGGACTATAAGCTCACACCAAAAAAAATTGAAGAATCTGTCTACATCCTTAAAAATCTACCTGAGTTGTAAAGTGAAACTCCGAAGCCATCAGTGTACTAATGGCCAGAAAGAAAGGGTAAACCATGTACTGCAAGATACTTTAAAAGCTTGTTTGGCAAATTGTCTCATCTTAGACTTCTGATCTCGATGAAGTACTTAAATTTATTTGTAGAGAAAGTAGTGGAGTGAGAAGCAAGAAAAATCAGGGAAATGGGGATGTCATATTCATGAAATCTCCTCTAGATGAGGAGCATTGTTAGATTTTTGTCTGTGATTGCTCAGTTGTTCTCCTCAGCACAGGGCACTCAGCAAACTCAGAACAGCAGTTTAATAGGCATCTATTGTTATTATTCTAAGTAGCCGATACGGATACCGATACGGGTACAAGAATGTAATATCCCTAATAGGAATATTATTTGATAATTTGGATTCCTCGAAATTCCTTTTAAAATAATATTTTATAAATGTAACTTGTACTAAGAATAATATTTTAAATAAAAAATATAATTGTATTAATAATAAAATATAAATCCTCAAGGGATTTTGTCCTTGGGCTATAATGATTACAAAGGTTTTCGTCCTTGCAATCAAATTACATGATTAAAGGATTATGTCCTTAAAAGTGGTTGTAAAGCATAATGCTTGTACATGGTTATATATTTTAAATACATGATTGAATGAATTCCTTCCATACCAACGAATGACTATAAATACTTCATCACCTTCCATCGAAAAACATGTCTCTTCCAAATGTCTTTTCCCAAAGGAGGCGATGCTTCAAAAGGTGGTGTCCCTTGGTGTTTAGGTGGGTCGGCTTGCCTATATAAGTTTTATTTTTTATTAAATGTGGCGCTCCCCTCAAAAGGAGCGATTCTAATTCTTGTGCCCTCCTTAATGGCTATGCCCTTGTCTTATGCTTGGAAAGGGATATTACAGTCCCCCCTTCCCAAAATTGCTTGTCCTCAAGCAATTGTAAGCCCTCATGCCCAAGTACCATGTCCAAGAGATAAAACATGATGTAGTTCTCCCAAAGCCTTGATCCGGTCCCTATCAAATAAAAGATCTCTTGCCAACACAAGCTCAGGGTTCTGATGTACTTTCGCTGATCCAAAATCCCTGCATTTGTCTTCATGTCATGGACTTTCAAGGGTCCACTCTTGCTGTCCCAATCATTTGTATTATTGTACCTTTGTCTTTCCTTTTTGGCTTTATCTGTCTGATGCATGCACGGAACCCTTTCATCATCTACTTGCTTTATGTAGTTGGCTGTTCTGAAATTTTCATCACGCTGAACATTAGTAAAATCATCTAGAAATTTGGCTTGTACCACCAATTTCTCTTCACAATCTTGCACCTCAGATTTTTTTTCATTCTTTGGTTCATTCTCCATGATTTCTTTTTCTTTCTTTGGAGATTCTGTTGCATCTACTACTTTTCGTGGTTCATCTAGCAACATATCTTTGTGCCCCTCAATTGTCACAAATAGTTCCAGTGTCTCTGAACATTGAGCAACAATACTTTTAGCTAGTGTGTGTGCCACTGGTGATGATTCTTGTTCAATACCAGTGATTAGTATAGATAACAAATCTTGTGAAATATCATCACTCTCGTTCAGGGCCAAAGTCATAATGGACTGCATTGACTCTATTACATTTTCCGTATGATTTTTATGGATATTAGCAAAGAAATATTTAAACATGTGAAGAATCAGATCATCACATCCTAGATCTAACATTAACACATAAGATCTGATTTTTGCCATAATGTCAAGGATTGTGACCCTCTTAGCAAAAGAAGAACGTGTGATGTCATCTAGACCCTCAAAACATTCCACCATTGGCCGAAATATTTCCTTCATGGTGTTGTCAATGTATGGCGATTTTGGTGTTATTATCCTTGTAATTTCACTAATACAAGTGATAACCACAAGTCTCACATCCGGATCTGGATATTTCAACAGCTTGGACTCGACTAGATGAGTTACCAAAGGATTCATTGTCCAAAACATAGACTTAGAATCTGATTGCCTTACCGAGGACAAATAGTTAGCCACTTCCTCCAAAATGTTGAGCAAAACATTTTTTTGAATAATGTGGATGCTCAAGTTCCTTTCCCAATTTGCAAAGCTTTGTTTTCAAATCATATTTTCTTATTAACTCCATGATTCATAGACTATTCATCAATTTGTTCATGTTTATAGCAACCGGAGATATTTTTCTCCATCAAATTCAAATAATATTAATGTTAAAATATCTCTGGCCGACTTACTATTTTATTATTAAAAGTTGTATCCTTTGGTGAAGAGAGGCGACGCTTCATGAAGAGACATCTCAATGTGTATATATACAAGGCGTTTTCACTTCATTTGGTAATCTGATTGAAGCAAGAAGAATTTGCACTTAGGAGGAGATCGATCACCTACAACAGATTGACATTTTGCATCAAGTAAATTATTATCAAGGAGAAACCATATTATTTGTATATTCGTGCCTAGGAAAGGCACTACCTTTAGTACTGTGAATCAGTCTTGTGCTTGGGCCATATTATAAATCAGATTTCTGCTCTTATTCCTAAAATATATAAGAGATATATTTTGCTGGGTTTTTCTCCGTAGAGAAAGAGGGTTTTCCCAAGGTATCTGTTGTGTTCATTGCTCTGTGTTGTAATTCTGCTTAATTCATTTCTGATCCTAAAACTAACACAATTGCTCTGATACCACTATAATATCCCTAATCGGAATATTATTTGATAATTTGGATTCCTCAGAATTCCTTTTAAAATAATATTTTATAAATGTAACTTGTACTAAGAATAATATTTTAAATAAAAAATATAATTGTATTAATAATAAAATATAAATCCTCAAGAGATTTCGTCCATGGGCTATGATGATTACAAGGGTTATCATCCTTGCAATCAAATTACACGATTAAGGGATTTCGTCCTTAAAAGTGGTTGTAGAGCATAATGCTTGTACATGGGTATATATTTTCAATACATGATTGAATGAATTCCTTCCATACCAACGAATGACTATAAATACTTCATCACCTTCCATCGAAAGACATCTCTTCCAAATGTCTTTCCCCAAGGGCGGTGATGTCTCAAAGGGTGGTGTCCCTTGGTGTTTAGGTGGGTCGGCCTGCCTATATAAGTTTTATTTTTTATTAAATGTGGTGCTCCCCTCAAGAGGGAAGATTCTAATTGTTGTGCCCTCCTTAATGGCTATGCCCTTGTCTTATGCTTGGAAAGGGATATTACAGAGAATCGGATACATGTATATGGGAATTTTTATTTTGGGCCTGGATACGTTTTTGGATAAGGCCGTACAAAAATATCTATTAAAAAAATAAAAGTATTAAAAATATAACCATATAAGCAAAATTAACCACATAATATGCTTGGAGGAAACAAAATAAGTTAAATAACCACTCATAATTCAACGCCAAACATCATAATACTCAATGGTCGAACTTAGATTAGTCTTATAACAAGTACATAATGCAAATGTCACAATGTTTGGACAAACATAAAAACAAATCAGCATATTCATTATTCACTATATTCATATTCATTTTTGGCTACAATGTCTTCATCGAGAGCATCATCATGTGATTCATTAGAACCACAAGCAATAGCAATGCCACTCCCACTAGCAACTCCACTATGCAGGGCATGTGAAGCACCGTCTAGCTCCATGTCGAGCAATAAAAGGTATGCAATGGAGGCATCAAAGTTGGTAGTCTACAGGTCCACATCCCAACACTTTGTTGCCCCTTGTAATCAGCTTTTTTGTGTGCGAGAAAATGCAAGTTGGAATGCACATAGACCAAACCCTCTGCCTTTTTCACTGCCAACTTGTTGCACTTAACTAAGTGGATAAAGGTGTAGGTACCCCAATTCCCCTCAGCTGAGGAAGAACTTGCAACCTATTGAGGCAAGCCACAAAGTCAATTAAAATTTATAGAAGTTAACAAAAAATGTCGAAAAGAATGGTACAGAGTTTTTAAAAAAAAAAAGATCTTGTGATAAAAAATTTATTGCAAGTGGCTGGAGGTGGGTGGATGTTTGCTCATGGAGGTGCCACCACATATGTGTGTCCTCCTTGTACTTGTCAGAAAGAGTGTCAAGGGAGTGACAGTGGAGGTTATGAAATGCCCAAACTCTCCCGTAACTGTGTCTTCTATTTCTAGATCAAAGAAGAGTCTAGAGAATGCCACCTTATATCATTCACGACCCTCAACATTCCTATATGGTGTGACCCTCCTAGGCAAATAAAAAATCTTTGCATTGTAGTATTTGAGAGTCTAGGCAAAACCAAGAAGATGCAATGTGGTGGTCATTTTGTTCCACCTTTCAATGAGATGTGATTGCACTTATTTGAAGAACCTCTCCGTAAGATCTTACTCTTTGGCATTTATAATGGGCCTAATCTTCTTAATCATTGAAATGATTCAATCATCAATCTCACCCAAACATAGATAATCAAGACGAGTGTGTGTGAAGCAAACCAAGTCTCAACACCCTAATACGAAATTAAAACCAATAAAATTTATAAAAAAAAGGTTCAAAAATAAAAATCATACAAACTACAAATTTACAACATTAAATTCAAAATATACATGATTTATGAATGACTAAAAAAAGGTTACTTTCAACAACAACTTCGAGAAGGCCCTAAAGATGTCTTGGGACATGTGATGGTTGATTATGAACATTTGGATTTCGCTCATCTCCTCATAGACTTGTTTGATCCAGTCAATTTTGGCCCCAAGTTTTGCAACATAAAGTTGAGGGAATGAACGAAACAAAGTGTCCAAAATATGTCTCATCCAACATGCCCATAGCTTTGCAATTCTTTGCATTGTCCATTACAACTTGGACAACGTTTTGAGGCCCCAACGCCTCAATGGAATCTATCAAGATGTTGGGAATGAATTGTGCATCCTTCCCCTAACCCTCACAATCAAAGGCCCTAAAAAACATTGTCCCTTTAGCACACACTGCAACCACATTAATCATGGCCTATTTGTCGTATCTTTCTATGCATCGAAAACAATGGACACCCCTGTTTCGATCCATGAATCCCTGGTGGGCTTCAATGCATTTTCAACATGGTTTCTTTCTTTTGTCAACAAGGTGGTGCACACCTTTTCACACTCTGGGCAATGAACCTTTTAAGGGCATCATTGATAGATCTCACCATATCCTGCCAATATGGTGACTTGACAACATTAAATGGCAGCCCACATGTGTAAACACAATGTGCAATGCTCTGCTCTGCTGTGTCCTTGGATTGATTCTATAATGCCCTTTCCAATGGACCTAAATCTTTTGTTCTCTTGCAACTAAGAGGTGAATCCTCTTCTTTTGTGGCCGCAACGCGTATAGAAAGAAATGGGTGTGATGAGGTCACAAAATTAGCAAAAGATGAATCAACAGGTGGCTCAGTAAATGTCAATCCTTTCTTTCTCAAAGGATGCTTCGATCGTTGCCCAACAATGGCATCTATTGTTTCTTTTTTTTTGATGTATGCAAGGATATTTGCTTGTGGCAAGCCCTTTCCTAGCTTTCCATTTATGTTTGGCCCACCACAAGCTTTGAATCTAGTGTTGTGAATCACACACAAATGGGCTTTCCCCTGACTATATGAGCTCTTGTATTTACAATAACACTTCAAACAAAGCCAAAGGAAACACCCTCCACCTAGGTGTTGTTCTAACATCGTCACATACTTCCAAAGGGGTGCCCACATATCAGCTTTGAAGGCTATCCCTTGGCCCACCAAACTAGCACTTGCAGCGCAAGACATTCTGGAAAATCCCTATAACCCCTGATAAAAAAATAATAATAATGTTATTAAAATCTAAAGCAATTGGCATTTGTTGAAAGAATGTTTAAAAAAATAACAAAATAAAATTATATTTAGTTACAAATAATAGTTTTAAATACTATTATTAAAAATTTAAAACCAATTTTAAAGAAAAAAATCTTTAAAGAAGCAATATCAGGGAACGTTTTAGGTCTCACCCAAAATATAACAGTTAAATAAATTATTGTAAATTTTTTTTAAAAAAGCACTTATATAAATTATTATTAAAACCAATATTTTTTTAAAAAAAACTACATACTTTAGTTTGTGAATTGGCCTCCATCAATGGTCGTTGGCAAGTCTAGGTTAACTTATTCGATGTTCGTTGAGGCAACTTGGACTTAGCTTGGACGGCAGATGCAGCTTGGACAAAGAACGCAGTTAGTGCTTGCAGGTTTTGCAAAAATGGCAACAGTAGGGTGAAGAAACAACGACAGCAAGAGAATGAACACTGTTAGGGCAAATGAAGATTGTTTGTAATGTTTGTAATTGTTTTTTGAAGTCCATGCTTGACTTTTTGTTAAATGAAATTGAAAAAAAAATTAAAAATCTATTTTTTCCTACATATTTCCAAGGGGTACGGGCAGGGTACCTTTGCCCCCCTACGGATATGTCCATGAAAACGGTAATAGCAGAGGAATGAACATTGTTAGGGCGACTGAAGACTGTTTAGAATGTTTGCAATTGTTTTTTGAAGTCCACGTTTGAATTTTTGTTAAACGTAATTGAAAAAAAAATATAGAACTCTATTTTTTCCTACGTATCCATAGGGGATACAGGCAAGGTAAGCCCTACCCCCCTGTGGATACACCCGGATACGTGGCAAAGTACGTCCTGCCCCCCTATGGATACACCCGGACCACGTATGCCCTGCCCCCCTCGGATATGCTCGGATATGTCCATGGATGTATCCAAACGTATCCCCATGGGGGGTAGTGCGTACGTGGCCCATATCCCCTGCGGATTGTACCCAAATCCATACCCATTCGAAAATAATGTCATATTCGCGACCCTGAACAGCAATATCCGATAACGTAGTTATTATTAAACATGTCAAAGTTAGACTTATCATTAGACATGCTTTCCAGATTTAGTGTTGTTTTTATCATTAGAACATCTAAATATATTGTAACTCTAACCTTTTTCATCTATAAAAGCAAGGCAAGCTGGGTGAATGATTCATTCAGTTCAGTGCACTATTTTGTTACCCTATCTTTTTTAGTTATATACAGAGTTGATGTGTTTGAGTGACAAATCCGTTTACCTTACAGCACTATATTTATGTAGATTTACTTTACATGGTCTTGAATTTTTAGATTAAATGCAGTGTATGCACTCGTGCATTTCGAGCCCAGTTTTATGAGTCTAACAATAAGCTGTTTTGAGAGGTGTTTAAAGTCTTGTCCACTTTAAGTGTAGATTTGCACACCATGAATTAAAATTTAACATGGTATCAGAGCAGTGCATCTGAGATCTTTCAAATCTTTGTATGTAGTGGGCTGCTACCTGTGAAAGGGAGTTGTCAGAAGATCTCAGTGGGTGTGAAACCCTAGCTTCAATGATTGAAACCCATTTGTGCCTGTGATAGGCGCTTGGACCTGTGAAGGTGCTGTTTTGATTTGATTTCAGACTGATCTGATTGTTTAAGTGTGTTCTTGAAGCTACAAGATGACTACTCTCAGTCTCTGAGAGTGTGACAGGTTAGAAGGCACTTCTAACTTCACATCATGAAAGTGCAGACTGCAAATGCTGCCGGAGGAGAGTTTTGTTGAGAAGAAGGTTACAGCACCTATCAATCTTATACAGTTGGCCGAGAACAATAAGGATGCGACCAAAATGAACAGAATCATCATTAATTTTGTGCAAGACCATTTGATCCTTCACATCGCAGAGAAGAAGACGGCGAAGGATATGTATGATGCCTTGATGACTCTGTATCAGAATGTGAACATATCTCGCAGGATGCTTTTGAAGAGCAATCACCATTACCTACACGAGCAACATTCATACTATGGTGAGCTACTTGATGAAAATCACTGAGTTGAGAGATCAACTCACAACTATAGGTGTGAAGGTCAAGGATGAAGAGCTATTCCCATAGCTCTCTATGGATTCTCGACACCTGTCAAAACTGTGTGCAGGGTGTTTGTGCTCAGAAGAACATGCCAAATTTTGAGAAATCGTAGGATGTCTTTGTCCAAGAGGAGACAACGCGAAAGACTATTGCAACCAGAGAGGATGAGATCCACAACCTAGCCCTCATCGAGAAGGTGAGGAGAAAAGGTAAGAAAGGACTATGGAAGCATCAAAAGGAGGAAGATTCAAGTTTGTACAATCAAGGTACAAAAGATTTGATTCACGGGAACTGCTTCAATTGCCACAAGATTGGCCACCATGCATCTCAATGTCCTGAGAAGAAGAATGAGATTGGCAAGCACCAACAACAGAAGCAATTTGCAATAAGTGCAAAGCTTCTGCCGGAGTGAATGGGTTATCATCCAGGCTTGAGACAATCTTCTCCATGGTGTCGTGGCTTTCCACTAACACCGTCTCTAGTGTAGGGTGGTATGTGGATAGTTAGACATCTAGACACGACCTTCAACATGAAGGCTTTCAGCAGACTTCAAGAACAGGAGGCTGGCATACTAGTGGACCTGGGCAATGACACCATGTATCCAGTTACAAGAACAAGCTCTGCCTCCTTCCACATGCCATCAGATGATGCTCTTGTGCTTGATGATGTCTTGCATGTTCCCGGTTTAACTAAGAATCTTTTCTTTCAGTGTCAACCATGAAATATCTCAGATGTGTGGCTGAGTTTGAATATCAACAAGTTATTTTCAAAGATCACAGCCATGAGCATGGCTGAGTTTTGGCAAGAAGGTGGCCTATACAGGTTGCTTGTTGATCCGTCAAGCAATGTGCTTTTGTGCATGATAATGACAATCTGTGTTAATTATGGCAGAAGCCTTTGGGTCATGTGCACTATGGAGAACTACTTATCTTGAAGGACATGGTGCATGGATTGCCGGACTTCAAGATTCAGAAGATAGGAGTGGGCAATGTGCACTTGGCAAACATGCCAAGACTACTTTCCCAAGGAGTGAGCACAGATCAAGAGAGATTCTTGATCTAATTCAATCACAGATATGCAGACCAAGACTTTAGCATCTTTGACAAGTAATTTATATTATGTATCTTTCATTGATGATACTTTAGAAAAAACTGAATTTATTTTATGAAAACTAAGGATCAAGTGTCCTCTAAGTTTCAAGAGTTCAAGGCCTTAGTTGAGAATCAGACAAACAAGAAGATTTAAGTGTTGAGACTTGACAACGGAGGAGAGGACACTTCCAAGGACTTTGATGCATTTTGCAGAGAAGCAGGGATCAAGAGGGCACTGATTGTACTGTACAACCCACAGCATAATGGGAGTGTAGAGAGGAAGAATAGGTCCATCATTGAGAATTTGAGACAACCAAATCCATGATCCATGACATTGATTTGCTCATGTGCCTATGGGCAGAGGCCTGTAATACAACTGTCTAGATTCTAACTAGGTATCCCCACAGGAATTTGAAGGATGAGACACCAAAAGAAGCTTTGACAGGTATCACACTTCCGTGTTTTTGGGTGTCCTATATATATTCATGTACCACATGAGAAGAGGACTAAATTTGAACCCTAGAGCATCAAGGTTATATTTGTTGGTTACAGTGAGACCTCCAAGGCTTATCAGATTTACATACCAGCACAAATGAAGACAGTAGTGAGCCAAGATGTAAAATTTGATGAGGATGCATGGTTCTCTAAGTCTCAGGAGCCTTCTAAGGAGATTGAGGAGGGAGAAGAGCTTGCTGTCCCAAGTTCTAATTCGTAGATTACAGTAAAATAAGTTTTAGATCAGCAAATTTCCGATGAAGGAACACATGCCACTTCTTACCGCAAGTTCAGCCAGAAAGCATAAGTGACTTATCCAGACATTACAAAAGGCACTTATTTTTCGGACGAGCCATCCCCCTAAGACATTTCCTTCTTATATTGCACTGATGTCTTCTATTATTGATGCAGAGCCTTCCAGTTATGAGGAGGTTGCAATTGAGCAGGTATGGTGAGATGCCATGATAAAGGAGTAGAATGATGTCTGGGAGATTGTGCCCAGCCCAATGGATAAATCAGTGATTGCTTCCATGTGGTTGTACAAGATCAAGCATGTCGTTGGTGGGAGCATTGAGAAGTACGGGGCCAAAATTGTAGCAAGACGACTCTCCTAGAGAGAGCGAGTTCACTATGACGAGACCTTTGCTCCAATTACCAGGTATACTTCTATCAGAACCATCATGTCTATTGCATCATTTTTTCGTCGGCCTTTATAAGAAATAGATGTAAAGACTACTTTCCTAAATGGTCTGATTGAAGAAGTGTAGATTAATCAGCCGAGGGGCTTTGAGGTGCATGGGGAGATACCCATGTGTGCAGGTTAAATAAGGCCCTTTATGGGCTGAAGCAGGTACCACATGCTTGTTACTCATGGACTGATGAGTACTTGTTGAATTTAGGCTTCACCAAAACTTTTACAAATCCGTGTCTTTATTATTTGTATGATAAATTTGATATGCTTGTTTTGGTCTTGTATGAATATGATTTGATCAACATGTAGCTATGACAAGTTCATTGCATGGTACAAGTAAAAGTTGGCCAACGAATTTGACATGGACATCGGACCTATGCATTATTTTCTTGGTCTAGAGGTTTCACAGGGTACAAATGAGGTCTCCCTTGGGCATGGGCAGTACACTGGCAATTTTGAGGAGATTTCATATGCTGGATTGTAATTCCTTGGCCACTCCTATGGTTCCAAATCTAAAGTTGTTTGCTGATTCAGATTCAGCTTTGGTAGATCCTTCTTGATATAGGCAATTGATTGGTTCTCTTACGTATCTTGTGAATTGTGAATAGACGGCCAGATATTTGTTTTGTAGTAAATACATTGATCCAGGTCATGGTTAAACCTAGGAAGAATCATTGGAAGGCTGCAAAGCATGTGCTTCTATACTTGAAGGTGACAGTTCATTAAGGCATGAGGTATGTGGGACATGGTGAGTGGGCTGCATGGTTTGGTCGATTATGACTAAGAAGGAGATACAAGTACTAGGAAGAGCACTTTGGGATTTTGTTTCAGCTTGAGCACAAGTATGAGGTTCAGCAGGAAGCAAACGTCAGTTGCACTCAATTCAGCAAAAGCAGAGTATATGGCAACCTCATCTGGTAGTTGTGAGACCATATGTCTTTGAAAATTGATAGCAGAATTGACCAACCAGATGTTGGAGCCTACAATCGTCTACTGTGACAATCAAATTTGTATCAAGCTCTCTAAGAATCCAATGTTTCATAATTGCTCCAAGCACATCGATATTTGGTACCACTTTCTCAGAGAAACAGTTTAAAGGAGAGCAGTGATCCTTGAGTATGTTCCTTCATATTCTTGGGTGGCAAATATTTTGACAAAGACCCTGGCTAAGGGGAAGTTTGAGCTGTTAATGGAAAGACAGCTTGGTAGAGAACACCTTCCTTGCAAAGAAAGTCTGTTAGAATTTTAACTATGATTGCTCAGTTGTTGTTCTCCTCAACATAGCGCACTCGGAAATTCAGAACAGCTGTTTAATAGGCATCTATTTTGTTCTACGAGCTAAATTTAGAGTTGTTATTATTAGACATGCTAAATTTATTTTTTTAATTATATTATACATGTTTTTCAGATTTAGAGTTGATGTGCCTGTTATTATTAGATTGTCTAAATATATTGTATCTCTAGCCTTCTTCACCTATAAAAACAAGATAGGGTGGGTGAGTGATTCATTCAATGAGGTGCAGTATTTTGCAATTCTTTCTTTCTGAGTAATATACAGAGTTGATGTGTGTTTGAGTGAGAAATCTGTTTGTTTGTCAACACTGTTTTTATGCAGATTTAGTTTACACAATCTCTCTTGAAGTTTTCGATTAAATGCAGTGTCTACACTTGTGATATTTCAATCCAAAATTCTGAGTCTAATAGTACGCTGTTTTGAGAGGTGTTTAGTTAAGGTTTCCCTCACTGTAAGTGCAGATCTGTGCACCATGAATTAAAATTTAACGAGTAATTAAAAATTGGAAGTGGTGGAGACCATAGTTACCAGGTTTAGTCAAACCTGGACAATGTTTGGTCTAAACCAAAATTTTGCCTCAAACCTGTCTTTCCAAGCAAAAATAGTAATACATCTTTTATAACATTAAAAAAAAATTATTAAAGAATAAAAGTCAAAACATGCAAACCAAGAAAATAAAGCAAACTCTCAAGATAAGAATATGTCCCAAATATCAATATCGATGGCAAACTTCATGGCAGTGACCTCTATTGGAAATTTCTGAGTTTTCCATGTGTATTTATATTTTTTGAGGAATTTCTATTATTTTATATAGTTTTTTATTGATCAATGTGGGTTTTCAGGGGGTACCCACAACCATCCAGGACACAAACAGGGACCAGTCCCCGAGGCATGCTACTCAAGGGGAATTGAACTCATAACTTCTTGTTCACCAATTTTCTCATTTACCATTACACCCCAACTCATTGGGTCTATTATTTTAGAGTTGTAAATGTAATTTTAACATTTTTATTTTTTCCAAACCGAACCGAACTTTTCCTGAAATCCCGAAGTTCCGAAGTATCCCCATCCCAAACAAACAAAACTTTCTGAACAAGGTAACCACAGCAGAAACTATTTTCACAGGTGCCAAAGGAAGAGGTTCTTGAAAGCCTACATGAGGAATAGTTGTAAAACACCTGGTTGAATGCTATAGACTGCAGACTGCTTAACAGTCAAGAATAACCTACAATAATTTTACACAAGAAAGGAAAAAAAGAAGAAAACACCAGATTGAATTTTAAAGACTGCTGGCTGTTTAATTGTCAAGAAAAACCTACTGGACCTTTACACAAGAAATAAAAAACATAGTTACCTGGAGACAGGAACGGGTACTTGTACGCCAGTTTTCATAAAAATATGAGATGATTACTCCAGGACAGCCATATATATAATCAAAATTTACCTAGGGAAAGGGCCCTAGCCCAGCAAATGGTTTTGTTAGCAAAAGCTCAACAATTCCACGAGTAAAGAAGCATATCATCATGCAAGTTAACCAAAGTTTAGAAGAGAAGAACACCTCGATGCCAAGAGGGCAATGAGATTTGACCAACTTTGTTAGACAAATTTAAAAAGCCATTCAGCACAACCTCTACATTTCAAAAAACCAAGAAGCCAAATGGATTATGAATAAATAAAACAGTCCAACTCGTATCCAAGAAGGAAATAACATACACTCAGTTGATCATCACCCCTACGAGCCACTATTATCACATTGGGTCAATATTATCAATAAATTGAATCTTTGACCAGACTAGCAAACAACGGTCATCCAGGTGAATTACTTTACCAGCATGACATGAGATATCAATGTGATCCTACAGTGGAAGGATGGATACTGAGCTAGTCCTCTCCAATCTCCCCCATATTCAAAGTCAATCATCTTACCCTTACAAGCCACTGTTATCACACTGTATCAATCTTATCAAGAAAATGCATCTTTGGCTAGTCTAGCAGACAAAGGTCATGCAAGTGCAGAATTTACCAGCATGACATGAGATATCAATGTGATCCTACAGTTGAAGAATGGATATTGAGCTAGTCATTTCCTTTCTAATCTCCCCCATATTCAAGTCAATCACCTTATCCCTTAAATGCCTTCAAAAGCCTGAAGGAAGCGTAGAGGGAGCACAAGAAGTAAATTGTAGGACAACTCAACAGAAACAAGAAGGATAATTCAACTGTGGAGCAACAACCTTTATGCAAAAGAGATATTATAAACTTATGATTCCCACTGGATTATCAAAACTTGAAGCAACATCCACAAGTATAAGAATATACCTCCACTGAAGAAGATTACATACAAAAATGAAATGTCTTTAAATTATTGCAGAAGAATTGCCATGCCATACAAGTAGTAGATCTGCATAGAATCTCGGGCAAGAGAATCACTAAAGGTGAATCTAAATGCAAGTGTTCAACCAATGCATGTCATCATCTGTTGAATCCACCATCACACACACAAATTCATCAAACAAACCCTTCAAAATATGTGGTCAAATATTCTGACCTGAAATAAAGTGTATAATAGATATCTTTTCTAGACTTGGGAAGCCTCCATATCACCCAATTTTTTTTTGTAGGACGACTAAACAGAAACAAGAAAGGATAATTCAACTGTGGAGCAACAACCTTTATGCAAAGGAGATATTATAAACTTATGATTCCCACTGGATTATCAAAACTTGAAGCAGCATCCACAAGTATAAGAATATACCTCCACTGAAGAAGAATGCATACAAAAATGAAATGTCTTTAAATTATTGCAAAAGAATTGTCATGCTATACAAGTAGTAGATCTGCATAGAATCTTGGGCAAGAGAATCACTAAAGGTGAATCTAAATGCAAGTGTTCAACCAATGCATGTCATCCTCTGTTGAATCCACCATCACACACACAAATTCATCAAACAAACCCTTCAAAATATGCGGTCAAATATTCTGACCTAAAATAAAGTGTATAATAGATATCTTTTCTAGACTTGGGAAGCCTCCATATCACCCAAATTTTTTTTGTAGGACGACTCAACAGAAACAAGAAAGGATAATTCAACTGTGGAGCAACAACCTTTATGCAAAGGAGATATTATAAACTTATGATTCCCACTGGACTATCAAAACTTGAAGCAACATCCACAAGTATAAGAATATACCTCCACTGAAGAAGATTGCATACAAAAATGAAATGTCTTTAAATTATTGCAAAAGAATTGTCATGCCATACAAGTAGTAGATCTGCATAGAGTCTTGGGCAAGAGAATCACTAAAGGTGAATCTCAATGCAAGTGTTCAACCAATGAATGTCATCATCTGTTGAATCCACCATCACACACACAAATTGATCAAACCCTTCAAAATATGCGGTCAAATATTCTGACCTAAAATAAAGTGTATAATAGATATCTTTTCTAGACTTGGGAAGCCTCCATATCACCAAAATTTTCTTTCACCTTCCTTAAACTATATGCAAAAAAAAAGCAGAGCATCTATATATGGGTCTAACCATTCTTAGAGAAACAAAGTTGTGTTGAGTGTGTAATTCCAGAGAAAAGCTGACTTTCTTAACATATAAGCACATAGTTGTGGAACCACAAAACCTTGATCTAACCCCATGGAAATGAGAAACCATGCAAAGAGAAAGAGAGGTTCAAAAGGAATCCCACTTATGCCAATCTATTATAAAATATGGTGTAGTGCTTTCCATCATTCAAAGCAAACCACGTCAAAGAATATTTCAATTGAAGTAGTGCTTTCCATCATTCAAAGCAAACCGCGTCAAAGAATATTTCAATTGCCATCTCCAAATACTTTTATGCTTTTCAACTTAAGGCAATACATCAAGACTGAAAATTTTATTGATTGATTCATCTATAGGATCCAAGGAAAGTCTTTTTTGGAAGGGAGCTTAAAGACACCACCTCAATAATCAAACCATTCAACATAATCCATACAACTAGTAAGAATGGCTCTGAAGGAACCTCAATCTTACACTCCTACCATGTCCTCAAAATGAAGGGAGTGCAATTTCGAAAAAACATGTGTACCCTTGCTAAAGAGGAAAAACCCATAACCCAAAGCAAATCCACCAGCAACCCATCCCTAATACATTACAACTTAAGGAAAAGGAAATAAACCAAAGAAAACCACACCGAGAGTCCATAATCTAGACGATGAGAGATGGTGTGTAGTGGGTGTAGAATGAGTCAACAACCCGAAATTCATCCAACAACTAGACCATTCCACTCCCTACGTAGATAAGGGTAGGATATATATATAAACTTATAATTCAACATCAGCTCCATTACAACAAGGTAGTCTTCAGTCTTATTTTTCATCCGTAAAAAAGGATGGAGGAAAATTACACAGGCCCCTTTAGTGCCCTAGGAATTAAACATATCTTGTCCAAAATTAGGAGGAAATATATAAAGAGGAAATAGAAACTATCAGTTAATTCAAGAATCATTACCTCCTCAGCTTCTTCACTCAACCGCTGAAGTCAGCAATGGGGAATTTCTATGGTGGCCTCCTTGGACAATTTAAGACCCATATTGTCTGCAATTTCTTTTTATCCAATCATAAAAGCTCTAAACCCATCCATAATGTGACACTGACATTCTCTTGCAATTGCAAAGAGGGTTTTCTCTATTGCAGTGTGATCATCATGAAGTATGTTCCCACAACATTTGTCAAAATATTTGTAGCACCGAAAGATTGTGCCATGTCAAACACGTTGTGTCTAACAACAGATTGCCCTAGGTCGAAGGGGAGATTATGCATGTGTCGGCTAAGATTGTTGATATCCACGTTATCCAACTCCTTCACCACCTTCCACACCCTTTCGAGGCATAGTCGCATATGTGGGCTCCTAATCTCCCTGTTCATAAACTCTAAGGACTATGAAACTGCCTTCATCATTTTCTTTCCCATTGTCATTTTCTTTCCCTACTCCTCAATCTTCCTCTCATCACCCTCACACAAGCTCCTATCTCTAGTGGTCACCATAGTATTGTGTCTTGAAGATGTTTGAGAAAACCGAGGGTGAAGGATGAAATATAACCTTGCAAAAGACAAGGGAGTGGGAAGATGGCAATCAAATTTCCTCCACACACCACCTCAAAGAATGATCGGCACACTTCCTAATAATGGCCCTCAAATTTTCCTCTTGTGCAACCTTAAATGAGATTGATTTAAGATTATCCTCTATTCCCAATCCTTTTTCTTGCCACCATTATTATATGATTTTTAATTATTTTTTTCTTTCCCTGGTTTTAGAAGCTTTTAGAAAAGAATCCTTTCGCATCCTTGCTCAGTGATCTTTTAATGTCCTTAGGGATGTCTTTTTCCATGATCTTTGATGCCAAAAGTAGCTGTCAAAACTGACTCTATTTGCCAACTTGTCTGCCACCTGATTGCCTTCCCTCTTAACGTTCTGAAAGACGACTTCATCTAATTGCTTAGTCAGCCAATCTGCTTCATCAATCAATGCTTTAAGTTTCCAAGACGCCAACTTACCATACTTCATCGCATTTATCATAAGTTGAGAATTACCTTCTACTACAACTTCTTCCAACCTTGAATTACAGTTGTCTAAATACCCTTAAGCATAGCCAAGGCTTTTGGCTGGTTATTCATGTCCTTACCAATATCCATGGCAAAAATCAGAATTGGCTGCCCATTTCATCTGGGAATAAACAACCTCCCCCTATCGAGCCTAGATTTCCTTTGGCAGCACCATCAAAGTTCAACTTTAGGAACCCTACAAGAGGGGGACACTACTACACACAATCTTTTTTAATCAACACAAGACTTGCTCCATTATCAGAGAGACAGACTAGAAGGCCACAAAATGAAAGGCCAACTTGGACACCAACTTTTCTCTTCCTCATTTATCTTATCCCATTCCTTCATCCAGACTTTACCCAAATCTGAAATTACAGCTTTCAAATCTTCCCCAAATTTGGATGGTTGTTGAGTTTCTTCTTTGAAAATTCTTCTAATTCTCTCAATCCAAATATTTCATATGATTATTGCTGGATATATCTGCAAAATCAGCTTTAGAGGGGCACTTCTGAATTTAAGATTCCAATGTTCAATCAGCTCCTTCAAAGTCTCAGGAAACACAAGTTTCAAATCCCATTTTGGCTGACCATACTCCAAATGGTCTGAGAGGAGGAGCAATAAATAACAATGTGATTCCCACTTTCTTCTTTTTCACCACAAAGGGTGCATGAAAGCCTCTCTTGATCAATTTATCATATGTGAGTGCTTTCTGCTGAATAGCCAGCCAAAGAAAAATTTTGGCTTTTTGAAGCCCTTCTCTTATCCATTTTTTTGACTAGGAATATGGGTGAATTGATATTGTACTTCCCTCAAATTTTCATTATAGTCCTCTTTTACAGAGACTGCCACATATAGATCCATCCCATATCAATCTATCCTCCCTCTATAGGATGGCAATGGGTAGCAAACAAAGAAATGAGACAATATTTTACCATTTTCTTCATCTTCCCTTGAAGGCCAGTTCATAATTCTCCAATTTTTCCCCATCCTCTAGTCTCCATATACTCACTGACTTGGGAACCCCATTGATTCTCAACATACATCATTAATCCATTCAATTCCTGGTCATGACAGATGGGGATATCTTTGAGGCAAGAATTGTTTCAAAAGCTCACTTGACTCCGACCATGCACTTTCCATCTGATTTTGTGCATCATAATATCCTTGCAATCCTTCAAGAAATTCCAGAATTGCAGATTGCAGATCTCCTTGGCAGTACCACGTACCTCCTAAGTAAACAATCTGAATTTATTCGGGCTATCAAAATACTTTGCTTGCAGAATTTTACTTCGTAGTGTTTGCCCTTCCTCATATTGATTTGCCATATGAGTTTCCAACCCAAAGCATGGTTCATCTCTTTGCAATCCCGTAATCCCAAACCTCCTTTACATCTTCGTAAACATATCTTTTTCCATGCCACTAAGTCGAATTTATTTCTATTGTCTGGTCCATTCCACAAGAATTCCTCTGCAAACTAGTAATTGCTATAGCTAATGAGCTTGGGATTTTGAACAAAGACATAATATAAGGAGGCATGGATTGCAAAGAAGATTTGACTCACTGGGCTCTTCCTGCCAATAATAACCATTTTCTTTTTCATTATGACAACTTCTTCTAAATCCTCTCTAACAAAGGCTTCCATACTTCCGTCCCAACAATCCCACTCACCAAGGGCATGCCTAATTAGGAACTTGGCAATTCCCCAACATCAAATCCAAGAAATTGTTGAATTCTTCTTTGATGTTCCTCTTTTACATTTAAAAAAAAGATCTTTCATTTTCCTGCACTGACCTTTTGGCCTATTCCCACTTCATATTTGATCAATATATCCCTCAAGACCCAAGCTTCCTCCATTGTTGGGGTTCACAAAAGAACGATATCATCTACAAATTGATATGTGATAATGGGGCAATCCTTGAAGAGACATGCACCCCTATCAATTTCGCATCCTAAACAATCTCAATTATCATTCTACCCAAGGCCTCAACCAAAATAATAAGGGGGTAGGGAAAAATTGGGTCTCCTTGTCTAACTAAGATCTCTAGAGGCAAAGAAATAACTAGTTGGAACTTCATTTATGCCAAAAAAGGAGTAGATATGCAACTCCTAATCAACTTGATCCAATCCTTCGAATAGACAAACTTCTTCAAAAAAATTAAAAGAAAAACCCAATTTACCCTATCATAAGCCTTATGCATATCAAGTTTTATTATCATACCTATTTTTTTATTGTTGGCTAGGGAATTGATTGCCTCATGGGCAGTGATGATTCCATCCAAGATTTGCTTACCCATCACAAAACCACTCCGCTCTTATGATATTGCTATCTCCAAACATTGCTTCAATCTTAGAGCTAACACCCTTGTTACTATTTTATAGATACTGTTATATAGAACAATCAGTCGAAATGCATCAAAAAATTCCACATTGTCCTTTAAGGGATCAAGGCGAGAAAAGTTGCATTCCACTCCTTCAATATTGACTTCTTCCTTCTACATTCTTCCACAGCCTCCCATACATCCTTTCCCACTGTGTGCCAATTTTTCTTAAAAAAAGTTGCCTGAAATCCATCCAACCCATGTGACTTATATGCTCCTAAGAAAACATAGCGCTCACGCTTTCTTGTTTAGAAATAGGTTTAACCAATTCCCACTTATCATTATCAGAAAGCAATTTTGGGATATTATTAAGCAATTCTTCTGGGTTATCATATCCTTCGTTCCCTTCCGCATGTAACAAGTCTTGGAAGAAAGAAACCCTTGCTTCTATGTCGTTCTTATTTTTAACAATCTATTATCTCTCCTGAGGGAATCGCAATTTTCTCAATTAAGTTGATATTCCTTTTGACTATTGTAGATATGTGAAAAACAAATTGTAGTTTTATACCAGACCTTTAGCCATTTCACTCTTGATTTTTGTTTCCAAAGGGTTTCCTCCATTCTTAAAGCCTTTTCCTCCATTATATATATATATATATTTTAATTTTTTTTTATTTTTTCCTTTTCCAACAACTCACTATTTACTCAACTCCTCTATTTTTTTCTGAACCATGCTTAGATTTATGTGTTGGAAGCACAGCTCCTGAGGAGGGGGAGGGAGGGGAATCAGTGAGCTCTATAACTTTCTTCAAATTCTTTAGTTCGTTAGTCAAGCATCAATGCAAAATCCATAGAGCCATCAAACCATACCAAAGGACATAAAGACATAACACATGATATAGGTGGAAAACCCTTAAAGGGAAGAAAACCCACATTGATCACTACATGGACTACATGTCCTAAATCAGATATGCAATGAGTCAAAAATATTGCTAAGCACCTACTCAATTTGAGGCACCAACCCCAAATAGTCAAGCATCAACTTGACAAAAACATTCAACAAGCACCAACTTGCTAGGAAACACCTCCTTGATTTGTAGATACTAATCTACAGGAGGCTTCAAAACCCCTTTGCCAAGCACCAACCCAACTGCTTCAGATCATCCATCTTTCTCAGTTGCTTCTATCAACAATTGATGGTACAATCCTACTTTCTCTGCTTATCAATCTTAGATTCATTCAGTTGTTTTTTTGCTTATCAATCAAATAGACACATTAGGCTCTCTTTCTCTGCTCTTTATTTTGAAGACTTTGTCCTCTTTGCCTTCTCTACTCATCTCTTTCAGTTGATTCTGCATACTCTAGGGTTAATCTTCCCATGAATCATTCGATGTTTTCATACTCACGCCTCTCTGGCCATCTGTTCCTCAACAGACCTCTGCTCTACTCCTTGCGAATTTATTTAATCATCCTCTCTACTCGCACTTTAAAAAGACAATTCGATCTTGCTTATATACAAGACGATGATCAACAACGTCTTAAAAGTCAGCGAAACAAAACTCTATAGTCGGCTATATAATGATTTGTTCTCTTTTGAAAACATAACTCATATTAGCTTATATAAAAACTCACTCATATAGGTCGGCCTGAGTGAAACAAAGATGGAATAGACCAAGCAATCATTAGAATACATTTAGAAATACTTTTCAAACAAATTCGTAGCAATTCTGTTGAACTCTGTAATAGTCTTGATGCAGTTCGTAACAGCTTTGATGCAGTCCATAGCACCCCTGATGCAGTCCGTAGCATCCCTGATACAATTCGCAATTGATCGCCCACTAACTCCGAACACGATCTTATTCTCCATAAGCCTTAGATCACTTTCCTTCACACAAAACAAATTATTCAATAGTCTTTAGTCTGAATTAATTTTGCAGTCTATTTTTGTCTTCATATGATGTGAAATATACAAGTCTTCTTGGCCAATGTCTACTTCACCAAAAACAACTTTCATGGCAAGCTACAAACTCAGTCAGTAGCTACGGCCTCTGCAAAAACTATGAACTCTTATCAACAGAAATTCTTGTTGGCCATTTTGGCCCACATATAAAGCTCCTACATGGTTTGATGAAGCAATGGATCAAAGGCATAGAAATGGATCCAATATTTGCAAATAGAGAGAATCCAAGCAAGGTTTTCTAAGGATCCAACAGCAGTGTTCAAGGATAAGCCTACAAGCCAGAAACTAAGTGCAAAATCTTTTATTCAGCTAAGTCTTTACTTGTTTATTCTTTCAGACTTTGTGGGGACTAAGTGTTTCTTTTCTTTCAGGACCCTTTTTGGCTAAGTGTTAAGTGTTGAATTCTTTCGAACAAAATGTCCGAAGTAAAAGGCAAAGACCATTTCCTTCGAAAAAATTGTCCGGGACAATTTTCTCGGAGGGTAACTCTTCAATAAAATGGTCCTTTTCAAAATTCCCAAAGGAATTCTACCGCAAAGTGCCCAAACAATTCCCTGAAAGGTTTTTTCTTGAGAAATGGTCCAGTTAAAAGTTTTGAAGGAATTGGTCTTTTCAAAAGTTTCGAAGGTTTCTTTCCCTTCAGGAAAAGGGTTTTCAAGGTTTCCGAAAGACCATTTCAAGAAAGCCGAAGGGTTCTTTGCAAAAATTCCAAAGGGACTTTTTCAAAATTCCGAAGGGTTTTTTCGTTTCGGAAAAGGTTCTTTGCAAAATTCCGAAAGGTTCATTGCAAAAACCCGAAGGGCACTTCTCAGGAAAATGGGTCATTTTTAAGAAGGCCGAAGGGTACTTTCCTTTCGAAAATGACATTTCAAGTGAAAAACAAGGCACTTCACAAGAAATTTGAAGATCCATTTTCAAAGAAAATTGTTCAAGGCCAAAGAAAAGAAATGAATTCTTTCAGGAGAATTGTCTGCGAAAATCGAAACAAAGAAAAGCTCGAAGAAAAGTCAAAGAAATTCTTTTGGGCAAAAAGTCCGAATAAATTCTTCCGAAGAAATGGCCGAAAACAAAAGCCGAAAGAATAATTGCCCGAAACAAAGAAAAGTCCGAAGCGAATGGCCCGAAAGGTTAATTCTTTTGAGAGAATTGTCCGCAAGCAAATAGTCCGAAGTGGCCGAAAACAAAAGTCCGAAGGAATTAATGACGGGCCCGCAAACATCAAGTTTGAGCCCCTGCAAGTAGTCGTTACCTTTGGTCAAGTTTTCAAAAGGTTCATCAAGATTGCCGCGAGCTTGACACTTGGCAAGATCCCGCAATGAGAGGTCAACAGACAAGAAAAGGCCAGGTTTCAAAAGGATCCTAGTGGGATTTCGACAGCCAATCAGCAGAAACAGACGAGGATTTCTCCTTTCAACTCTGATGACGTGGTCTACAGCTCACATTCAGAACATGTAAAGTGGTCAAACTAAGAATAGATGCATCCAGGTAGAGCAACGGACATGCAAAGTGAAGAAACATGCCAAGTTTTAGATGCAAAAGGTCAAATCATTTACACTTCACAAGAACATGCAGCTACCCGCGACATGGCTCTCTCAACGCCAATCAAGGGAGACTTGAATGTGTGAAAGGCTCGAGGAGATTTGCGGTGATCTTGGACAGCTCATATCATGGTCAAGGCAGTTGCATGCTTTGAATGCAAAAGAGCTCAAGGGCATAGTGGTGGTTGCAGCCATTTATGACCCCCTATTCGTTTTCTCGCGCAAGCCCCTTCTCTCATCCCTTTCTGCTATATATAGAGGCCTTTGAGTCTAAAAAGAGATTCCTCGACTGGTGATAGAGTTACTCTATCAAAATTGCCTTGTAACACTCTTGAAGCAATGAGATGAATTTTCTTATTCTGGTTTGAAGTCAAGTATACATTATTGGAGTTTAACTTGCAGATGTATGTCCATTTTCATCATCTGTAGATTCTCTACGTATCTTGCTTTAATTCTTTTGGCTCCTTGCAGGATGTGTTAAGTGTTAGACATTGGTCCCTTTCTTGAAGTGCCACAAGTTTATAGTGTCTGATACAGACCTATTTCTTTTTGTCCTTCAAATTGCAGGGTTTCCCTTCGACTTCCACACAAAATACTTATGCTTGTGGCCTTGAGATAGGATCAGAACAGTCTGTCTTGGTTAGGTTCATTAGTAGTTGTTAAGGTTCCCAAGTTGAAAGTGGATCATTTCATATTTTGGTGCATCACCATCCTTAGCTTAGATTTCCCTTTCATGTTATCTTTCTCTTCCTTTTCCTTAGTCAGCATTAGATTTTAGTATGGGAAACGAGTTGAAGTTAAGCATCTGAGGAGCTAGCCTCATTAAAAAACCTAGAGGTCCAACTTATTACAGAATACCCACAGCCTAAGGTTGTTCTAATATTGTAGTTGGAAGTGAGAGACCCTGAAAAACTCTCCCACAAGGGTGCAATTCTAGACTACAACAATTCTTTGACATCAATGACAACATCTCAACAAACTCCTCCTTTGTCATTTATGGCAAACCTTTACAAGCTGATGACCTGAGTAGATTTTATCATTCAATGAACATACATTTACACCAGAACTTGGCCTTCATTTAATCTTTCCCCTGTCATTTCTTCACTAAAGGCAACTAGACAGCAGTTACACAACTTGTTATTTCTCTCCCTTATACAACGATCTCTACTGCTACGCTATTTCTCCTTGAAAATAGTCAACTTGCTAATTCTCCCCCTTTGACATCAATGGCAAAGTGTTGCACAACCTAAAATCTATTTGGTCCCAAACAAAGTACTGCTTTTTCAAAACTGATAATATCCATCTTCATTTCCCTGATGAGAATTCTATAAACTTCTCCTTAGAAAATTGTAAGATACTACTTATTGCCACTTGAGCATCTTTTGAATGTCATAGACTCTTGACTCTTGATCCTCGGAGCTAAAAGATACCCAAAGGTTAGCTCCCCCTCAGTCCATACCTTTCTTAGTGACTGACAAAAGAATGAATTACTCCCAATTCCTGCCTTAAGAACTCAAATGTTGCCCTTGCAAAAGGTTTTGTAAAAATGTCTGCAACTTGTTCTTTTGTGGTTACATACTCTAGTTTGACAATCTAATCAGCTACCTGCTCCCTTAGAAAATGATACTTGATTGGAATATGCTTAGTTCTAGAATGCATGACTGGTTTCTTAAAGATGTTAATGGCACTGGTATTGTCACAAAATATAAAAATTGGACTGTCATTTTTAATCTTAAAGTCACTCATGGTTTGTTTCATCCATAAAACCTATGTGCAACATGATGCTACTGCTATGTACTCAGCTTCAACTGTGGACAAAGAAACTGATGATTGGTTTTTACTCAACCATGACACAAAACTCTTTCCAAGAAAGAATGCACCACCACTTGTGCTCTTTTTGTCATTAATGTTACCTACCCTATCTACATCAGTATATGTTGTTAAAGTGAAATCCTTACCTTTTGAGTACCATAAACCAAAGTCTATAGTACCTTTGAGATATCTGAATATCCTTTTGACTGCTTGTGTCTCTTTTGGCTTTGCCTGAAATCTGGCCACTAGACCTCTGCTTGCATGATATCAAGTATTGATGTAATAGTATACAATAGACTTCCAATCATAGATCTATACAAGGTCTGATTGACTTTTGATGACTTATCTTCTTGACTCAACTTGCAACTTGTTGTCATTGGAGTACTTATTGATTTATAGTCTTTCATATCAAACTTTTTCAACATTTCCTTACTGTACTTAGCTTGAAAGATGAAAATTCCCTTATCTAACTGAACTATTTGCAATCCAAGAAAAAATGGCATTTCCCCTAGCATAGATATCTCAAATTCTTGTTGCATTACTTCTGTGAACTCCTTAGACATCTTGTCATAATCACTACCAAAGATAATATCATCAATATACATGACTATAATTAATTGATGCTCACCTTTTGTTTTGATGTAAAGGTTGCTATCAGCAACACCTCTCTTGAAACCATAATCAAGCAAGTATTTGTCAAGTCTTGCATACCACGCTCTAGGGGCTTGCTTTAGCCCATATAATGTTTTTTTCAGTCTACATACATAGTCCTTGTCTCCTGACAAAGAGAAAACTTCAAGTTGCTCTATATACACTTCTAAATTTCCATTGAGAAATGCAAACTTTACATCCATCTAATATATCTTGAAATTCTTGAAACCAACATATGCCAAAAATAGTCTTATGGCTTCCAGTCTTGCCACAGGTGCAAAAGTTTCTTCAAAGTCAACACCTACTTGAGCATAGCCTTTACATACTAGTCTTGCTTTGTTTCTTGTGACCTGACCATCTTCATTCAATTTGTTCCTAAAAACTCATTTGGTTACAATGACATTCTTGTCCTTAGGTCTAGGAATAAGATCCCAAGTCTCATTTTTCTCAATCTAATTGAGCTCTTCCTCCATAGCATTCACCCAATGCTTAACACTTCTGGCTTCTAAAAAAGTTTTTGGTTCTATCTTTGAAAATAAAGAGAAGTTTACATTTTTCGATGTATTCATAAACCTTCTCCTAGTTTGCACCCCAGCATCAATATCACCGATGATTTGATTTTTTACATGATTTCTCTGAATGAATCTGGAAGGTGCCTTTGTATCTTCCCGTTCTTCTTTTCTTCTACAACTTCTAATGTTTTTTCTTCTTCCTTGAGGTCAAACTCCTCGACATGAACTCTTGGTTGTGTGCTAGCCTTCTTAGATCTGGTTTCATCCACTCTCACATGTGTACTCTCCACAATCTTCTGTAGTCTCTTGTTGTGGCATCTATATGCAGAACTAACTGAAGAATATCCAAAGAAGATGCCTTCATCAGTCCTTGAATCAAATTTTCCTAAATCCTCTTCATCTCTCTTGATGAAACGCATGCTTCCAAACACTCTAAAGTGTTCCACTGAAGTTGGTTTGTCTTTCTACAATTCATAGAGGGTCTTATTGTTGTTTATTCTGATTTGACCTTTGTTTAGAATGTGTCCTGTTGTCTTTACAACCTCTCTCCAAAATCTATCAAACAATTTGGACTCATTTAACATTGTCCTCACCATTTCCTAAACAATCATGTTCTTCCTTTCTACCACACCGTGGTGTCCTTGCAGCCGAAAACTGTCTCTTGATTCCATGTTCCTTACAAAAGTCATCAAACTCATTTGACCAAAATTCTCCTCTATCAGATTTTAGACACTTGATTTTTAAGTCCATCTCATTCTCAACTAGAACCTTGAACATTTTAAACTTATCTAGAGCCTTAGATTTCTCCTTCAAGAAAGCAACCCAAGTCATTCTAGTGTAATCATCAATAAGAAGCATGAAGTAACTTTCACCTTGAATACACTGAATTCTTTTTGGACCACATAGATCTACATGAATCAACTCTTAAAGTTGTGTAGTTGAATATTCTTTTGTCTTGAACCTTCTTCTTGTCTGTTTTCCATGTTTGTAGGGTTAGTGATCTTAGGCATGTTCCTAACTGATTTCTTGGTACTTATCTTTACTAAGTTGTCAAAGTTTAAATATCCCATTCTTCTGTACCAGAGTCAGCTCTCATCCACTTAACTCATAAAACACCTGTCCTTCTTGATCTCATTCAAAACATACAAATTATTTGTTATCTTGTCAACATTTGCTACCAATCTTCCTGAACTTGTTTTTCTTATATCACATCATTTAGCATGAAAAGATAGAGTATGTCCTTGATTGCACATTTGACTAACACTCAACAAATTATGCTTCAGTCCTTTTACATATAACACATTCTTAGTTTTAGTTTTCCCATTGTCAAGACTCAGTATTCCCTTGCCAACAATATTAGTTGTTGTATTGTCCCCAAACTTAATTGTACCTTCAATAGTCTTCTTCAAAGATATAAATTTATTCTTGTCATCTATCAAATGGCTTGAACAACCACTGTCAATGTACCATTTCAAACTCTCATCTTAAATGTGAAAAGCAGTTTGTGCTAACATGGATTCTTCTTCATTTGGACCATCAATTTCTTGCTCCTTTTTCAGTATTTTCAAAGGTTCTGACTTCTTATCAATTTGAACATACACCTTCCTGTTTTGACTAGAGGGTTTTGCATAACCCAATCTACAAAATCTTGCAATATGTCCAATTCTATTACAGTTGTAACAAATCACACTATTTCTATTGATATTTGACCCTTGGGCAAATGAATTTGAGAATCTTTTTGAAAATCCATGATTATTCATAACACTTCTCCATGCATGATTGTTTTTAGCATTTGATCTAAAATCTACAGCTCTATGTCCAAACTGATTACAAGAAAATAGTAACCATAGAAGGAATTCATGTACTTTATTGCATTCGGTTGTCTGATAGAAAATGATCTTTGAAGATTTTTGAAAGGCATATTGACACTTTTGTTATCTCTAAGAGGAGCGATAATCTTCTTGACCTGTCCTAACCTCTGACTGTCATTCACACTCTCAGATTTCTTGAGAGCATCAGCATATATGTCTTTGGCTTACTAATATTCTGCTCTTACTTGCTTCTCTTTTGGTCATCCGTGTATCCAAGGCTTGTTTTGATGAGAGGTGACCTTTGACTATTCAATATGTCATCAAGAATTCCATTGCTCTTTTCAAACTTTTGACAATTTTTTGATTTGACTGTGAACTGTTCTAAATCTGACTTCAATGAACTTATCTCAAATTTGTACTCATTGCACTCTCCTTCCTTGTACTTCAGACTTGCATTTGCTTCTTCTAATTGAGTCTTGAGATTGTTGATGACCTCCTCAGCTTCCTTGGCACTCTTAGTTATCTTAGTTTCCAAGATACATATTTGTTCTTCATGACTTTTGACTAAAGACTTCAACTTTTGGTTTTTCTTTCTTTGACTCTTCAATTCATCCAAAGCACTAATAAGTTTTGCCTCAAGATCAACCTCGGCTTCTTCTTCATCCACTTCTTCATCATCCATGAAGACTTGTTCTTTTGAACTATTCCCATCTTCAACTTCAATGGCCATGAACAAAGTTTCATCACTTCTATGGTCTGAACTGCAGTCATCACTGTCTGAGATATCTTTATCACTGACTTTAGGAGAGTTGTCTTCTTTAGAATATACTCTTTTTGTTATTGAAAAACTTTTTCTTATAGTCACCTTGCTTAAAAAGTTTCTTGCTCTTGTCATACTTGTTAGACTTCTTATTCTCTTGACCGTGTTCTTCAGCATGATCATGTTTTTCTTATTGAGAACACTTGGCAGCAAAATGACCAATCCTGCCACAATTGAAACATTTGAATGGTAGCTTGCTTTTGTACCTACCTGAACCTTTTCTCAGTTTTCTCACAAATAAGGCTTTGGCTTTGTCTTCATCAACATCAATGTCACTGTCAATTTCAACCTTTTTGATTTGTATTTTTTTTGCAACCTTGAAGGCTGCTTCCCTTTTGGAAGATCTTCCATCATCAGTCCTCAACTCATAGGCAGTAAGTATTCCATGAAGCTCATCCATTTGTAACTTGTCTAAGTATTTTACTTCTTCAATTGCTGACACCTTTGAGTCAAATCTTGGGGTCAAGGATCTTAGAACCTTTTGAACAACAGTTAACTCCTTAACCTTTTCTCCAAGACCTTTGATTATGTTGACTACTTCATCAACTCTAAGAAGTTATGCTGCAATATTCTCTTCTTCCTTCATCTTTAGACCTTCAAATTGTCTTCTATAGGTCTGAAGCTTTGCCAATTTTATCTTGGTGTCGCCTTCATAGATGAGCTGTAACTTGCCCCAAATTGCCTTCGCTGACTCACACTTCATCACCTTGACAAACTCAGATTCTATCAATCCACACAATATAGTATTCATAGCCTTTGAATTGTTCTCGCTTTCTTTCCTGCAGCGTCAGTTGGAGGAGGTTGAGGGATGGTATACCCATCTACAACTGACTGCGAAAGTTAAACCCGAGAGCCATCAAATAGGTCTTCATCCTAATGCTCCAAAAGGCATAATTGGTTCCAGTGAACAAAGGGGCCTTGTTTGTTGAAACCCTTCTTGTACTTGATGACTAGACATTGTGCTTCTTAAGATCTACCTTCCAGTTGTCAACCCTGACCTTGAAAGACCTGCTCTGATACAAATTGTTGGAAGCACAGACACTGAGAGGGGGGAGGTGAATCAGTGAGCTCTTATAACTTTCTTCAAATTCTTTAGTTTGTTAGTCAAACATCAATGCAAAATCCAAAGAGCAATCAAACCATAGCA
Source organism: Torreya grandis (assembly GCA_037957365.1). NCBI lineage: Eukaryota > Viridiplantae > Streptophyta > Pinopsida > Cupressales > Taxaceae > Torreya > Torreya grandis. Next base: position 6,234,215 of record JARHVA010000046.1, read on the forward strand.
AAAGACATAAAGACAACACATGATATAGGTGGGAAACCCTTAAAGGAAAGAAAACCCACATTGATCACTGCATGGACTACATGTCCTAAATCAGATATGCAATGAATCAAAAAGATTGCTAAGCACCTACTCAGCTTGAAGCACAACCCCAAATAGTCTAACACCACTTGACAAAAAGATTCAACAAGCACCAACTTGCTAGGAAACACCAACTTCTTGATTTGTAGATACCAATCTACAGGAGGCTTCAACCCCCTTTCCCAAGCACCAACTCAGCTGTTTCATATCATCCACCTTTCTCAGTTGCTTCTATCAACAAATGATGGTACAATTATGCATTCTCTACTTATCAATCTTAGATTCATTTTGTTGTTTTTATGCTTATCAATCAAATAGACACATTAGGATCTCTTTCTCTGCTCTTTATTTCAAAAACTTTGTCCTCTCTGCTTTCTCTACTCATCGCTTTTCGTTGATTTTGCATACTCTAGTATTAATCTTCCTATGAATCATTCGATGTTTTCATACTCGTGCCTCTTTGGCCATCCGTTTCTCAACAGACCTCTGCTTTGCTCCTTAGCGAATTTATTTAATCATCCTCTCTGCTCACACTTTAAAAAGACAATTTGATCTTGCTTATATACGAGACAGTGATCAACAACCTCTTGAAAGTCGGCCAAACAAAACCCTATAGTCGGCTATATAATGATTTATTCTCTTTTGAAAACATAATTCACATTAGCTTATATAAAAGCTCACTCACATAGATCGCCCTGAGTGAAACGAAGCTGGAATAGACCAAGCAATTATTAGAATACATTTAGAAATACTTTCCAAAAAAGTCTATAGCAGTTTTGTTGAAGTCTGTAGGAGTTTGATGTAGTTTGTAGCAGCTCTAATGCAGTCCGTAGCACCCTTGATGCAGTCTATAACACCCTTGATGCAGTCCATAGCATATCTGATACAATCCGTAGCTACTCGCCCAGTAACTCTGGACACAAACTCATTCTCCATAATCCTTAGATCACCTTCCTTCACACAGAACAACTTATTCAATGGTCTTTAGTCTTAATTAATTTTGCAGTCTATTTCTATGTCTCCATATGATGTAAAATATCGATAGCAAGTCTTCTTGGCCAATTGTCTACTTCACCAAAAACAACTTTCATGGCAAGCTACAGACTCAGTCAGTAGCTATGGACTCGGCAAAAACTACGGACTCTTATCAACATAAATACCTTGACATCAATGACCATATCTTTACTGAATAGCAAACCCTTTGATATGAATGACAACATCTCAACGCTATGGATAGGGAGCTCTTTTTCAGAAATACATTCCCAAACTTTTCATTATTTCACTTCTTAACTCCCTATTTGACATTCTTTAATTTCTTCATCGATACAAACCTTTTGCAGGTTGTTTCCTTAGTATGCTGCTATTTATTTTTCCAAGAATGGACCCTGAAACCACATAATTTCCATCTTGAAAGGGATACCATTAGAATTTTTATCAGTTTTCACCTCTAAACCCACAGGGTAATAGTCTAACCCTGGAAAATGGTAAACTTTTGATCAAAACTTAACATTATTCAATCCCTACTCTGGACTTAATAGAAACCTATCCAATCTTTCCATGATAGCTTCATCCTCTTGTCGTCTATTAGCTAGGGTGAAATAAGCCTAATTTGGGTTCTACATCTATTAAGGCACACTTGATGTAAAATTCATTAAAGTCAAGGGAGCTAGGAGGTAGAAATGAATTACCCTTTTTATATTTAGAATGGCATTAAAATCTCCCCCAACAATCCGCTTGAAACCTTCATGAGCTCTTCTTAATCTTTCCATATTTTTCCCAACGTCTTTCTTCTCTTCAACTCTTATTGGTCCATAAACATTTGATAGGACAAAAACAATGTCAGTTTTATAATCCTCTACAAAGGCATCTATACAAATAGCAAATTGAGAAATGATTGTACCTTTTAAATCTTTAGGATTCCACATGACAGATAGCCCTCCAAAACTTCCTCTAGCTTCTTCAGGTGCCCATTCATACTTCTATAATCCTTTCACACTTCCCTCATATAGTTATTTCTCCACCTTTGTTTCCTAAAGTAAGTCTATCTATCTTTACCTCCTCTAATAACCACTTAACTAAGCAGCATTTGTCAGAGGAATTCAATCCTCTAATATTCTAGTTTAGAAGTTTCATCGCTTCTTTGTGGAGGGTTTTTCCCTTTCACCTACAATTCAAGTCCCTAAGGTCCTCTGATTCCCACTTTCTAAGGTGACTTGTGCTTCCTTCTAGATCGTTTGGGCATTTGGTTTCCTCCCCCTTATTCCTTAGTACTAGTATCAAGCTAGGACTTTAGGGAAGGAGTAGTTACAATCTTGGCTACCTGTCACTAAGCTTTCCTAATAGCCATAGCTTGCTTCTCAACATTACCAACTTTATTTATTGAGTTGCTTCTAGGGCTATCAATCTCTTCACTTAAATCATCCATCCCATTGCTCTCTTTCAAGGCATCTAAATTTCTCAATATTGGAGCCCTTTCAATCCCCCCAAAATCCTTACCTTGGATGTCTTTACAATTATTCTCCTCTTCATCATTTCCAAGGATCGCTTGCAAGGGAATTTGGTCCTCAACCATTTTGTCCAATCCCAAGGCATTCCTCGCAGCTTCTTGAAACCCTAGATTCGTTGCTTCATTAATTAGATCCTTTGGCCCTTCTTTTGAAATCAACTCATTCCTATCACCCTTGGACTCCTAGTTCAACGCATCTTTCATGCCTACAAACTAAAGACCATCCTTCCAATTCCCTTTACTGTTGATCTCTTCCCCTACCTTTTCCAAATTCCTCTTGCTCATAAAAAAGTTATCATGATTCCTCCATCTAAAATTTTTTGGTTGTTCATGAGAAGTCACCTTATCTTCTACCGATTGAAAGGTAAGTCAGAAGACCCCTTTAGTCAGAAATCTTTCCAATTCTGACCAATCCAAATTTTTAAATGCTCCCTTGCTGGGCAAACGCCAATGAATTTACAAATTAGAGCTTTTTGCGTAAGTTCCTCCCTAGCCCTATCCAAATCTTTGTCCAGTATTTCGATACTCTGGATTTTCTCAGAAATTTTAAAAGAGATTCCCCAACATCCACTGTATGTGCCTGCTCCAAACCCTCAAGGGTGTTCACTTGCCACTCTTCCCTGCCATCAGAAACCGTGAGGCCAATTTACCACACTATTTCCTCCGTCTGTTGAAGGCTACATTATTTTTCTATCTTATCTTGTTCCAGCTCACCCACATCTTCATTCCTCTCTTAATCAGATCTGACGCCCATGATTCTCCACTCCAGTGTTGCTCCATTTTCCCTACTGACCCTACTTCGCTCTGCTTCATGCTCCATCGCAAATTTCGCAATGCATGTTCCTCCTCACTTCATGATTTTGTTATTATAAAAAAAATATTATATATATTTTAAATATATGTAAAATTTAGAGAAAAATATTGACAAATTTAAAAAAACTAAATTTTAACAGAGAAAGTAAATTTAAATATAAAATAATACTTAAAAAAATATTTCTATTATTTTAATAAATATTTGAATTTACAAAAATTATCAAATAATTAAAAAAATGCCTCTACAACTTAAAATACAATTTAAAAACCAATTAAAATACCATTATAGTAAAATATATTAAAAAACCTAAACTTAAAAATTTTGAAACAAAAAGACCTTACATTTTATGGTTGTATTTATACCTAAAATAAAATTACAAGGTTCAAAGTAAAATAATAAAATCTAAATAACAACCAGACTAATAAATGAACATACCAACTAAAATAATAAAAATTAAAGTACCAACTAAACCTATAAAACTAAAATGCCATCAAAATAATACAAATATTGAGCAAACCGTTAAAAAAATCAAAGGAAATAATATTGTGGAGATAAGAATTCAAACAACAAATGTTGTTTCCTTCTTTAGCCAAAATTGCTGTACCATTTTAAGGGCAATGTAGCAGACTGTGTAGCATTTAAAGGGCAATGTTGAATGTGGCCTGTTGAAGGGTAAATACGAAGAGATAACCATCATATAAATTTAACTTAACTGTTTTCGCAGCTTGGGGAAGTCGAAAAGGCCAAAAATCTGTCATATCCCCTACATTCGACCCTTTATTATACTTGTATTTTTAGGCATTGGTTCATGTTTATGTCTTTGTCGTTGGTGACATGGAAAACATTGTTATTGATCCTCTATTGTTGTGTTTGGCATTAACACATTTATTGTTTCAGATGACATATTTAATTACATGTATGATTTAATACAAATCTTTATGAGTAAATACTGCAATTTATTATGTTGCAGTGCTATCATGATTTTATAATCCGATTATGCACTATTTATGGTTCTTTTATTACACAACACCCAGCAGATGCTATTGATGTATTTTAGTTGTTCGTGTGTACAGATACAAGTAAATTTTGATTCATGGTATGGGTGGCTACGAGCAGACTCACAATTATATGAGACTACCCCGGCACCAAGGTTCAATCAAATATTTGGAAAACATTCACTTGTTGTCTGTGATGTTTTATTGTTGCATGTTGTTATATGATGCATGTTTTGGTTATAATGTACCTTGCTGTTGTGATTTCATTCTTTTACAATCTTTTATATCGTACTTTGCTTGTTCACTGTCACAGTCAACTTATCATATAATATTATCGATTTTGGTCAATAATATATTAATGCGGATAGTCTTCAACTACCGCATTAACAAACTTTGATTTGATCTTGTTCGATCTTTTTTTATTTCAGTTTTGATTTGAGCTCGTACATTGATTTTGACAACATTATGATTCATCTTGGCTTTGATTTGTGCATTGGTAGTTGACTGTGTTTTTACTTTGCGACTTTTTTCTCAATTGTTATTTCAGTCACTTGGAATATTAGTTGATGTCACTTGACTTGAGTTGAACACCTTCAGTTCTGTTTTTGACTTGGAACTTGTTTGGATGCGAAATCATTTGATCGTTGATCATTATTGGGAATGCCTGGTTTTGAAGCCTTGAAGGCATTTTTGCATTCAACTTAACTTTATTATCTTTGTTGTTTGATATGAAAAACGTGTTGGTTTGCTCGGTGCAAAGACGTATTAAGGGCCATTTAGGCCATGAGCAACTTAAGGTAAGAATTATGTTTGTTGTCATAATTGTCCCTAATATATGGAAGGGCCATGGTGATTGAGTTGGTAAACCCATTTTCACGTATGCTTAAGTCACTTTGCAAAGGTTATAGTCTTAATCAAAAACCACTTCTAACGTGGCATCCTATATTGGAATGCTTAAATGTATTGACAATTTGGTATGGGACTTTTGTGCCTTGTTTGACTCTGAAATCCAAACTAAATCGTATTAACTGAATTAACTAAAGTAATAAAAGCACTATAAGAGGTGCTTATTTATACAATACTAAAAGAGATTAGATCTCCTAATCTGTAAAAGATTACAACTAATCACACCTAGGAAATACCCCAAATAACTAACCTATGTCAATCAAAAGTTAATAACAACTTGAGACATTTATTACAATATAGCTAGGATTAATTAATCATTCTAACATTTTCTCCCTTAATTGATCATACCCTAAAGAGAAGAGGAGAGAGAATTCCTGAATGCTTCAAACTTATCACGTGCAAGTGACTTCATGAAGATATCTGCACACTGATCCTAAGTTGGGCAATACTGGAGCTGTATGTTGTGTTCTTGAACATGTTCGCGTATGAAATGAATCTGAACCTTTATGTGCTTGGTTCTCTCATGAAACACTGGATTGCTTCAAACTTATCACATGCAAGTGACTTCATGAAGATATCTGCACACTGATCCTGAGTGGGGCAATACTGGAGTTGTATGTTGTGTTGTTGAACATGTTCGCGTATGAAATGAATCTGAACCTTTATGTGCTTGGTTCTCTCATGAAACACTGGATTGCAAACAAGATTTAGAATGCCCTGATTGTCACAATTCAGAATTGTAGACTGAGTCTGTGGAACTCCAAGTCCTGAAAGAATGCGACATATCCATATCGCTTCGCAGACAGCTCCTGCTGCAGCACAATATTCTACCTCTGTGGAAGATCTGGAAATACAATTCTGCTTCTTACTTCCCCATGAAGTCAGCCCAGATCCTAAAAAGAACACAAATCCAAAAGTGGATTTCATATCATCAATAGAAGTTGCATGATCTACATCTGTGTATCCTGTCAAGAACTTATCATTCTTCTTGTATTCTAGGCCATACTCAAGTGTACCTCTGATGTATCTCAATACCCACTTTGCCGCTTTCCAATGTGCCACCTTTGGTTCCTGCCTAACTAATATCTGACAGCATAGCTAATATCTGACCTAGTATATGTCAAGTAAATGAGATGCCCAATCAACTACCGATAGAGAGTTGCATTTACTTCTGGTGATGGATCTGTATGAGACAACTGAAGTCTTGTCTCCATAGGTGTTGCAATAGGCTTGTAGTCCATCACCCTGAATTTCTCAAGCAATGTCTTGGTATACTTCATCTATGAAACAAAAATGTAATGTTCCTTCTACCATACCTCCAAATCAAGACAATAGTGTAGTAACCCGAGATCTGTCATGTCGAACGATCACTTGAGATCATTCTTAGTTGCATCGATCATCTTCACTATGCTACCAGTGATGACTAGATCGTCGACATAAACAATCACTATAACCTCTCCCCCATGCTCTTTGAGGTAGAAGTTAGAATCATATGGACTCCTGTTGAATCCATGTGTACGAGATGCTCATCAATCTTGATGTACCAAGCTCGGGGAGCCGGTTTTAGCCCATAGAGAGAATTGATAAGCCTATACACTCTTTGTTCCTGATTAGGTGCCACAAATCGTTCGAGTTGAGTCATGTAGACTTCCTCTTTCAAATCTCCATTAAGGCACTTTTTACGTCCATTTGATGGACTTTCCATCCAAACTGTGCAGCCATAGCAAAAACCATTCTAATAGTCTTTATCTTAGTTGTGGGAGCAAAAGTCTCCTCATAGTCAATGCCTTCTTTCTGAGCATACCCTTTTGCAACAAGCCTTGCCTTGTACTTATCAATATTGTCATATGCTTTGTACTTGATCTTAAAGACCCATTTGCATCCAATAGGTTTCTTCCCTAGTGGAAGATCAACAAGCTGCCAAGTGTTATTCTTCATCAGTGACTGATATTCTGCATCCATGGCATCTTTTCAAGGTCTAGACTGTAGGGTTTCTATTACTGTAGAAGGCTCATGTTTCTTGCACAATACTCATAAGGGCCATATTGACCTCTTCTCGAGCCATGCTTCGAGTCCTCGGTCTTGAAGTGGATGTATCTAGTACTCCATTCAAGTTAGCATCTTGTATAGTACTTGTATACCACTTGGGCATACGTTGAATTGTAGGTGGTGGTGTTGGAGGTCCTATTTGACTATCTTCCTGTTCACTTTCACCATCACTATCTGAAAATATTACAGACTTTTGTCTGAATCATTTGCCTGTGTAGGAGATGGATTGATTCCACTCTTTTCATCAAACACTACATCTCTGCTGATTAGTACCTTCTTTGTTTTTTGATCAAGTAGCCTATATGCCTTTGATTGTGCACTGTATCCCACAAAAATACATTCCTTTGTTTTCTTATCCAATTTCTTTCTTTTCTTCTTAAGAACATGCATATATGCCTTACAACACAAGATGAGTTACCTTTGGTTTATTCCCTGTCCAAGCTTCATGTGGTGTGATTCCATCAAGAGCTTTGGTGGGTGCCTTGTTCAACAAGTAGACTGCAATGTGACAAGCTTCTACCCAATATGTATTAAGCAATTTTGCATCCTCAACCATGCTACAAAACATTTCCAAAATGACTCTGTTACGCCATTTTGCAACTCCATTCTGTTGAGGTGAATATGGAGCTGTCAATTGATGATTAATTCCATTCACACTGAGATACAGTGAGAATTCTTTACTGGTGTATTCCCCCCACGATTTGAGCAGAAGGTCTTGATTTTCCTACCAGTTTCATTTTCAACTGTGGCCTTGAATTCTTTGAAGACTTGAAAAGCTTGATCCTTAGTCTTCAATAAATATACCCACATTTTCCGTGAGTAATCATCAACAAAATGCTGAAAGTATTTGTACCCTTTGAGACTGGGGGCAAAATGTCCGCAAAGATCAGTGTGCACCAAGTCCAACTTACCAAGTGACCAATACTCAGTCTTTCCAAAAGGAGCTCTTCTTTGTTTTCCTGCTAAGCAACTAGTACATATATCAGAAGATTGCTTGAGTTTGGGAAGACCACGAACCATATCTTGTTTGCTCAATTGAACCAAATAACCATAACTCAAGTGATCTATGCCATAAATTGCCTCGTTTTGTATCTTTGACCAGAAGTGCTTGATGATCATTTTGAAGCTGAAACATTTTGTCAATGTTGGAAGTTTTGGCAATCACTTTGAAATGCCTAGACTTGTCTTTGATATGGCAAAACTTTTGACCATTTTGGTGATCAAATTCAACCATGAGGTTGTGGTCAAGTAACTGATTAATAGATAATAGATTTTTTGTAAGCCCTAGAACATATAGAACATTTGAAATGTTGCAATTTTTGTTTTCAAGTTGAAGTTTTATGTCACCACTACCCTGTACTGTATATGAGGTATCATCTCCAAGTGATACATTTCCCTTTGACTCTAATTTTGTCAAAGTAGAAAACCAATCTTTTATCCCTGTCATGTGTCTGGTTGCTCCTGAATCAACATACAAAACTGCAATTGAATGATTGGTAGACTCGTGATTGAGTAGCTAAACCATATTCCTCATTTGAAGAATCATTGTCTTCAGCAACATTGTCATGTTGTTTAGGCTTGTAATTTTTATGTTTCCACCTATTTTGTTGTTGTGATTGTTTTTTTTCAGTTTGTGGTGACTTGTTGAAAGATGACTTCTTGCCTGATGAGCCCTGTTGAAATGTGTTGTACCAACAATGTTTCAAGTCATGTCCTTGTTTTCCACAAATTTGACATGCTTTAAGAGAATGTGAATTGTTCCTTTGTTGGGTATGTTGATTATTCTGCTTTGGAAATTGTTTTTGATCCTTCATGGGTTTCTTCACCTTCTGATTCGATGCAAGTGCATGCTCGTCATCTGCTTCCTCTAAATTATGAATAGTTTCTTCTTGTTGCAACAAATTGACCAACGCCTCAAAGGTTGGTTTTTGTCCTGTAACATTTAATGTGGTCACAAAGATCCTATATGCGAGGGGCAGTGCTCTAAGGACTATAGGGACCAAAGAGTCATTTGTCACCGGTTCACCCAAATATTGAAGCGAAATCCGCAAAGTTGCAACTCTTCTAAGGAATGCTTCTACTTTTTCATCTAATTTGAGCTTAAGAGTGTGCAATTGGCTCTGAAGATGCAATATTTGATTTTGGTTCTTAGCTTCATAAATAGTTTTAAGCTTATCCCATCCATCTGTTGCAGTTGTAGCACTACGGATATGAGGTTGTACCTCATCCGAAAGACCAAACATGATTATCAACTTAGCTTTTTTATTAGCCTTATCATATTTTTGTTGTTGATCAAGATTTGTTGCATGTCTAACCCATGTGCCTTCGACTATTGACCAAATATCTTCACACTCTAGATGTGTTTGTAATTTTGTTTTCCATACTGCATAATTATCATCACGAAGCAATTGTGTGTCGGGGAGCACAAAACGTGGTCCCGAACCAAACATTTTGCAAGTTACGTATGACAAAGAAATACAAGTGTGTTTAAGTGCAGAAATGAAATGTGCGTTTGCAAAATGTAAGGAAAATGCAAAAACGCATACAAAAAGATGACAAATTGCACACTATCACACAATGGACGTCGGACTCTACCGAAAATTCATCCAAACAAGCAATGGAAAACTGGACGTCGATTTCAACCGAAAATGCATCCAAGGAGCAAATGAGGCTACAATTTTTCCTTTTGAATTTTTACAATTTAATGACTCCAATAGATATATAATCTAAAAATATGCACTTTTTAAAAAGATAGCATGCAAATTGGAGTTACCAGTCAAAAGTTATGGCCTCTTAAAGGCCCAAAATTCATAAACTAGTCAACTAAACTGGCAAGAAACTGAAAATTCTGAAAATATGAGTGATCAAAATGTAAAAAATAGCCTTACCACTACATAGATCTCGAAAAAATATCCAAAGTGAAAAAAAATCACCTTCCCAAGCTTCACGGATCAAAATTAATGAACCTTGAAAGAAAAGATCTTCAAATATGGCTCATAGTGGTGAAGGACAAGCCCTCAGGGACTAAAAAAAGGCCCAACAGCTGGTCATATGGCATGACCGGAGGCTAAAAGATGTCGGTGGTGTGATGGTGGTGTTAATGCTAGAAGTGGCGGATCTAGGTGGTGCTCCACCCAAAAAATTGATCTTGCACCAAATGAAAACTTCTAAATTGCACTCTACCTTCAAACTTTCACCACGGGTGCCTCGATGCTCCATTTTCAAAAAACGAATACTTTTCAAAAAGCTCTCGACGAGAGGAATCTGGTGATAAATATTTGATCAACGATTCTGCAAAAAAAATTAGAAAAACTGCCATTTTTTCTGTTGTTCCTCACTTGTTCTACAAAATAAAAACTTTAAAAAAATCGGTAAAAATCACCATAAGCTCCAAAAATTCAAAAGCCATTAGGCTTTGCCAGGATTAACATTAGCATTTGATTTTATTGAAACATAAAATAGAGCCCTTGGCTCTAACAAATTCCTTGGGATTTGAGTAGCTTGTTGTGGAAGCTATTAGACATTGGACCCACACTTAAACCATGGAAAGGTAATGAAACTTAGGGCAGTTGGGGTAATTGGGGAAAAGTGATTGTTTGTCTTTCATTTCGCAATGATGATTGAGAGTGGCCGACTATTTTGGGGCAAAGCCCTACCAAAATGGAAATGGAGATTTGAAGACAAAATGCATGGAATTTGAATGACTTTTGCATGTGATTTGCTTGTTTGACTGCAATCTCTAACGTAGTCATTTTTCAGTAAATTTACATCCATTTTGAGTAATCTTTAAGGAACTGATGTTAGGGTTTTGCATGGGATTGGAAAGAGATGGAAAAGCTCATATTTGAGCTGGAAGTGGCTGTTCACCTACAGCCATGAACACCATTTTTAAAGTGTGAAAATTTATAAAAATAAAGAAGGAATGGACATGAGGCGAGGATGTAGAGAGCTGGAAAAGAAAAGAGAAAGAAGTGGAAGGCAATAGAGAAAGATTAAGGGAAAAAGAGGATGAGGCAACACACTGGAAAAGACTTCCTGTGGTGCCTGGTTTTGATTCCTCTTTCGGTCGTGTAAGTAATGATATTTTTTTCTGTGTCTCTTGTTTTGTTGCAGGAAAAATACTGGGAAAAAAGCTGTAAAGTTTTATAAGTTATTTTGGTCTCTATAAGAATGAGAACTGCCTGTGTTAGAGGCTTTAATGTTTGCATAAGTTGGACTGATGGGTTTTGGATGGCTGGGTTGTTTTGTATATTCTCTGAATACTTGGGGTTAAGAGTTTTAAATCTTTTGTCAGATCTTAGCTGGATACATATATTTATGTATATTTTAATGAACTCATAAAGCGGTTGTTTTATACATACATGTGTGTGTGTGTGTGAGCACACAAATATAAATTGGAACTATTCCTTAGTTAATTCGCCTAGTATGAAGCCATGGAGTAGGGTTCGGACAGATCAGAGTGCTGGAACTCTTTTTTTTAATTTCGAAAACCATTTTTATCCTATGCACATATGTATGTATGCATGCCTATAGGTTTATTAGTGACCTTGGACTAAAAAGTGATTAACACATTGAACACAGTTATGAGTGTTGTAGACAAAGGTTGTCATAGTTATAAATAAGAACTTCTAATTGAGTGTGGTGACTTAGACAAAACAAAAAGGGCGGTGCTTGACTTGACTGAGACATTGTTTACTGGGCGTCATAAATGCAAAGTTTTTTGATAAACATGTTTAATAGATATTTGTTGGGAACGTTTAATCAAATGACTTGATTAAACTGTCATTTGTTCTTAATCTGGTAAAGTGAATCTGTTGGATGATTATACTTTTGTTTTGAAACTTGTTGAGGCAGGTAAGAGTTTTATTACTGCTCCTTATTTATTATTTACTCTTGATTACCCTGATTTCTTGATGGAAGCCTGCCATTTTTCTTACTTAAGATATTACATTGATGTTTTGCAACTCAGTTGGATGATTGAATGTATTTGTTTGACTTAAGTCGTCATTTACATCATGACTTCTAATGATTAATGTGTGAAATTCATTTATTATCATTAGTCGTTATTCATAAGAAAGAAGCGAGGGATTCAGGCATTACAGAATGGGAGAGCGGGATCCTAGAATTTGGAGAATACCCTGTGTAGGGCCTGGGAAAGTCTTAACACATTCTCGGAATGCGAGGCTATTCATTGCTTTCGCGAGGCCAACCTAGTGGCGTCTGAATTAGCCAACAAAGGCATTGATCAAACCACAGCTTTAATTAGCGACAATCATTGGGAGGCTTGGGATGTGACAGCCATCCTTTAATGGCAAGCGTGTGATCAGCTGGCTTAATGGTTTATAATGATTTACGGGAGGTGTCGATGTGGGAGATGTCCCTTTCCAGTTTGATGTCAGGAAATTCATTGCAATGTGTTGTGGCATGGCTATTTGAGCCCGGTAGGGACCCATTGCCAAGTGTTCCAACCTTTGCAGAAAGGTGGTAGCTAGTTTATTAACATGGACCGAATGCTCCAAATGTCTTTGAGTGAGCCTCCATTACGTGCTTTCGCGGATAAGAGGGAGATGGCCTTTGAGGGCCACTTCTCAAATGCCAAGCTGAAACACATCTCTTTTATCCAAACTGGCAATATAATGCAGGCAATTAAGGAGGTAGTGGGCTTCATCATTCTGGAAACTTCGGACCAGATGAAGGTAAATTCCTTATAGTTGCTTCGGCTTTTGTGGGTAATCTCCTTCTGTCATCTAAGGATAAAGTTCTAACTATGGAGGTCTCACGGAGATTGATTCGGAAAGGATTTAGGATGGGTCTAGAAGCTGCAGTGGCGAATTTCAAGCTAGAGGGGCAGAGTCTAAGGGCCTTTCTAGGTTTGGCCTATTCTGGATTGATTCCTTTCAAAGCTTTTCGTGATTTGGATGACCATTATGACAATCTTCTTGCTCACATTGAGGAGCTACAAAATCGTTTGCAAAACCTGGGTCCCTCTGGATATAAGGTGTCGTTATTGCAGATTGGAGCATTACGCTCTCCTCCAGCGTTTGTGGTGGCGGCATTCTAGGGTCGATTTTCTCTCGGTCTGGTGTCGGCTATGAAAATGCTCCCGCGGCTTTATGGCATGACAACCCCAATGCCATCGCTGGCTCCAATTTTCAAGGGTGAGGGCCCTGTTACTAAGCATAGAGCGGTCTCGATTCACATGCAAGCTAGATTGGCAGGTGTGCAAGCGGCCTCAAGCCTTGGAGGGCAGCTAATTGCAAACCAAGGTGGCAGGGCGAAACGCACGCAGAAAGTCTCCCGGGTGAAGGGTCTAGAATGGACAATGAAATCAATGTAGCAATTGATTCCTTGGGAATGGAGGCATTGACGACAGTTGGTGTTGAGGACACGATCCAGGATGGTGGTGGTAGGGTGGTCGTTGTTGGGGTAGGCCTGTAGTTTGTGGGCGGCAGTTTGGCAGTTTTGGCACTGGTAGCGTGGTTCTTATGGTCTCTTTGTTGATTTTGTTGTTTTGTTTGACTGTTGGTCTGGTGGGGTATCCTCTTTTGGCTCCAATGTTGCCTTTGGTTTCCCTATTTTTTACAGGCCTTGTAATATGGTTTTTTTCGATTAATAAAATGGGTAAGGGACCCTATAACCCTTTATCTAGCAAAAAAATAAAATAAAAAGAATAAAAGTGAGGGGCTCACCTTTTTGTACGAGTTGTTCGTACGTGAGGATACACAAGGAACTAAAGCTTACCCCGCATATGTTTGTCAGTGAGTTGAGATTACGAACAAACCATGACAGACATACAAATGCCTTGGTTCATTCCTATGAGGGACCCATGAGCTTGTGTATTTGTCTCAAGACAAAGTTTTGTGAATTAACTCTGCGACTATGTGGTCAAGTGATTTGACTATTTGTGACACCATGTTGTGGGCTTAACTTGCATAACGTATGTTTGTAAACTTTATTGTTTATTTTGGAGTTCTGGATTTACGTGGATGTAGTCCAATTTTGTGATTAAACTCGACTACAAGATATATGTATGCAATTACGAGTTGATGAATGGGGTGGCGTGGGTCGCCAATGTTTGGGCTCATTTTACCCATTTCATACCATAATTGCGCTAACACATGGCTTCATCAGCTCAAATGCATTGTAAATGTTGATTGTTCAAGGATAGTTTGGAATGCTTACAAATGTATTTTGTAATTAAATGAGCTTTGAGCTCTTATACTTATTCTTGTCCTCTATTAGGATTGTTGCAAATGGATTTTAAAGTAGCTTTATATTAAAACATGATTGTTATGTAATTCAAAACAACAGTTGTATTATTGAGCAAGTCAATATGAAAAGTGTCGTTGGATTATTATGTGTTATTAACTAAGTCCAGTAGATGATTATTGGATAGTGTCACGTAATTGTTTTGGCATACTTGTGAAAATGTAATGTTTTCAATGGGAATGGTGAACTTATAGTTGGAAGAAATTGATATCATTCCAATTTAGATTTGATAATGTGTATGTAATTACATATGGAAGAATTGCATAAAGTGACCTCATTGTTTTTTTATGGAAAAAAGGAAATGAAGAAGTCAATATATTGCGGTTCAAATAAGTCTAGGGGCAATGAATGTGGATTATATTATCAATATATGGACGTGTGAAATGAATTCATCTCTGATCTATTTCCTATATTTGATTACTAGGTTCTAAAAAGTAAAGACTTGAATAAGTAGAGACCTCGAATGTGAAAGCAAGTGGGTCTAGTTAGACAATAGATTGTGAGGACTTTGCTTAGTCAATTGATAGTAAGACTTTACTTATACAATTGAACATAAGGACGACACTTAAGCAATTGATTGTGAAGACATTATTAGACAATTGTTAAGAGATATTTATAAACATGAACATTCTGATGACAATGCACAAAGCAATTTGGACGAATGACAAACTCTAACTTGGTATGAACAAAGATGGAAATAGATTTAGGTCTCAAGACTAATAACTCAACAAGTTAAGCCACTTAAGGGCTAACTTGCATAAATGAAAAGATATGAACTATGTTCAAACCTAAAGCAAATTGGTCTCATTTTTTAGATTCATTATGTTAGAATAAATTTACCATAGTAAGATTGTTATATAAAAGTGAGGTTGTTATCTATACAACAACTCACATAGTTTTTAGATTAGTTTGTTAGTTGTTAAACTAAGTTAGTCAAATAAAGTCTATTATGGACCTATTTCGTAATATATTAGATTACAGATCATTATTTGGTTACATGCTCATCCTATTTTGTAGGATTATTATGAGCATATGTAGGATTATTTATATGACTCTATAATTCGTATTCTGTAAGCTCAATAAATCATATTGAATTTATGCTCAGATTTGGTATCAAAGCAGAGCATTTTCAGAACAAGACTCCATTAAAAATTCTATTGTGCAAGTTAGATTCTGGTGTGATTGGTAGCTTAGAAGTCAAGAAATTCAAGCTAGCCATACAAGTTTTCTTCCATTGTAGACCGTACACACTCCACAGGGAAGGAATTTCTGCTGAAGCATATTATTTGGTATGTTTTTTACCATTATGAATTTATTTGATTCATTTTGGACTAGGCCGTACAACATTTTTGGCCATAAGAATCTATTCGGTCTAGTTTTGCTCTCTACGCCTCGGCGGATCGGTCTTTGGTCATATCTGACCATACATGCATTTTCAGACGTTGAAATTTTCTGCAGACAAATTTTATTCTCCTGTGCACACTTTGCCCACAAGCCATACACCCTTGCATCCGGTTGTACCAAATTTTGGACGTCTACAATCTGTTCTTGGTAATTTTGTACTTGTAGACCTATTTGTCTTCATTCTAGGCCTTACAGAACGAATCTCTTAGATCTGAGTTTTTTAGACAATTTTCTGTTCAGTGTTGCATCCTCCCACACTTTGTCGTACCCCTGTGCATGTTGTCATACTGCAATTTGGGGGACTCAAAGTCATAGCAAACATTTGATCAAACGTTTGGAGTTGCAAATTGGTTTTCTACTTGTACAAGCCGTACAATCAATATTTTTGAACTCTGATTTTTGTATACTGCTATTTATTTCATGTTGGAACATTCCAACCTGCGTCGTACACATGTTCTCGTTGTCATACAGCGATTTGGAGGCTTCCAAGGTTGTGCAGTCGTTTGGAGCAGGTGTTTGAGAAAGAGTTCGGATATTGTCCATTGTAGACTGTATGGACGTGTTTTTGCAGAACGAATTACTAAATTTCATTCTTTATTGCCTACACTTGCATCCCACAATCTGCCATACACATGAAAACGCATATCTTACAACTGTTTGGAACTTTGCAAGTTGGCATGTTTTAAAACCTTGTTTCATGGAGCACAAAAAGGCATTCAAATCTGATTCTTTTACCATCTAAGCATTCCAACATGGATTTCACTTGATGGAGGTATGATATTCATTTAAAACGCCTATTTTTTCAGCTTCAAATACAAATTAATCCTTTCAAAGTTCTGAATTGATGCATAGAGGAGCTAGTAGATTTGTTTTTTATTAAAATCTAGCCATAAGAGGCCTAGAGTTCAAATCACAAACTGTAAAAGACAAACAAGAAAAGGACAAAATTGAAGGGACTGTTTTAATTATTTTCAATTACAGAATTTTGTTTTCCATTTATGTACATGCAAATTGTAAACATTTGTAAAAGTTTTTTATTTTTGACAAATCAAATCAATGCAAAAACAAGATTGTAAATATCAATGACGCTTCTGGTTCATATTTATGGATAATGTCGTTGTGCTTTGAACTATTGCGTTTATAGCCTAACATAGCTGCAACAACGTCTGGCATCGACCCTTTAAATCATTGGGGAGTAATAAGATTCAGAAATATTCATAAACCATCCCTTTGTTACCCATTCGTTACTGTCGATAGACGTAAATCCTAACAGTTGGAATTTCCAAGTATATAGTGAGGTTACGCCCACGTATGCGGAATTCCTTCTAAGCAGTTGTTAATGACAGAATCAATCTCTTTCACGTATTATCTAGGCACCTGGTACCATTCTACTCTCATGTGCGTTAAAGTCTCTTTCACGTATCGACGAGTATATCAAAAGGACAAACTCTTCCAGTACTGATGGGTATATAAGAAGGTGCGCATATATAGAGATGGTATATCGGTCTAGCAATATATAAAAAGGAGAACCTTTTAAAGTTATAAGGCACCAATCCATCTCCTTTCTATAGTTTGATCAAATTTGCACACATGGCCGAAAATGGACTGCATTTTGTTCTACCAGACATAGCTTCTTCGAGGTGACAACTATGCAGAGTGGAAAACTAAGGTTAAAACCCACTTGGAATTTGAGGACATATGGACAGTTGTTGATGGCACATGGACCCAACATGCTACTGACTTTGATCAACAATGCAAATATGACAAAGCAAATTAGAAGGGCTAAACTCATAATCATGTTCGGATTCTCGGATGAGGTACAACCTCATTATCCGTAATGCCACTACAGCTCAGGATGCTTGGGATAAGCTTCAAACAGTCTTTTGAGGCAAAAAATCAAAACCAGAATCTTCATCTGCAAAGCCAACTCCATAGTCTAAAGTTGAAATTCGAGGAAAAAGTGGAGGCTTTTCTTCGTAGAGTTGCAACTTTGTAGGCTTTGCTTGAAGCATTGGGCGAACCAGTAAAGATGACTCTTTGGTTCCTATTGTCCTAAGAGCTCTGCCCCCCACATATAAAAATTTTGTGACCACATTGAATGTCACGAATCAAAAATCAACCTTTGTCTCGTTGGTTAACATGTTGCAACAAGAAGAAGCCATGCAAAATGCAGAGGAACCTGATGAAGAGCATGTACTTGCCTCCTCTCATAAAGGGAAGAAGCCCATGAAGACTTCTAAACAAAACACTAAGCAGAACAATCAACAACAGAAGCAGGGGAACACTTATTTGTGGAAAGACAGGACATGACCTCAAACATTGTTGGTTTAATGGATTAACACAAGGCTCATTTAGTAAGAAGCCCACTTCACTTTATCTATCTCAGTCACCGAAGCCTAAACCCCAATCCAAAAAGCATTAGATGAAGAAACAACAGCATGGGAATGTTACTGAGGATGATCATTCTTCAGAAGATGATCACGTCTTTACTACACAGACATATGAGGAACCTTGTTCTTCAAAATTTGTCTAGTATGTTGATTTTGGTGCCACAAGGCACATGACAGGACAAAAAGAATGGTTTTCCACTTTACACCAATCAAGATCTCGGGGTAATGTTTCTCTTGGTGATGACTCGTCATACACTATTCAAGGTAGAGGTGATGTTTCTTTACAGCTTGGTAACCGCACTACCAAGATCAGAGATGTCATGTATATTCTAGGACTCACTAAGAACTCGTTGACTGTAAATCAACTTCTTGATCATAATCTCAAAGTTGAGTTTGATCGCAACCATGGTGAGAAATTTTGCCTTGTCAAAAACAAGTCTCGAGGCTCTAGAACTATTGCATGAGCTTTGAATATAGGCAAGATGTTTCAGCTAGATCTTGTACACAATGATCATCAAGCACTTGTTGTGAAGGATAACACAAATCACAGTTATGGCACAAAAGATATGGTCATCTGAGTTACGAGTATTTGCTTGCATTAAGCAAACACAACATGCTCAAAGGTCTTCCCACACTCAAACAATCTTCTGATATTTGTTCTAGTTGCTTAGTTGGTAAACAACAAAGAGCTCCATTTGGCAAAAGTGAACATCGGTCTCCTTATCCACTGGATCTGGTGCACACCGATCTGTGCGGACCTATGACTTCTAGCCTAAAAGGATATAAGTATTTTCAACTCTTTGTTGATGATCATTCCCACAAGATGTAGATTTACTTGTTGAAGACTAAGGATCATGCATTCCAAGCCTTTAAAGAATTCAAGGCCTCTGTTCAAAATGAAACTGATCGCACAATCAAGGCCCTTTGCTCAGATCGTGGGGGGGGATACACCAGTAAAAAGTTCACTACATACCTTGCAGAGCATGGAATATGTCGTCAAATACACTGCTCCTTATACACAACAGTACAATGGTGTTGCAGAAAGGCGTAATCATGTCATTGTAGAGATGTTTTGAAGCATGGTTGAGGATGCACAACTACCTCGTTCATATTGGGCAGAAGCTTGTCTCGCAGTCGTATACCTACTAAACAGGTCACCCACCAAAGCTCTTCATGGAATTACACCATAAGAAGCATGTACTCAGACAAAGCCGAAAGTCTCTGATCTTCGAGTTTTTGGTTGTAAGGCATTCATGCATGTTCCAAAAGAGAAAAGGAAGAAATTGGATAATAAAACACAGGAATGCATTTTTGTAGGATACAATAACTAGTCAAAAGCATATTGGCTCATTGATCCAAAGACTATGAAGATACTTATCAGCAAGGATGTAATGTTTGATGAGAAAGGTGAAATCGGTTCATCTTCCACACAAACATCTAATACAGGCATTAGAAATGTTAACTTTCCAAATGAAAATAGTGGTCAGAAGCTCCTACACCACCAACTACTACTCAACGTATGCCTAAATGGGATACGAGTACAATTCAAAATGCAAAATTGAATGGACCTCCAAACACTTCATCTACAAGACCAAGGACTTGCACTATGGCTTGTGCAAAGGTAATTTGGCCTTAATGAGCATTGTTGCAGAAACATTTGAGCCCTCTACAGTGCATGAAGCCCTAGAGTCTGAACCTTGGAAAAATGTCATGGATGTAGAATATCAGTCTCTCATGAAGAATAACACATGGCAACTTGTTGATTTTCCACCAAGGAAGAAACCTATCAGATGCAAATGAGTCTTTAAAACCAAATACAAAGCATATGGCAGTATAGACAAGTACAAGGCAAGATTCGTAGCAAAGGGCTATGCACAAAAAGAAGGTATAGACTATGAGGAGACTTTTGCTCCTACAGCGAATATAAAGACAATCAGAATGATCTTCGCAATGGATGCAAAGTTTGGTTGGAACATTCATCAGATGGACGTTAAAAGTGTCTTCTTAAATGGAGATCTACAAGAAGAGGTCTACATGACTTGAACAAAAGGTTATGTCACACTTAAAAAAGAGTAGAAGGTGTGCAGACTCATAAAATCTCTGTATGGTCTCAAACAAGCTCCTAGACCCTGGCATAAAAATAATTGATGAGCATCTCGTAAAGCATGGATTTCAGAGGAATCCATATGATCCCAATCTCTATCTCAAAAATCAAGGGGGGAGATTGTTATTATTATTGTTTATGTCGACAATCTAGTCATCACTGGCAGCTCAGTGAAGATGATTGATGCAACAAAGAAAAATCTTGACCAATTGTTTGACATGACAAATCTTGAGCTACTGCACTACTGTCTTGGATTGGAAGTATGGCAAAAAGAGCACCAAATATTTGTGTCTTAGATGAAGTATACCAAGACATTGCTCGAAAGGTTTTGCATGATCGATTGCAAACTAATGGCTACACCTATGGAGACAAGGCTTCAGTTGTCTCGCTCAGATCCATCACCACCAATAGATGCCACTCTTTATCATCAGTTGATTGGGAGTCTCATCTACCTCACATACACTAGCCCAAATATCAACTATGTTGTCTGCTATCTTTCTCGGTCCATGCAGGAGCCAAAGGTAAGCCATGGGAAAGCAACTAAGCAAGTATTGCGATATATTCGAGGAACAATGGATTATGGCCTAGCATACAATAAGAATGATAAGTTCTTGACAAGATACACGGACACAGATCATGCAAGTTCAATTGAGAATAGAAAATCCACTTTTGGGTTTGTATTCTTTTTGGGATCTGGTCCAATCTCATGGGGGAGCAAGAAGCAAAACTTTGTTTCTCGTTCTTCTACTGAGGCAAGATATCGCGCTACAAGAGGAGCTGTCTGCAAAGCTTTATGGCTACGTCGCATATTTAGCAGGATTGGAAGTTCCACAGGGTCGGCCAACAATTATAAACTGCGATAATCAAGGTGTTCTTAAACTTGTTCGCAATCCAGTTTTTAATAAACACACTAAGCACATTGAAGTTCAAGTCCATTTCATCCGCGAACATGTTCAACAACACAATATACAACTCCGGTATTGACCACTCAAGATCATTGTGCAGATGTCTTCATGAAATCACTTTCACGTGATAAGTTTGAGGCATTCAAAAGTTCTCTCTTGTATTCTCCAAGCTATGATAAATTAAGGGGGGAAAATGTTAGAATAAATTTACCATAGAAAGATTGTTATGTAAAAGTGAAGTTGTTATCTATAAAACAACTCACGTAATTTTTAGATTAGTGTAATATCCCCTGTCAATAGAGATATATGAAAGACACAAAACTATGATACCAAAGACCAAAGCTCTGATACCACTGTGATATCCCCTACCAATAGAGATATATGAAAGACACAAAACTATGATACCAAAGACCAAAGCTCTGATACCACTGTAATATCCCCTTCTAAACAGGAAATATAGCAACACAAAAAATCTGAACCAAGATATAATCGTTGTTGAATAAATTCAGAAAGATCACAATAATATAGTCTCTTAATAACAAATTACAGATTGTATCACTTGTCCTTCTAAATTATTACAATTGCAGTCCTCTAATATGCATATAAATATGAAATACAGTCTTGAAAACCCTGGCTTTGCAAATCTGGAAGTGCAAATTGAGTTCTGGAAAGTCTCGGCCCTTATGTGTCAACACACAGTCGCCGTCGTCGGTCGATATCTCGCCGACGTCGGTCTCTGCCGGTCGGATTTCTGCCGACGTCGGTCTTCAGTCGACCGATGTCGGTCACTGAAACCCTCTGTCTGCCGAGGTCGGTTCCTGCACTGATCTGTACAAACCCGTACAGATTCTGTACGGCCGCAAGTTAAGCACAACTTCCCTGTTTTCAACCCCTGATCTGAAGATATATGTCTCTAGCACAGTAGATCTCTAGCTGTATAATTTATTGAATCAAAACATAAAGCAATAAATACCTGGAATATATGTGATAACTTCTGTGTGAAGTTATCTCTCAAACCTGAAATTCTGTGATAACTTCTGGATGAAGCTATCTCTCACTTTGGCAATAGATCAGCTGATATTCCACAGCCTCTTAATTGCACACACTGAAGAGGGAACGTTCTCCAATGCAAATGGAATCCTTGAACCCTAGGCTCAGTCTTCACAGAAGAAATTCTCAAAATCAATATCAATATTCAATAGCCTATGCATCCCTCAATAATAGCCTCCATGTGAAACCCTTATACCCTCAAAAGATATGCTTGCCCTAATTAGGGTTTTCTTAAATTAGCATTAGGGTTTCTAATTTAAAATTAGAGCAAATAATTAATAATTAATAATTAATTATTAATGAGACCAAATAATTAATATTTGATTAAATCAATCAAATATTAATATCTTCCTCAATATATGTCAGATCCTCAAACCGATCGAAGCAGGTGAATCAGGGAGTGATTCCGCATATGACCATACCAAAATAAAGGTGCTCCGCTGCATGTCAAATATCCCTAAATAATAGGAGCATCAATCAAACATGTCTGAAAGACCCTGAATGAAAACCAAATGTAGAAATTCTGCGAATCAAAGTCAAGCCAAGCTCCATTATGACCCTCTATCCATCATATTAGCCTACGAAGGTCGTATAATAGGCCAATCATCAAATCTGTCAATGTCCATGAAAAAGGGGACATGACAATCCGCCCCTCCGAAAATTGCTTGTCCCCAAGCAATCTCGGAACAATGAACTACTCGATCCACCTGGATCCCAAATGTATTTATGCTCTGCACTGCTGTGAATCAATGCAAGTACCTGTAACATCAACAGAAGTAGAACAAAGAGGAACCCATAATCAAATTGGCGAACACAACTCAACCAATCTCTGAAATCACAACTGCCCTGGATGTGTCGATACTGTAGACTGTGTACTTGGCAACTGCAAATTCCATCTACAAAAGATGGTGCCAATCCATCCCATAACTGCTCTCGCTGTAAAGGCGGCACAACCAACTGTACCACACTATCCTCTGTATGAGAATACTCAATATGGAGATTCAACTCCACTGGTATTCGAAACTCCTCAGAATCAGGGACTCCCAAATCTTGGATATGAGCGTGAGCCTCACCCACAAGGTCCTCATCATCAGCTACAAAAACATACTCATCAGCAATACTCAATGTACTAACCTCTGAGTATACCTCCACACTCTGAATGCAAGCATCAGGTTCATCCTCACTGTCTAACACCTGTGCTGAACTCACCTGAAGACAAAGCTCATCCACAACATCCTCAACTACCCCTATCGGTGAAGATAATGCAGATAAATCATTACCTGAAGATGTGTTAATATCACCCTGTACTGGATCCGCATAACTGTCAAACTCATCATGCAAGTGGCTGCATGTCATAGGGAAAGCACTACGATCCTTAGGCCTATTAATTAAACTCTTTAACCACTTACAAGCTCTAGGTGAGACATTTTTCCCTTTTGTCCAGACATACCACAAATCTTCTGCCAAAAGTTTAGAGATTTTATCCTCCTCCTCAAACAAGATTGTGAACATGATAGAGTGCATGGATGCTAATACATCACTGGAATGAAACTCATCTAAAATATTCCAAAATATTTTAAACATATTGCAAATGCCACCAATAAAATCTACTAACATCATAATGTTTTCAAATCTATACCTTGCAAAAGTTTCAAGTAATCTCGCCCTCCTTGCGAAATGAGGATCTCTAATGTCATCCAACTTTTCGAAGCTCTTTACCATGGCATGAAGTACCACTCTCATAATCCGATCATCATAAAAATTAAAGCCAGCTATTATTCGCATGATTTCACTAATACAAGAGAGAGTTGCAAGTCTTACCTCCTCATCATGATGTCTCAATAATCGGGGCCTCACCAACGAATCAAACGTTGGAAATAACATTGTTTGCATCTCATAAGTATTTGAATGCTCAACCTTGCCTAAATAAGTGTCCAACTCCTCCAAAATTTTTAGAGTGTCATCTGCTTGCTGAAATGGATGATCTAATTTCTTCTTTGCATTGTGCATGCGTTCTTCCAAATCTTTGGCTCCTCTTAGAGCCATACTGATAATCGAATTGAACCTGGAACTACCCAACAGGATGGCAAAACATTAGTTCTGATGTGCCCAACAGGATGGCAGGAATATAGCTCTGATACCACTGTAATATCCCCTGTCAATAGAGATATATGAAAGACACAAAACTATGATACCAAAGACCAAAGCTCTGATACCACTGTGATATCCCCTACCAATAGAGATATATGAAAGACACAAAACTATGATACCAAAGACCAAAGCTCTGATACCACTGTAATATCCCCTTCTAAACAGGAAATATAGCAACACAAAAAATCTGAACCAAGATATAATCGTTGTTGAATAAATTCAGAAAGATCACAATAATATAGTCTCTTAATAACAAATTACAGATTGTATCACTTGTCCTTCTAAATTATTACAATTGCAGTCCTCTAATATGCATATAAATATGAAATACAGTCTTGAAAACCCTGGCTTTGCAAATCTGGAAGTGCAAATTGAGTTCTGGAAAGTCTCGGCCCTTATGTGTCAACACACAGTCGCCGTCGTCGGTCGATATCTCGCCGACGTCGGTCTCTGCCGGTCGGATTTCTGCCGACGTCGGTCTTCAGTCGACCGATGTCGGTCACTGAAACCCTCTGTCTGCCGAGGTCGGTTCCTGCACTGATCTGTACAAACCCGTACGGATTCTGTACGGCCGCAAGTTAAGCATAACTTCCCTGTTTTCAACCCCTGATCTGAAGATATATGTCTCTAGCACAGTAGATCTCTAGCTGTATAATTTATTGAATCAAAACATAAAGCAATAAATACCTGGAATATATGTGATAACTTCTGTGTGAAGTTATCTCTCAAACCTGAAATTCTGTGATAACTTCTGGATGAAGCTATCTCTCACTTTGGCAATAGATCAGCGGATATTCCACAGCCTCTTAATTGCACACACTGAAGAGGGAACGTTCTCCAATGCAAATGGAATCCTTGAACCCTAGGCTCAGTCTTCACAGAAGAAATTCTCAAAATCAATATCAATATTCAATAGCCTATGCATCCCTCAATAATGGCCTCCATGTGAAACCCTTATACCCTCAAAAGATATGCTTGCCCTAATTAGGGTTTTCTTAAATTAGCATTAGGGTTTCTAATTTAAAATTAGAGCAAATAATTAATAATTAATAATTAATTATTAATGAGACCAAATAATTAATATTTGATTAAATCAATCAAATATTAATATCTCCCTCAATATATGTCAGATCCTCAAACCGATCGAAGCAGGTGAATCAGGGAGTGATTCCGCATATGACCATACCAAAATAAAGGTGCTCCGCTGCATGTCAAATATCCCTAAATAATAGGAGCATCAATCAAACATGTCTGAAAGACCCTGAATGAAAACCAAATGTAGAAATTCTGCGAATCAAAGTCAAGCCAAGCTCCATTATGACCCTCTATCCATCATATTAGCCTACGAAGGTCGTATAATAGGCCAATCATCAAATCTGTCAATGTCCATGAAAAAGGGGACATGACAATTAGTTTGTTAGTTGTTAAACTAAGTTAGTCGAAAAAAGCCTATTATGGACCTATTTCGTAATATAGTAGATTACAGATTATTATTTGGTTATATGCTCATCCTATTTTGTAGAACTATTTTAGCATATGTAAGGTTAATTATATGACACTCTGTAATTCGTATTCTGTAAGCTCAATTAATCATATTGGATTTAGGCTCAAACATTCTTAAGACTTCCACATGCTAGAAGATTGTACAAGATGTTCGTAAAAACAAATAGTTGCATAACACAACATTACAATGGCAATACAGTGAAAAACAATTTGGTTAGCAAAGTATGGGAACCATTAGTGGATTATACATTAATTGGTAAGAGTTAAGTAGATTCAAAAACTAGACATGTCGCTAACTTTATCACAAAACATTGAATAATGGCACAAACAAATTATGTGACAATGACTATTTACTCTAGCAAAGCCTAACAATTGCTTGTAGACACTTGGATGTGACTCCTTTTTAAGGAGACTGCACCAAAAAAAAAAAAAAAATTGGTTGATTTTTGTGGCACGTTACAAAGTCACCCTACATCATCAAAAACCACCGTCAATCACCGGAAATCGTTCTAAACTGCCTGCGTTTAGGGTTAATGTCATGTTTTTATTTTGATATTGATACAATTTTTTACACGCGAGAGACAGAATTTTTTAGAGGGAGA
Organism: Torreya grandis; assembly: GCA_037957365.1. Lineage (NCBI taxonomy): Eukaryota > Viridiplantae > Streptophyta > Pinopsida > Cupressales > Taxaceae > Torreya > Torreya grandis. The sequence goes on from JARHVA010000046.1 coordinate 6,260,941, forward strand.
TGTGTTAGGAAGCAACACACAAAACCTAGTGACTTTTTTAGTGTGGGAGACATCTCTTGGGGTCAAAGACACATCTCCCTGCAACAGTGGAAAAAAACAAAGAAATTGTATTAACGTCCACGAATGACCCAAGTAGTTTACTACTTACTTTGATGTACACAGTAATTTGCATTATTGACAGAAAGCAGCCAATGGACAGTCAAAACTTGGTAGCCATCCACTATTTCTAACTAAGTGAAAAGCACATCCGAAATAGGAGTTAGAAGATCACCTTTCCTTATTTTCACTGTGATTTCAGAGTTTTATGTTGGTTGTTGGGGAATGAAGGAAAGATTTCGAATGTTCAAAAAAATTAATCTGGAAAAAGTTCGCAAAGAAAGTAATTGTTTAAGAGCAGCAACTTTTGAGGACCCATTGGTTTATTCAAGAGGCAAAAAGGCACATAGTAAACCACCAACTGCAAAGGCATAGAATGTAGAGAATGTTTAAGCAAGGTAAAGTTGATTTTGGATGAAAGTAAGTCCATGTAATGATCCGTGTTGGGCCCACAATTGGCATGGAGGGCAACTTATAGATTAACTAGCAGATGGGTCTATCTAATTAATCAGATTTGAACATGCAATGGCAAAGTAAACAAAGTTAGAAGCAACGTATTACACATTCAATAGGAACAATAGACAACAAATAATTACACCATTTTGTCGTCTTTCTATGACAACTTGGAAAATAAATTTTATGTAATTTTTTAGACCAATAAAAATATTATAATTCTATGGAACAAGATCACCAAGACAATAGGCATTTGACATATTATTTTACACCTCAAAATTTTACTTAATTACGGACTTGAATACAATTTTAACATGTATTTTATAAAAAGTGACTATTACTACAAATTCAAGATTGGGTCCATGTGTTCGTTATTGCAACATACAATTTTAATAGCAATATTATAAATGATGGCTATGGCTACATCCTAGAGTAAGTCCATGAGTTGGTTATCACAATTTATTTTGTTTTATCTTGAATGTTAATTTTCTTTGTTTTTCTCTAGTGTAATTTATAGGTTATAATGGTGACTATAGATTAAAGTCATTTATGAAGTTTTTTATGTATTATTCAGGGATTATTATGGTTAGTCGCAATGATCTATTTTTCAAAAAATTACTAATTACAGCTATGACTGTTGTTTATTTCAACATATTCTAGACCAGGTTCATTTGGTGCTTATTGCAAGATACATTTTAAATGTCAATTCTATGACTTTATTAGAAATTGTACAAGGTAAAAAATTATAATACTTGCTTCTAACAATATGAATTTGTAAAAATGCAATAAAGAAAAAAAATAAAGACGAAGATCAAAGTGGTTGTCCCAAAAAGTAAATTGCTCCAAAGCCTTCAAAACACAATTGTCACTCACCTAGGTCACAGCCATAAATAGAGCAACCAACATCATCAATGACCACAAAGGGTCCAATAGCAAATATGATGAATTCCATATGAGCTTACCTAGGGATAAGGGGGCCTAATTGATGATCCTTTGGGAATGTAGGGTATTTTTCCTAGGGACAATGGGGCACAATTAATGATCCTTTGGGAATGTAGGGTATTTCGCCTAGGAATAAGGGGGCATAATTGATGATCCTCTAGGAATGTAGGGTATTTTCCTTAGGTACTCTCCTTACATCTACGTTAGATATTGATCACTTAAAGTAGAAATAAAATGTTGATAGTGAATTGTTTGCGGTTCTACTAAAAACTTATTTGATTCTATTATAAGAAGAAATTAAAAAAAACAATAATTTATGATAAATATATAACTTTAAAATATTCTTATTGACATATCTTTGCAACTTAGGGTGCAATTGTTAGTGGTTCTTCCATTCATCTTGATCAGGGTATATGTATATAATACTACAAACAAGTTGCAATGCTGCATATCCCCATGAACTGTATTGTGTAAAGATGTATGTGAAGGATTGCAAACCGGCTGAATAACAATGAGGATGAAAGAAGTGCTCAAGAATCTGATTATAGTATTAACAGGGCCTCTCTAGAATGCTTATGGTGACGACCCAATGATAATCTTGAGTATCACAATTAAAGAACATCAAATCAGTTACAGTTCAATTTGGTTCCTTGAACCATTCTTATTACAACCAATTTGGCTTCCCAAATAAATTCTTGATCCAGGTGATGTTGTGTCGTTTGGCCTCCTGGAGTCAAAGATGTTCCCTGGTCTGTTACATAAGGCGTGTATCCACTCAGGGTCCTGGTTTTGTCTTGTAGTGCCTATGGAACCCAACATACCATTGTCGGCTGTGAAATTACTGTTGCAATAGATTGTGAAGCCGTATTCACAATTGACAAACAAAGAAGGCTTACTTGCAAGGAAACGATGATCCACCGTGACATGCATGTGGAATTTGCAACGAACAGTGAATCTGTCTTAAACATACTTGGATCATATGACAAACATTGGAATAATTTGTGAAATACCAACAAGAGATGCTTGAGCACAAGATCGATGGCAAACATGTTGAGGCATAATGTTTACAAAAAGAGTTGGAACTATGTGTTTCTTGTTTACAGAAACATATAAGCCCCCTTTCTTAGGGTGTCAAATAAAACTGGTGCCCACAAAATTAGAAAATCTGCATAAAGAGGACTACTGTATAAGTTTTTAAAATTTAGGCTCCTGGTACCATCGTTTCTGTTCAAGAAGCCTTCAGCTTTCAAGAACCACCAGACAGATGTTGGTAAGAGTTTTTTTTACTTGATTTGGTTATCTAGCAATAATAGAGTTGATAGAGTCTGTGACCAGGCCCTTCACTGTTTTTTTTGGGTGGCAACCACATATTCAATTGTATCATTAAAAATAAATTAGGATCATGTGTTTGGCCATGGAGGTTGACCTTGGGCTTCTTGGAGAATGTGTTGTGTCCAGTAGATGACTCTATCTATTTGTACATGATGTCATTATGAGTGGCATTATGATTAGTTCAAGTTGCATATATTGTTGAGAGTCCTAATGCTGGGTAGCCTCTTACTAACCAACCGAATTGTGGGAAATAAATACCTAATCCACATGTATCAGTGTAGCTTTAACTGGTCTGAAAGTAGGTTCGGTATTGGGCTTATACCAACTTTGTGTACACTGATACCAAACTGTCTAGACTTCCTGGCAGCCAATCCATGTAACAAATAGGTCTGGCTACAATTTATCATGTGTTTTTCTAAGATGTTCTTTTGTTTTCTGGATTCTCTGCATTTAAAATGAACATATATTCTAACCAAGTTAAATGAACATATATTCCAATACTAGTTAAATGAATGATTTGTAATTAGTTCAATACAAATATCATGTGTATGGGAATGCTTGTGTGCCGATGACTTCCCATGCAAAAAAGCACTAAAAAGAAAAAAAATGATATTCAGCATAATTCGGCCATTTTTACTTAAAATGCTCAATTATCATGTAAATATTAGAAGAGACAAAACCTTGGATGCTGATCGATGCACTCAACTGTTATGCAAATATTAGATTCCCTAAAGCTTTGCCTGTTATAAAGTTTTGCTTTTTCATTATGCTACTTTCACCTGATTCAACCTTTCTTTTCTTGACAAACTATAGGGCCAAGCAACCATTAAAATTTTATAGGTGTTACCTCATTCCGCAAACTTGAAAGCAAGCAAACATATCAAAGTCTCCATTGATGGCAAGGGAGCCAATCGATTAAATATGAATTAATAAAACGGAAATGCATATAACAAATATAACGCAGCCAGTAATGCATGATTACTTTATATCGAAAAAAACATTACCAATAAAAGACAAAGTTTCCTGTGACTTGACGAACGGATAAGGGAGATTTCAACTTAAGGCCAAATAATAGCAACAAGGCCAGACCCTCCTGGGAGGAAAAAGTGTCAATAAGCTTCTTAAAACGCACCCCTTGTAAGCTTCACTGAACACATTGACCTCCATTCATGTTAGATGCCACGCCTGAGGGTCATCAGTTCTACCAGAGTCACCTGTCCTTGCACCTGAACTTATTCCTTTTTTTCATGTGTCAATCAATTGGGTCAGACCGTAGCTGGAGTGGAGTTGCTGCTGTCAGTATGAATGAAAGTCTGCAAATCTCGCCATGAACCACGGCCCTGTCGACAAGTGTGATTATATTTGCAATCTGCGGCTTTAAAGTAGCTACATCAAATTTGCATTCGCTGTATCAAATCCAATCCTTTGATTTACTGGACGGGGAAATAATCTAAGTCCAAGGATACAGATTAAATAATAACAATAACTACTATAGCAGTAATAAAAATAGTAATAATTCGATTCATTTAAGGTTGAAGGGAATTCTTCTGCCTAGGGTTTTCTGGAAGCACGAGATTATTTAACAATAATTAGGCAAAACAAACAAGAAAATCCAAAGGCTTCTCATGCTAAATACAATTTCCAGAATTAAACGGAGAGAGAAATCTAAAAAATCGTTTTCTTTTTCCAGCGAGCAAAACCTAGAACAGTTTACATGATTTGAAACAAAAACAAGAAGTCTCGCATTTTCCAACCTGAATTACATCGCACACACCTTACCCCCGAATTGGAAGAAGAATATAAAGTGCGCAATTGAATCCAAAAGCGTGAAAAAACTTAATTCCGGGCGAAAAAAGAGGAAACAACAGAAAGGGGGTTACCGTTAAATTCCATGGCTGTGGCGACCGAGTCCTCCTCCTCCTCCGTCAGATGAACAGCGAAACCTTTACCTATATCGGAGACCAACAGGGTTTTATTAAAAAAAACCTCAGCAGACCGGCACACTCAATCAGCAGTCGTCTATGGGACCACCGTGGAATGCCGATGCCAACATCGCCATTGATTGGAACGTAGAATTTGAGCAAAATTAAATCATTAATGGCAATTTGGAGGTGCAATGCAGTTGGTGGAGCCACATCATCAGCGTCGTCATGATCGTGATTGCGATGGGGTGGCCGGCTCTCTCCTCCTCTTCTGATCACTTTGGTCGTCGTGTCTGGATGTATCGGTTGCCTGGTCAATGCGGAGGGTTTACTTTCTGGACTTGTCAGAATGGTTCATTCCCAATGAAATAAAATGGTTTTAATTCTGTTCACATATCAAAGTGTATATGCGACCACCAATTACATCTATTATTCCAAGCATTAAAAGATGTGTAAGTTTAGTCATGTTCTTTTAAGAATGTTGTTTTATCATGGAGTCTATTCTTAACGTTTATACAAATTTAGTTTTAATGTTCACGAATTTCGAACATTTAATGATTAAATGTTTTTTTGTTTTAATTGTCCTTGTGGTACATAAAACACAAACTCTTTCATTCCATTGTTCTTGAGGTGACGTCCATCTCCCTGTTTCACATATGAGCCTATGGGAACTAGTTTTTGGTTGAACAAGTAGGGCTTTTCCCCTCCATTTAATTTCAACCCCTATATAAGCTTTTTTGCAATGCTCGTAAGTTGTGTTGAGCTTTGTTATATAGTGTTGTCATTCCTTGCTTGTTTTCTTTCTCCACATCATTGCTCCGAACTTTTCATTCACACAATTTTTTATATCTTTGTTAAGGTTTGGGCATTCGTTTCGGCAAATGTTTCATCTACTCATCTATTTGAAGTTTTGTTTCATCCATCTATTCTTCTGTCTATACGACTCTTCGTCTCTTACGACCCCGAGCCACCTATCGGTCCTCGTGTTTTATTTTTTCCAAGTAACAAAGTAACTTGGTTATAACAATTACCTCTTATGGGGAAGTTCACGTTTCGGTAAGGATGATTTCATAAGGCACTGAAACCTTAATCCTAAAATTGTTTGTAATTAGTCACTTTTGGATCCTTTTCATTTGTCTCCATTTCAAACTTGGCATTCCACTAACCCATACCTTGGATACATAAAACACCACTAGCGTAACAAGTAACCCAAATAGGACCTTCGTGGTCTTCCAATCCCATAACTCGCATTCCTGGCCTATTTTGCAGCATATAAATAACTCTCTGACCTCCTTGTATTTTTTTCATCCTGCATTTGTCCTAATTGAGCTTATTGTGGAAGTCAAGGCTGAGATATTTGTATCCTAACACCACTTTTAGAGATTCTCCTACAAACTAAAAGTCAAAATGTTTCTTCCTTTTCATGGAGAAAATCATAATTTTGGTTTTACCAATGTTCACTTGTATCCCTACTTCTTTACAAAAGAGCTTTAAGGCCCGAAGATGTTCTCTTAGATTTTAGATTGTTTTTACTATTAAAATTAGGTCATTAGCATAAAGCAAAAAATTTACCACATATTTGGCCAAGTGGATCTCTCCCCCTCAAAAATTATTTATCTAATCTTCTAGTTTGTCAATGTATAGCCTGAATAAAGTCGAGGATAGAGGGCATCCTTGTTTGATGCCTACATTATTCCCAAAACATTCGGATAGCCTTGTTTGCATTTTGATTTTAGCCTTGACTTGTGTTTTATCGTAATTGGATTCTCTAAAATCAGAGTGTTAAGATAAACAATAAATCACACAAACTGATATGGAACTTATTATTTTAAGAAATGTGTTAAAAGAAGAAAGTACTAAAGAGGAATAAATTAACTAGAAATCAGGCATGCATGACCGTGACTATGATTGTGAAATTGATTGTATGGTTTTATGAGGTCACTATAAATCAAGAACAGGGCTTCACATATACCTAGGACAATGTTGACTTGCATTGGTGTTTGTAAGGCATGTCAATATCTAGTAGGGTTTTTTCCCTCTGTGTGAAATCTCACATGTGTGCCTTCACCTATAGGTTTAGTGTGGCCGTGTAGAATTTTTTGATCTATTACGAAAGTCATTGTGTACCTTCTTCTTTACTTGAAACCTTAGTTCATTAAACCATGAGGAATAAATATAATAAATAGGAAAAAAGAGTTATTGGTTAAAGTTGTACTTGATTTCAATACCCCTTATGTTAAACGTTGCCTACATATCAATACTCCAAAGAAAGATCAAACTTCATGTAGTTCTCTCATGCTATGGTGGTGTGTGTGAAATATTGGTGTAATGCTATATGTTTGTGCAATATTGGTGTAATTATGTGTTTCAACAATTGCTTGCGATCTTGGAGGTGCATTTAGATTTAGCTCATGGCTACTTGGATTGTGTGGACTCAAAATTAGAAAAAATAGGTGCTTTCTTCTCAATGTATAGTTAAAATAATTCTATTGTTTGTAATATAGAAGCTTCTTGCCGACTAGTGAACAAATAAATGGAAAATATGTTTTTATAATGTATTTCCTTTAATGGAACTTGTGAAACATTGTTAGATGAATTTTAATTTGAGTTATTGATCGTTATCTAGTGGAAGGACATGGTCGACAGATTTAGACACTATTGGCGAGCGGGATAGTCCCAAAGGAGGACCTTGCCTAAAGAGCAAATACAACTAAATTGAAAGTGTGAATCAATTTAATAGTGAGTTTAGTTTGCTTAGAACAAGGAATAGGAATAACAAGTATCAAAATTGCTTTAGGGTAAGGGTCATCCACATAGAAGTAGAAGAATAGTAGTTAAAAAAAATATGGAATTGAGCATGACCTGTGTGTAAAAGGATGGTCACAAGTATATTGTTTTAGCATTAGATGTTAATTTTAATGACTACATTTGTGCCCCTTTTATTCTAGTAATGTAACAAAGTGAAAGCACTAGAGTAAATGAAAAAGAAAAAGAATTATCCTCGACTTTATCTATTGAGTAAACTTGGATCTAGATCACACGTTGAACTATGCTTCATGCAAACCTGTAATAAAACATGTATAAATTAATCATTGTTTGGGATGGAAATCTAAAAGTAAAAAAAGCAAACTTATAGATCAAATAACAAGGAATAAATATACAAAATGTTGTGCTTTTTAGTGCAAAACTGGTGACTGGAGAGGGTGGGACCCTTGGAGATTTCTTATCGTTAAAAAATATGGATTGGATTATGTGTGCCCCAATTCTCATTGATAGGAAAATGTGTTTAAGAACTTGAGATGTGTTTGACTCCATCATCGCATAATTCGATGTAATATAGTGGCTTGGAATTATATATGAATTACAATAAATCATTTTGGTGCAAAACCAATGCAAAAGGGGTAAATCAACCACTATAGATAGGATAAGATTCATTTATGGGGTAAACTTGGTGCAAAACTAACGTAAAAATAGTTTGTTCTGAGTCTAGTGTATACAACATAGATAATGACATGGATTGGCATTCCTTTTGTAAAAACTAATACAAATCTAAGTAAGAAAGTGATCATGTGCCATACACATGCCCCCAATATGATATATATGAGCATATGGATTCTGATAACTGGGTAATATCAACTGAAGTTATGAGTCAAACTGTGTGAAATTATAGAATGCATGTTGTGCATGATGCCCCCAATTTGAGCAAACTTTTATTATATCATGTGCATAAATCTACAAATTATTTTTGAGTACCTACTAAAAATTGATCTATAGAATGAGTGAAACTCTGAGAATTTTGAAAAATGTTGTTTTTTTTACTTTGGGATGAAAGCATGTTATTTTGGATAAACTAGGCATGCATTGCTATCCAATTGGAGCGCTATTGTCTAAATGAGATTTTTGTGCAAAATATCAGTATGACATGCAATCAACTGAACAAAACCTACAAATTTTTATATATACGGTGTTTTTGATGCATCTTAGTCTTTGACACAAACCACTGTGTATGTTCCCTCTTTTGAGGTGAATTGTGAAACTTGCATAATAACTTATCTCAAAAGAAAAAGTTATACAAATGATGTTATAAAAAATATTGAAATATGGACTAATAATGATAACATTGGAGATCATGGCATCATATTGATAATCTGAGTAAAATAACAATGTATGATACATATGGAACTAAGCACACATAATGTCATGTCTAGATAGATGTTAGCAATGAGGCATGTAGTGAATAAATGATAAATATTGAGTATGTGAAATTGAATAGAACCACTTTGGAAGAGATGCATGATGTGGATCATGACATCAAAAAATTAGGGAGATGCATGATATCTATCATGGCATAAAAATTTGAACATACAAATATAAATAAGAGTCATGGCCATGACACACACACAAAGAGGACACATAAAAACAAAATCCAACATGTTATATACAAGGTACATGTTAAAATATCACTCACACATGTAGAAGCACACAATAAAGCTTATAGCCACAAACTAAAACATGTTAAAATGTCCACAATTTAGTGCAAAGAAATACATAGACAACATGAAACAAACAAGCAAAAACATGATAAGCATGCATGTATAAGTGAAATTGACCTAAATAAGAAATATGTAACATTAGTATATTCAACAACTTAGGTATCCATTAAGACAACAATGTGAAAATAAGTGAGTAAATATTGATAGATTTATGTGCAATGAAATGTATTATAGTATAAACAATATGGACAGTCATAGAATGATAAAACTTGTGTAAGAGATGCCCCAGTAAATTTGTTGAAATGTAAAAAAGCTTTAGAATGCTCATGACTAGTTTGAATATGAAAAATTAGAGCCCATGTTCACTAGGACAAGTTCATTAGGATCGGACAAGAGGGTAGTGAGCGACTATTTGGGTTAGAGTGGTTTTGTTTATGTATAGTTTCTAGATCTTAGACAATATCACCACCTGCAACTGCATCTAAAAGCGACAACTTGTATGTTCTTCAACTCACTCAAGTACACTTGTAAAGTATTTTTATATAAAAGTACTACATACACTGAAGCAAAAATCAACTGATGTAAATAAACTACATATATCATGCATGGGTCTTGATTTTTATAATTTTCAAAATATTATATTTTTTTGTATTTTTTTAATATATAAAACTAAAAAAGGCACATACTAACCAATGACTCTCACAAGAGCCCCATAATCAATAGGTCGTGTATCTAACATAAGAAGGATAACCTCTTGAGAATGGAAAGTATAATACCAGTGTCTGGGAATTGATCTAAACTCGAAATCAGTCAACTGATATGATTCTATAACGTGTGTTGTTGCCATAATGAGTATCTATAGTATGTTGTGTATGTTATTTAACATGGTAAACTTAAGACTCTTCATAACCCATGGTGGAGTGTAAAATCTTTATGTTGGTATTCTTTGTGGAACACTCTTAATGCCTTGTAATACTAATCTAAGGCATGTTAGAGTATAGAGTGGCTCTCTGGAATTTATGATAAATCATTAATTAAGTGGTTTTTCAAGGATAAGTCTTCTCGAAAAGTTAACCACTTGTTTATGAATTCTCTAAGTAGGTTAAGCTTTTGAAGGTTATTCAACTGAAGTTTGTTATATAGGAAAAATAATCTTGGGTTGTAGAGGGTATTCATATAAAATGCCATGAATTGTGATAACCTCATTACCAAAACTATATTTCAAACATATGTGTACTATAAAAGGAATTGCATGAAGATATTGGATCAAAGGACACCCTAATAATATATCAAAGACTCCTACACTGGGTACTACTGTAAACTTGGTGGCCGCATGTGTTGGCCCAACCTGTAGTGTTAATGTGATCTCACCAATAGAACTTTGAATATGAGCATTGAATCCCTTTATTATTGTTGTTTTAGGAATTATATCCTTATTTGTGTATCCAATATGAGAGAGAAGAGAAACAATGCACATATTCACACTGAACCATTATCAACCAAGACAATATGTGTAGGTTGACGATCAATGTAATCTCAAATTGACAAAGAGTGTAAATCAAAATCATCTTCAGCTATCTCATCTCTGAAAATGTAATTAGTGGTCTAGATGGCATTGAAACATGATATGTACCAATGATGCCATTCAAAAGATGTTGGGCCTCTATATGAGGATGATAATAAGCTGGTGGAGGGTGTGCATTGTATGTGTCATGCACTTCCAATTTAAATGTTGTTTTTTTACTTGTATGCTTAGGGTAATGATCATTGAATATCCTCATTTTTATACTCTCACTTGGTTTTGCCTTTATACTATTGGTATATGTGCTCACATTAATTATCTCATTTATCAAATCATGAATGTTATGTCTCAAACTAATGTATATGTCGGAAGTATGCCCTAGTGCTCAATGAAATTCAAAGAAATCATTATGATCAAATCCTTTTAGAAAAGGCTTACTCACATCAACCTCTATAATGGGAGGCAGGGATATGATGTTACATTATAATAAGTTTTGTATCACCTTGTAGGGAGCTTCTGACAATTTGCTAAATTATCTCCTTCGAGGATCTAATAATACAATACATAAAGTAAGTTCAAAAATTGCATTTTTTATTGTCCTTTGATCACTATTATTTTTAGTTAGTCTCACTTTTTATGGTGGCTTACTTGGATTCTTTGCATGAAACATAGAAATTAGGCTGGTTGCATACTTTAGCTTATTTATTGCCAATAATTTAACCTCTTTTTCCTTAACTATGTGACATAAATCCATGAATGATATAAACTTCTTAAACATAATAGATTCATGAAGAGGTGGAAGAAAGATCCATTTGAATATGTTTTAAAATTCCTTATTTGCCATAGGATTTGTCATATTTGATAACATGGCATTATACTGTAGTACATATTTCTGATATAGGCTCGTTAGATTCTTATTTGAGCTGAACAATCTGAGCATATAAAATCTTTTCACTTATATCGTTTGAGAAATGTGTAAGGAATAAATATACCAAAGGATTAAAGGCATGTATTTGACTAATGCAATAAATCATATAACCATCTTAGAGCATAATTTATTAAAATTTTGGGATACAAATTTGTTAATAACCTATCATTGGGTGCATAGTCCAAGCATGTTATGTGAAATGCTCTCAAATGTTCTTTAGGGTCACCTTTTCCATCATACAATGTAAGCTTAGGTGCACCAAACTAGTTGGTAGTGGACATGTTGAGCCAATGGAGTATGCAATAGAGTTTGTGAATCAAGTATATAATTAGGTTTCAAATCACTCTACTTCATTTACAACACCTTAGTTTGTAGAACTATAATGATTTGTATAAGGGATTGTGCATCAAGAATAGAATGTGTGCTAACCATTGGTGGTGTATCAAATGACTAAGCAGGATTTGGCATATTAATTTGTTTAAACCCTTGGTTTCCCCCCGTAGTAGATGGTGTTTTATAAGTTGTAGCAAATGGTGTAGAGAAAGGTAAGAAATCCATTGTAGTTGAAGTTTTAGATGTATCAGCCATGCTTGCACTTTTTATGTCTAAAAAAGTTTATAAAATTATATGATAATCCTAAGGTTATTATCGAATTACTTCTCGAAAGTTCTTAATATTTTTTACTCTATTAAGTTCCAATTATTCACCACCTATAAGTGAAAGTACATCTTGATGCTCATCTCGGGAGCCAATGGTGTTTTGTTTGTATTGTTCATGTTCTGATGTATTGTCATGCACTTATACATATATAGTTTGCTCATCAATATATAAGGGTTTTGATATACCATTATTTTTATCCATATTATGTGTCTTATCAAAGGAAATGTGAGTATGATCAACCTCAGTACCACATAATCTAGCACTTCTTCTAAGAGAGGTAAAAACAACTTTCTTAGCTTCCATAAAATGTGAAATAGAAACTTGAAAGATTGTTATTAACAAAGAATTTATCGAATATAAAAACCCTAATACAATAATTAGAAATAATAAAAAAAGGAAAGAAACCCTAACAACATCTATGGTTAGGGTTTGGAATATTCAATCAAAAGGTGCGTTCACCAATATGTTTTATCAAAATTGGAGATTAAAGAAAAAACCTACTTTAATTTTTAAAAGTTGTTGAGTAAATTAGAGTGCTAAAATATACAATAAATCACACAATTTGATATGGAACTTACTATTTTTGAAAATATGCTAAAGGTGAAAGTACCAAAGAGAAATAACTTAGATGGAAATCAAATATGCAAGACTATGATTGTGACTGTGAAATTGACTGTATGGTTGTATGAGGTTATTATGAGTTAGGAATAGGACTTTGCATATGTTTGGGACAAGGTCATGTTATTCAGACAAAGTCGGCCTTCACTAGCATTTATAGGGTGCATCAATGTTTGGTGGGGCTTTTGTCCTCTATGTGAAATCTAATAGGTGTGTCTTCACCTATAGGTCATGTGTGACTATGTTAAAGCTTTATGTAGATACTAAAATTGAATCTTTATAACATCTTAGTCAATTACATTTGACAAACACCAATTAGGGCTCTACCCTTCAATTATGGACCTTATTGTCGAAAGGCTCACATTTACCATCTCACTATGACTAAATGTTTATCTTATAGTTCCATCATTATCATTTTGATGACCCAGACCACCTGTACACTTAAAAAAACTCAAAACTTGGTATATATCCTTCATTACTAGTTACAAATCAATACTTTTTTCTATCCTTCTAGACACTACCAGCCATAGAGGGGCACTAACATCGATGCTAGTGTCTAAATCTTTATCTAGTGTCCAATCCTTACAAGTTATCCAAATTACAAATTATTTGAAACTTATGGGTCTACCTATATGTCTTATTGAACTCTATTGTAAGATATTTTCAAAAGGTGTGGTATAAATACAAGTCTAGGCCTTCTCATTAAGGATCTAGTAAATACTAAGCAAACTCCTATTCAAGCTCACTCAATCAATTGCACAACTGAGTTATACTACCTTGTTTCTCCCTATTTTCATATTAGTGATAAGAGCAGTCCTACAAAAGGTTTGAAGCATCCAAAGAGTATCCCATGAGCGGTATTTTTCAATTTACAATCTAGATCATTGTATACATATACATATAACATATTACACCATTGTTCACACACTCTCTCACATTTAGGGGAGAATTACATAAGTCTGAGGCCATCCTTGGAGTATTGGATATGTAGGCAATGCTCATTGACAAAGGGGTCTTTGATATCATCTCGACACTATGAGCCCACCAACCAATTTTTGGCAAACACATCCTAAGGGTGAAGAAGGATGAAGATTTAGGTTTGATCCATAAGCAAACATATACAACATGTAATCTAGATCAAAATACATCACTAGAAAGGTGACAAAAAACCATAACAATGAAGTTGGTTGCATCACAACCCAACACATATTTTATACTGGACAATAGTGTCACATAATAGATAGTAGTGTCGATGATAGTGCCTCGATGTCGATAATAGTGTCCTTGGCTCCATGTACATCATTTCTAGAATTTGATGATTATCTCAGAATCTTGATCCTACATGCTTTTGTCTATGTATAATTAAAATTCACCTATACATTATAAATCTAGCTGAGTATCATTTCTCCTTGGTATTCTAATCAATATAACATCTTTCAAATTTGGTACTTTCTATATTTAGCACTTCTTAATATTTTAATTCAGAATATTCATTTATTTGAGTTTGCAATTAATTAGCCTACTTTAGAATAGTTTTATCCATCATTGTGTATATTTTATTCTACCCCCTTAACCCTTAACACCACATAAAAAAAAAGGGTTAAACATTTGGTGAACCCAACCTCTATGTCACATTATTCAAACCCTAGTTTGACTTAGGGTTTCCCTAATTTTTTGATTTCTGATTTCTGAATTGAAATTATTTTAAAAATTAGATTTTTATTTTTTATAAAGGAATCAATCATTTTAAACATGGATTCATCTATTGGTTATTTCATTATACAAAACATAATGGTTGTCATTGTTTGTTGTGTTTCATATATGGCTAAACCAATCAAATCTACAAACAAGAGGGGTCAAAACTCTGATAACTTTATAATGGATGTATTTTTGCATACCCCTAGGTGTTATAGTGTTTATAATGAGCTCCTACATGTCATTATTAAGTGTTAAAGGGAGTGCATGAAACAACCATTTTATCTATATAATACTACCAACCACTCCAATGATGTTATTAAAACTTCACACTTGGATTTACTACATAATTCTTCCCATTACAAAGATGTACATTTGGATGCAATATGTAGAACCATATTACCAAGCAATGTGGAGACACAATATGTGGTCCCGTGATAAACTCCATCAAATGGACTGAACATAATATCTCCTGTGAAAAGAGGATTTGCCAATCAATATATTAAAAATTGTTATTTACCATTATACATTCAAGTATGTGTTTGCAATAAAATGGTTAAAAGAGTACTTGTGGACAATGGTTCAAGCCTCAACATTTGAAACATGTCCTTCCTTTCCTTACTTGACATTAGGGCTAAAGGCTTGGAGTCATTGAGTATGAGCATCAAGAGATTTTCTAATATTTCATGAAAGACATTAGGACAAGTAACATTGCACATTACTATGGGAGCTTGTACATTACCTACTTTATGCCGAGTTGTGCCAAATGATTTAAAATACAACATACCTTTGGGATCACCTTGGATACTTGAAATGTATGTGGTTCCATCTATTTTGCATGCATGCCTAAAATTCAGCGACTAGGGATTTATTTATACATTCCCAACGAATACTAATCCATTTGAACATTATGTGATAATATGACAAAAAAATACTTCTACACCAAAATTCTATAATATTGATTTCAATTCTTGATATTTGATAAAAATTGGATGCAAAGGATAAGGATTAGGAAAAAATGCACAAGGTATAACTCGTCCTATTTCTTTTACAAATAATAAAATTTGATAAGGCTTGGGTTTTTTAGAAAAAATCCTCAAGTAACAAACATAGCACTCATAGTAAACCTTGTTTTGTAAGGGCCAAATCAGAATGCATGCATGTACCAACTTTTACTAATGATCTACAAATGGTAAACCCTAATTTGATTGATGACAATGCTTTGTTGAAAATTTGGACATTAGATGAACCATGATTCCTTTATATCTCAACATCTCATGAGGCCTTGGAGGACTATTAACACAATATGATGATGCCCACGAAGAGTGTGTAATCTATTATATAAGTTTTCAATTGGTTAATTATGAATGCAAATATACTTCAATGGAAAAATTATGTCTAGCATTAATATTTACTACGTAAAGATCATGACACTACTTGCTCACAATGAGATCCATGTTATAATTAAAGAATATCCCTTAAATTTTCTCATGAAAAAAACCCACCTAATGAGATGAATAGTTAATTGGGTGATGCAACTCACATAATTTGATCTCAAATTTATATCTCAAAAACTAGTAAAAGGTCAAGTGGTAGTTGATCAACTAGATGTAACCCCTTTATCAGATCCTTTCCCAATTACCAAGGCTCTCTATGATGAGTTAGCAACATATAATATATCCCATAATCTATGGATAATATTTTTTTATGGATCTAGACGTATGACAGGCACATGTGCGTGTATCATATTTTGTACCAGTGAATGCATGTCATTATCTTATAGATTAGCCTTTTCTTGCACCAATAATATAACAAAATATGAGTCCTTCATAATTAGATTATCTAAAGCACAAAAACCTCATATCAAGTATATTCAGGTTTTTGGTGACTCTCAGTTGGTTGTTAATCAAGTCAATAATCATTACCAAACCAATTAAGAACATTTAATTCCATATAAAGAAATGGTGGGTAGATTGAAAGAAACACTTGACAAATTCTCTATTGAGAAATCTAGCTTGAATATGTTAAGAAACAAGCATTAGTGGTTAATGATACTAATGCAACATCACAACACAACTCTGGAAAAGGCAAGGACCCTACCAAGAAAAAAGGGAAAGTATATCCCAAGCCAAAGAGCAATTCAATGACTCAACATGATCCTTCCCCAAGTCCAAATAAAGGCAAATGGAAATTAAATACCAACATCGACCAAGAGTGTTGTAATTGGTGTAAGAAATATAGGCCATGTTAAACATCATTTTTTTAATAAAATAGCATGCTTAGAAGTAGAGATGAAAAAAAAGTAGGTTCACCCTCCCAAGATAGAATTGATGCTTTTTACAACCACATGAACATGTGTCTGAATGGATTATGGATTCAGGAGCCTCTCACCATATGGTGCATATTGGCTCATTGTTTAAAAAACTTCATCGAGACCACACAAATAATTTTTTTGTGGGAAACTATAGTCCTCTAGTTGTTGAGGGCAAAGGGACAATAGAGATGGAGAATGGTGTATGTAAAAAAGTTCTCCGCATTCTAGACTTGTCTATGAACCTCCTCTCCATGTATCAAATCACAAATTTAGGTGAAGGCAAAAACATTGAGTTTACACCTATCGATTTTTTCATCATAAATATCAAAAACTAGTCCATTGTTATAGCCATTGGCAAGGTTGATCATCAAGAATGATTATAGAAATTGTCATAGACCCAAAAATCCAAACCATCAAATTCTAAACTTTTGAGTTGTGAACTATTTTTCCAGCAAGTGATTCACATAATTAATTCCAACAGTGTGAACGGCCCACTTTTATCTTATGTTATCTCAGAGTTTTAAACAATAATGCATGCGAACCTCAAACAATTTCAAATTGGTTGGCAGATTTAAAAATCAAAAGAAGGTTAAACATAACATCGTTTGTTGGTCTATAAAGAAAAATTAAACAATACTATCGACATACAATGATAAATACTATGCAAAACATTCTCTTATCGATATGCCTTAAGGTACTATGCTTATCTTATGCTTCCAAAAAGTTAAATGTGGTTGCCCCATGCACTCTCCATGTTTCTATGTGGATAATCGATCCATGATTCATCATAGATTGTTCTTGTGCATATATAAACAACTGATGATTACTTTAAGTTTATTTTAAAAGAAGATATTTGAACTTTCACTAATAAATCATTTTTATTTTTAAACAAATAACCTTCTATGATTAATGAAAACATTTATGTTCTATTTCAAATGATTGTAGGCATCTCTTGAAGATGAGAATTGTTATGCTTTTATATCTTGAGGTCTTAAGTTAATAATAATTATTTATCTTTTAAATCTACATCTTAAGTCTCGTTCACTACAAGTAGATTTAAAATTCACTATATTGCTTCAATATGGATTTAATAACAATGCAATCTTAAGAAACCAAATGGTTTCCCTTGCGTCTAAAACATGTAAATTCTGACATAACTACTCATACTGAGTATGATAAATATTATTCTAGACAGGATAAATCTCGAAGTGACAATATTAAATAATATTTCAAGATGCTTTATATGAAAACAAAATGTTTTTTTATTTACCCTTTTTTCAAGTATACCAACTATGTCAACCATTTTAAATACAAGAAATCAACTTTAATGTACTTACAAATACCACTAAATATGAACAATGTTTTAGCCAACCCAACTGCTAACAATAAGTTATTTCTATCAAATAAAGTCAATCAACTTATTACACAATAAATATTAATAAGAAAAATTCATAAACATTTCATTATTTCAAATCTCAATATTGATACTCATAACCATTAAAATAACAAACTTGTTATTCATGCTATCTCCATGTTCAACTCATTGCATATGTGTTAGTGAGAAATACTTAATTAATAACCATGGTTTGTAATAACCTGCTAAACAATATAAGACTATAAGAGACACTTTTTATGTTTATAAATAAGTAAATCAATTTATTAAATCTATAACATGGTTAACCCTCAAACCTAATTTCATTTAAAAGGGAGAGATAGTTTACGAAATAATTCAAGATACATTTCCAATATTGTTTCCTATAACTATTTTATGTGGTCTTCTAAAAACATTATATTACCCTTGTGTATGAATAACTATTGATTTCCATATTCTATCCAAGAATCTGGATAGAAGAAAAACATGCAAATACACATTAAGTAACAATAATACTATTATTCCCTTAATCTTAGTAGATACTCAACTGATATTTGAACCTGAGATATACTAAAAAATGCATTCAAGTCTGATTATACAAATACAACCAGAGAGTAATCCTTTCTTCTACAAGACTAAATTGATTTCATATTAAAATAATAAGGTCATTCATCAATCAAAGTACCATAATATCCTTTCTATTAAACAACTTTATATTATTGCTCATACTCGAAACATGACGATGAGAAATATAAAAACGCAACTGTAAATTTCATGTAAAAACTAATATATGCTTAGCCTAACAATATCATAACTATTACAAGTTCCACAAACCACTACTAAAAAATTATATACAATTTCATTAATTCAATTAAAGTTATACCACTTATAAAAGCTTAAACACCACAATAAATTATTAATAGTATACAAAATGTACATAAGAAAATCTACAACCATACACCTTTAACAAGCAAACTAATAAAAGTCAATTGAAAGTTATCTGAAGAATTTAGTTTTGGAATGGAAGTCACAAGTGATAAAAATTCAATGAATTAATGAAAAAATCCAAATTTTAAACAATGGTATACAAACATATATCCTTTTCATCTAATAGCTTTTAAAACAAGAATGTTACTACCCAATAAGGTTACTAATACTGATTCCACTCAACCGTCTTTAACTCTAAATAGATAGAACTAATTGTAAACTATAAATTACATGGTTTAGCTAACCAAAAATAAAAATTAGAATAAGAATATGTATAAGATATAATGCTTCATCAGGGTCATTCGCACGATGAATCCTCCAAATAAAACATTATTTAGAACAACATAAATCTGGAACTCTGTCAAACAATCACCAAATATTAAAAAATAATGGGTAAGATGATCCCAACCATCAGTACTCCTCTCCACCCCAACCATTAGACAAATGGTTGAAATAATGCCATAGACAATTAATCAATGGTATAATGATATAAAAGAGAATAAATGCAATATGAGCTAGGCACCACAAAAAAGAAACAAGGTTTATAAACAGGTCAAGCTATGTCAACAAGCAGCTGATATTCACAATGGAAATAAAAACCCAAGGAAAGACAAAGTAAATAACATGATTAAAACCCAACAAAGTTTACAAACATTCAACAACAATAAGTGAAATACCCAAATAGCTTAGGCTTTAGGGTTTTAATCCAATAAAATTTTGTCTAAAACCAAACATTAAAAAAAACTATTAACTAATAAGTCATGCCATTTATAAACTAAGTGTAGATTGTATCAACTCAAAATTCTTAGGGTTTGTGAAATAATAACAAAAACTCAAACAAAACAACCCAAGATGTATTATAACTCAAGCAAATTTTTAACAATAACATGCCAACAACAAATTAGTTTATATTATGGAATAGGGGTCATGTAGAACCTATGGTTTTGTATGACCCTCATTCCTTTTGTAAGAAACTAATAATGCAAATCATTGCATCAGTTTACCTTCCCATAAACAATATAAAAATAAGTAATAAGGGAGATATGAGAATAACTTGAACTTACTGTAAAAAATAGCATAATTTTGGAACATCAGTTTAAATTCTCTATTGTCTTCGCTTCCCTTTTTCCTTCTACCTCATGCCTTTGTCTTCTCCATGTATTTTACACAAAGACCTCTTTAACATAGATAAATATGCCGCCAATGAGGCTCATACTTAATGCTTCCATCATGGGTTTTGGAGCAATAATGTCTAATGCTCTAAAAATGGAAAAAAATGCATTACATATAGTCAATAACTTTAGTTATATTGACCTCCTAATACCATAAGGTGCCCTTATTCCATGGGGATTCCCATGACAACAATTTGACTATGAGTCTCAACAAAACAACAAAAAAAAAAAAAAATCTCAAACAAAAAAAGTCAACCATTGAACTAATCTTGGTCGACATGCTAATTGAAATGATTAAGCTTTAACGTTGATTAACTAACCATTAAAATAAAAATCACAACCTTTGCCTTTACCGACCATAGGTCTAAACAAATCAATTCAAACTAATAACCTTTGCCTTGACCTAACATAAGTCTAATAAAAAATGATGCAAGGTTATACTCATTTCCACATAATTATCTCATAAGCTTGAGTCAAAGCTAACACCAAAGAAAATAAGAATTGAATTACAAACAAGCTAAGACCATGGTTGAAATAGAAGGCCTAAAGATATTGATACAAATAATTGCCAATCTCAATATGCAACATAAAGTCATAGAGTCCACCTGACACAAAATTAAACAAGGATCAAGCGTGTAAGACAAAGAAATACAAACAATGTCTCAAATTCCTCGAGACTCACAAGTTGAAATCAAAGACATTCATTAAATGAATAATTAACATGCACAATTGGCTATATGCCAATCACCACTCCTAAAGTATAAAATAATAATTTACGCTCAACACAGGCTAAACATAGTACAAACAACATACTTAAGGAAAAATAGTGGATTTTAAGATAGCTCATAATTGAATTTACTATTTTTATACCTATATACCTTCTTAGTACTAGTTTATTGAATTATTTCATCCCTAGGCATAGCTCATCTCT
This sequence comes from Torreya grandis, assembly GCA_037957365.1. Lineage (NCBI taxonomy): Eukaryota > Viridiplantae > Streptophyta > Pinopsida > Cupressales > Taxaceae > Torreya > Torreya grandis. The sequence goes on from JARHVA010000046.1 coordinate 6,282,378, forward strand.
CGATTGTACTTAAAATCATGTAAATGACATCAATTGTACAAGTTTCATAGAGATGATAATAGTCATAATTATAACATCTGCATAATCAATATAAATATCAACTGAAAAGTTCAACTGTATCATATACATAAAAATCACATTATTATGACATCATCAAATATTGCATGAGTTTATTTAAGTTCCAACAAGGTAGGATGTGACATAAATTTGACAACTATGTGTTCACTCGACCTTCACAAGTCATGATTTCACATGCTAATGACTTGAGTAAACTTTGGCATGAGTGTTTTGGTCATCTCAACTATCACTCATTACAAAACCTCAATAAGTATCACATGGTTATTAGTTTTACACAATTTTATTTCAAAGGTGGTGTTTGTCTTGGTTGTGCACTCATAAAAAAACAAAGGGATCCATTTCCCAAAGTTAAACTCTTAAATCCAAGTGACGAATTAGAGTTGGTTCAAAGTGATATTATGTCTTTTCTAAATATTTATTTTTAGAAACATAAATATGTGCTTAAATTCATTGATGATTTCTCTTTTTGAACTTGGGTATACTTTAAAAAAATAAAAGCAAAGTCTTTAGCAATTCAAAATTTGCATAGCCCTTTTTGAAAACATATAAAAGAGAAAAAATTAGTGTCTTAAAATAAAAAATGGAGGAGAATTTGTCAACAATTAGATGATTAGCTTCTGTGATAAGGTAGACATTAAAATTTAGCATATTTTACCCTACACCCCTCATAAAAAGATGTAGTTGAGTGCAAAAAAAGCACAGTAAAGGAAATGGCCAATTGCATGGTACATTCCAAAGACTTGCCTCCATAGTATTGGGCTTAGTAAATTCAGTGTGTAACCTACATCGAAAGTTGTACACCTGCTCTACAGTGCAAAATATGACTCTTGAAGAAAAATGGTTTGGTGTTAAACCAAATGTTTTTGATTTCATGGTTTTTAGATGTAAAGCATGGGCACACATTCTAGATGAAAAACACAAAGCAATGGAAAGTAAGGGTCATCTTTGTATCATTTTTAGCTACTGTGAAGATGTGAAGGCATATCACCTTCTTATTCTTGACACCACTAAAGTAATTTACCATCAGGATGTGTTATTTGATGAATAATCCTAGGAATTTACACCGACATCTCTTACAACTCCTCCTCAATTACCTTTTGTCAAGTTGGACATAACTTATAAGGTCTCTTATGAATAATAAAATAGTTTAGATGACTCCCATTATGAGAGTTCCTACAATTTAGATGATGATCCATCTGTGGGATAACTAACACATCCAATAGTGCTATAAAAAGTTAAAAATGTACTTGCATGACCAACATAACCTCTATCAAAATGGGTTTGAAAAGTTCATAATAAGGTTGGTTCATTGGTAGGGGATCCAAGATATACAAGCATGATGATATCACATCATTCATATGGTGTTGCACATTTGATAGTGAAATAGGATACAAAGACTTATCATCAAGCTTCTAAGCATCTTGAATGGATGGCAACTATGGTAGAATAACTTCTTTCCTTGAATAACAAAAAACTTAAGACTTGATTCCACTTATTAAGGAAGAAAAATAGTGAGTTGCAAGTGGGTGTACCATACTAAGTATGCAATAGATGGGTCTATTTTTAAATATAAATCATGACTTGTAACAAAAGGTTTTCACAAGTTAAAGGTGTTAATTACCATGAAACTTTTGATTTAATTTTCAAGATCAATTCCATCAAGCTAGTACTCTCCTTGTATACAACATAAGGATGGTAAGTACATCATATGGATGGTGCCTTATTTCATGGATGCTTTTAGGAATAAGTCTACATGTCCTAACCTCTTTAGTCGATAAGCAACTATAACCCTAGGCTTGTATGTAGATTAAAAAAGTCCCTGTATAACTTGAAATAGACTTCTCAAGCATGGTATGAAAATATCAACATGTTCTTAATCAACTCTTGATTTACATGAAGTCCCTTTGAACCCATAGTCTACACCCAATAAAGTAGATGGGAAAATTATTATTTTAGTTCTCTATGTCAGTGATTTGATCATCACAGGGATTTCCACCAAGTAGATTCATGATTTGAAAGCTTGAATAATGAAGTCTTTTGAGATGATTGACTCAGAATTGTTACATTTTTTTCCTCAATCTTAAAATTTCACAGTCTAAGAAAGGAATATGTATTAATCAATTCAAGTATGCTCAAGACATACTCAACTAATTCAAGATGAAAAATTACAAGTTTGCATTGACTCCTTATCAATCTTGGGTCAAGATTTATACCAAGTGTTACTCTCCTTCAGTTGATCGTACACTCTAAAGGAAATTAGTGGGAAGTCCTTGACTCATACTCAACTTGATCTTTCATTTATTGTGAACTTGGTATCATGTTTCTATAAGGATCCCCATGAAAGCTATTGGCAAGCTGTAAAACACATTCTAGGCTATCTTTGTGGTACTACTAACTTTGGGATTGAGTATAAGTCAGGTGAAAAATACTCAATTTATAGTTACACTTCTGGTGGTAACATAACGGTTGTCAACTACACAGATAGTGATTGGATAGGAGAACTAAATGATCACTAGTCAATCACTGGATACATCTATCATCTTAGGGTAGGTCTTGTGACTTGGTCTTGCAAAAAGTAGACTACTATTACTTTGTCTACTATAGAAGCTAAGTATAGAGGAGCTATCACTGTTGGTTATGAGTCAATTTGGATTTGATGCTTGCTTTTTAAATTTAAATTTCCATAGACCCAATCCACAATGATTTGGTACAATTATCAAATTGCTATCCACATTTCTTGCAATCCAATGAACCACTAATGCATAAACCACATGCATTATATTTAAAAATTGATACATGATAAGGTCATAAATATTAAGGTTTGCCAAATAGATGATTAGGTTGTAGACATCTTCATGAAAACATTGCTTAAGGCTCAATGTATATCAACTCATTATCATTTTGGGAGTGAAGGAAGTTGTTGTCAAGGGGGGATAGTTCAATGATTCCTCTATCCTTCCATTCATCAAATTATATTTTAAGGGGGGATATTAGTGTATTTAATTACTTATACACTATTGTATGATTTTAAGATGCACTTGTAATATAATAAAGAATAATCACTAATTGGTGCATAATTATTCTAAAAATATTATTAGATAAGAGCATCGATAAAGTTTTTGATTTGAGCTTCTGCTATTAACAGTGAAGTCTTATCTTAAGATGACATGTTCTATAATTTAACTAGTCTCCAAACCTTATTCATAGCCTCTTTCTTATCTATATAAGAGCATAGTGAGATAATGATTGTGGAAGTCACCATGGAAGAGAGTTATTCTTAATCTTTAAGTTTAAGCCAGAGCCTTTTAATTTAAAGAACTAGTCATGCTACCAATGGTAAAATCGTTCATTGATTTTATTGAAAGTTTTTATTGATTTATATTGCTGCATGTATTGTGGGTCTATGTATTATGGTATCTAACATGATGTTGGACCCTATTAAAATAATTAAATATATATGAAATAAGATGGATTAGTGTTTAAGGAAAAGAGGTTATGCATACCTCAAGGTTCTATGAAGGAGAACTTATTGAAGGAGAAGCATACTGGAGACCTAGTTGGTCACTTTGGTATGGATAAAATGTTGGTACAATTGAGTGAGTGTTATTATTGACTAAGGATGAAAATGTATATCAAAAATTTTGTGCAAAGATGTAGGACTTGCTTACATGCTAAGGTAAAATGTTAGAATTCTAAGTTGTATTGGTCATTGCCAATTATAAAGAGACCATGGGAAGATTTAAGCATGGATTCCATTCTTGGGATACCAAGAGCTTAAAGATGTTACAAGATTGCATAGGTTGCCAAGGAGTATTATATCAAATGGGGATACTATATTTTTCAGACATTTTAAAGGATGCTATGGAGGAAACTAGGTATAATATTGGGTTTCAATTCATCTTGTCATCCACAAATGGATGGGGAAATAAAGGAAGTGAATAAAAATCATTATAATTTGCTAATATCTTTGGTTAGAGACAAGCCTAAAAAATGGGATTTGGAATTAGTGTAAGTTGAATTTGCATACAATAGTTTAGTAAATAGAAGTAAAACTACGAGTCCATTCCAAATTGTTTATGGTTTTAGCCATATATAAGTGTGGGAATTAAGATATAAAAAATATATGTAAAAATAAGTTCTAAAGTAAAAGAGTACACAAAAAATATGCATGATGTGCGTATGGAGGTAATGATAAATTTGGATGAGAATAATATTAATTATAAGAATCACATTGATAAGACGATAATATAACACAATTTTGAAGTCGAGGATTTAGTATTGGCATATTTGTGTAAGTATAGGTTTCCCAAAGTAGAATATAACAAGTTGAAGTGGAATAAAAATGGACCTTGTAGAATTTAAGAAGGTTCTTAGTGAATGCTTATGATATTGAGCTACCAGATGGATTGTGTATTTCACCTATATTCAAATTAGTATATTTAAACCCTTACTTTGAGGGTTAAGGTAATGGAAGGGGATCAAATTCATATTCTTCAAGTATATATTAGAAGTAATAGTTGCTAGAGAAGGAAAAAAGAGGAGATTGGGGCCATATTGGATACATATATTGGCTAAAATATATGGGGAAAATATTAATTTGAGTACTTAGTTAATTGGAAAGATAAAGAATCTAAAAATGTAACTTAGATGTGTGCTTCCAATGTTTCCCAACATGAAACAACCATTACAAATCTTGTTTTGGGTTCATGAGCAAGAGCTCATGGAAAATTTATTTTAATTTAAGTGTTTGATGTAGGATAATTTGAGTTCATAAACTATATTTCGTCAACCAAAAACATGGTTTGGGTATTTGTTTGCACTTGTGTACATTATTTTATGTTACATGTGTGGAATAAGATCAACATTAAACAAAATAACATCAAAAAGAGTCCCATAGAGAAAGGATTGTAGGAAGGATGGTTTTAGTCATGTTACAATGGTTAAAAGGATATTTTCCTTGGAAGATGATGAAATTAATAATTCATGCAGGTGACAATTTTGAAATTGCCATTTTTTTCAAGTGATGGTTATGAAACTTCCGCCATGGTTTTACAATTATTGTGATAGTTAAGTAACTTTTAGTCTATAGAAACTTATGGTTTCACCCATGTTTGAAATATATACAAAGTAACTACCCAGACCAAACAAATGAGATGTGGAACATTTTCCAAGACAAATAGAGTTTGAATGCTATGGTAGGATGTTAGTGTCATGCCACCAATATTTTAAGTTAGTTTTGGAATATCATTGGAGAGTTATCTCAATCACCCAAGAAAAAAATAAGAGTCAAAAAAAATGGGAGGGAAGAATCCAAATTAATATTAGAGTAGATTAGAGAGAAAGTAAGGAAGTTTAGAGAGCCTGAGAGTAAAGTTGTGGGCTTGTTGATTGATGTATGTTCATTGTAACCTAGTCATTGGACTGATAGAGTATTCTTCATCGTTTAGGGGAAGGGAGAGTGTTAAGTGTGTGTAGTATTTGTGACACCATTGAACATCAATAAAAAGAGTATTTTTTTCCATTAAGTCTTGTGTGTGTGTTTATGTGTGTGTGTGTATGTGTGTGTGTGTGTGTGTGTGTGTGTGTGTGTGTGTGTGTGTGTGTGTGTGTGTGTGTGTGTGTGTGTGTGTGTGTGTGTGTGTGTGTGTGTGTGTGTGTGTGTGTGTGTGTGTGTGTGTGTGTGTGTGTGTGAGAGAGAGAGAGAGAGAGAGAAGGGGGAGGGGAACACTATTAGGTATTAAAAAACCATTCACTTGACTATTTTATAAATATTTTAACCATTAATGTATAGTATTACATACACCATTATATTTTATAAGATGGAATATCTATGGATGGAATATCTATGGATAAGCACACATTATGTGAAAATCGCTATGTATAACTAATTTATAATTAATTATTTATAAGTCACTTACAAATAATATTATATTTAGTGGTTATTCTCAACAATGTTTATTTGTTTTGAGCTTATATTCCTAATAAAGAGAGATTCCTTCCAAACCTAATAACCCTAATTAATTATCTATATAAGAAGCTAGAGGGAAAGGGTGAAAGCTATTCTTTTATTATAATCTATTGAGGATCCATAGTATTCTCATTGTGTTATATTCCTCATGTGAGGACATCCATCGTACCTCCTCTACATGTGAGATTAATTAATATATTAGTAGTCATTTTACCTTGACATATCTATGTTTATTACCATAATAGTTCATATTTATGCACATATAATTTTAGATGGTCATCTAGAAGTTGCTTCTTTAAATATCCAAGAACCTATTCCAGATTCATATATCATGGGCACTTCCATAAATCTAACATCCTAAAATAGGACATAATTTTTTGTATGATTTAAGATGCAAATGTATTTGTATTATTTATATATAAGCACACCTTTATGTGTACATCATTATCCATAACTTACTTATATGACTTATTTATAAGTGATTATCAATAAGATTATTTTTATTGGTTGTCCTCAAAATGGTGCTTGTCTATTTAGAGCTAATATCCCTAACAAATAGAGATTAGTTCCCATCTTAAAACACCTTACTCATCTATTTAAGAAGTTCAAGGGCATGGATGAAATAAAGTTCTCTTAGTACATCATTATATTTTATTATTCATGCAATGAGGGCCTTTGGTCCTCCTACACATTTGAGTTTAGTATATTGTAGTCATTCTAATTTAATCATATCTATTTATTTATTGTTTTAATGTTCCACATGTATGCACATTAAATTGTGGGTGATAGTATTAAGATTGTTTAATCACAGATCCTGAAACCTATTATAGATATATACCCTATGGGACTATCTAAAATTATAAAATAAATATACCATTTTTAAAAAAATGTTGAGTGGTCCAACTAATTATAGATAATTTTATTGGAAACATCTAATACATTCCCTCCTTGGATTTACAATCAAAGTAATTTATATTTTTTCTTGAATATTTATATAAGGTTTTCTTAAAGATTTGTTTGGACCTATTGTAGAAGCTTTTCTTTACAATTATTTAGGAGCCACTCCTTGTTTTGTAGCTATAGATGAGGATTGAGCACTAAGTGGTGCTTAATTTGTAATGTTTTAGGCTTCAAGGGCCATTTTCTCATCTCTTGTTATATAGTCTAATTGGACTTGAGGTTTGACATAAGATTGTTGGTTTTCATTTGAGGAAAAAAAATCATTCTCCTCCCAACAAGCCATGACACTTTCATTTGGAGAAGCAATGGATCCTTGAACCTTTCTCACATTTTTTCTTTATTTTAGGTTTAAGTGTCCTAAATTTTGGAAAACTTCATGCTATCACATTGTTCAAAATTTAACAAGAAAGTACTAATAATTTTGAGATGGATATAATAGATATTTCACTATTATGATTTACAAAGTAAGAGGGTAAAAGTGTACTTAATTGATATTGGTTATGCAATGCTAAAAAAAGTTCCCCTATACCTAAAATGCTTTTTACCTACATTGTCAAATACTCAAACCTGAAATAGAGGATAAAAACCCCTCTAGATGTTTCCTAAAGAGTTTGACCCTTAAAATAGTTGACACTATCTGGTGGTTACTGGTAGTGTCCCTATACAATGTGCAAGATTGTAACTCTCAATACCCCTACGCCTGTGCATGTAAATGCTTCATGTGTGTGTGTTCACCTTTGATCTTATGCATTGATCTATGTTTTCCTTTTTTTTTGGTCCAAACCCTAATTGTGATTCAAACCATAATATTTCTATTAAAAAAGGGATTAAAATTTTGGGTTAGACAACCCAAACCACTCTCTATTGAGTTTTAAGCATTTCATACATTTCAATACTCTGAAGAAGGCTCAAATCACATGTAATTCTCCCACTTATGTGTGTGTATGTGAAACATCTTAACTAATATAAAATACAAATCAATGTTTTGATCTTTGTGATAATGTATCAAGAGAGTGATAATTATTTCCTCAAGTTTTCAAGTAAGTCTTAAAATAATGGCCAAGTCAATATAACCTTAAGAATGAATTTTATTTATAGCTTACTCTTTGTCATTCCCTACTATGACAAACCCATAAAATATGTCTAAGTCAACCTAATGAAGAATTTACAATTTGAAGAATATCCATTGAGTGCTCCTGGACACTTCTAGTAGAGGTAGACCCTTGAGCTAACTGAAACTTTATAACTTTTACCTTTTTTTCCTTGGAATGTAAATTAGTGATCTAGAATATGGAGAAGATCTATCTAGAAATTCATGATGTTCATGTATAGACTAGGTTGATCCTAAATAGGTGTATCTATAAAATAGAGTTGGCCAAGACAATAAAGGGTAGACGTTGGTCATAAATAGGTGTATTTGGAAAATAGAGTTGGTGAAGACAATATATTGGTAGATGGATAGGGGAAAGTGTGTACAAGATGAAAATGTGTGTTCAATATCCAATAATATCAAAGTGTGTCAAAATTTATGTTATCAAATATGTAATACCAAATTTAGGTCTTTACAGATGCTTTTCTTTTAATATAATATTGAAAATACAAAATTAAAAGGATAAAAGAAGAAATTTGGAACCTATGATAACCACACCAGGTGTTGATATGTATGCCCAAAATGTCTCATTTTTTCCATGTAAGACTAGGTTTGTATGTCAAAGTGGAACCCTAAAATAGGTTAATATGTAAAACTTGGAACCCCAAAATAGGCTCATACATAAAACTTGGAACCATGAAATAAGTTTATATGTAAAGGGATCAATTTTTGCAGATGTATATAGACCCAACAGTGTTTATGTAGTACCATCATTCCCAACCGATCCTCAATATATAAAATATAAAAGTGTTCACATGAAAAAATGCATATTTCAATATGATCCATCTTTTTCTCAAAGAGATATAAAATTACTTAACTGTTCCTCACAATGTCATAGATTCAACTATTCCTCACATTATCATTGAATGCATCAACTATTCCTTATAACCCTTTAAAATTCCCCACATCTATATGAATCTGCTTAATATGACCTTTCAAAATCCCTTAATCTATCCCAAATATGAAATATTTGTCTATCATGCCCCGAGTCTCTAAGACAAGCCCACTATATGCCCTCATTTTCATATGAAATATGAATCCATGCAAAAAATTCATCTCAAAAAAGAGAGTTATATGTATCATGTATTATATATAAAAATATAATCATGTAAATTATGTATATAAATAGATAAGATATGTCCTCGTAGAATTTTCTTGACTAGTCAAACATATATGAAACATGCAATCAAAGGCAATGGGCATACACGTGTCAACGATTAGTAGATATGTAAATTAAACACATAGTAGATGTGTGATAGAAATCATGGAAATGTCACACAATATAACTATATGATAAAAATCACAACACAAAGCTCATAGTACAAGTCAAAAATGTAATCATGCACATGCACATAATCTCATGGTGAACACGCACATACAAGACATGACACAATGTTGACTCGATACAAACATGACATGGCCATGACTTAGGATCCTATAACATAATCAATACACTACGTGAAAAGACACTATCAGTTTACCTATTAAACTATAAATATACCACACATCAATGATCACCTAATGTCACAACCATCAATATCAAGTATGCACAAATCAAGAAACGTTAGTCTGCATAATCTATCAATGTTATCATCCACTATAGTAGAGCAAAATATCCATAGGAAATAACACTCTCAAAATCATTAGAAAGAGAAATTAATGTGTAACATCATCAATCAACCAATATATAAATATATAACCTAAAAATGTATGAATTTCCCTGAGTATAGGCATGCCCCCAATGTAGAAAGGTTATTCGTGGGTGTAAGTAATGTCATGAATGTGTATGTCCATGTATGATATCTAACCTATATGCCATGCATCTCACTCATTTATACCCTAAAAAACATGTGTGTATAAAATGGATATGTAATTCACCATGTATATGAAAATTAACGTCAACCAATTTTGTGTACCAATAAATCATGTAATGTTTATGTTGTGGTTTTTTACCCTTTTGAACATTTAATTTGATAGATTTCTAAGTTTTTTGTTTTTTGATTTTTTTTTAAGTTTTGATTTGAATTATGTCCCATGTAAATTATTATCCTATCAAGGGAATGCTCAATGTAGGACTTAAATCAATCAGTGTGAATATCACATACCATGGGCAAGGAAAAACATATATATCATTATCCAAATTAGAGAAATGTTCATGAGATGTAAAATATATAGTATTGGCAACATAGTCAATAATATCATGTATGTGTTGCACAGACCTAATAGCCATAGTAACATTTAATTTCATTACATTTCAATAAATTGTATACACACAAGAACTCATTATCACAATTCAAGTGTTAGAAAACTCAAATAATAACACAAAAGGAATGCTAAACAAACTTGTCCATTAATACCTCAGATTGAGCTCAAAAGGGAAATAAGTGGACTATCACCTTCACTTACCAAGGAGAAATTCATCCTCCTTTGTTGTAGATATTTTACAAGATTCAATTGGGATGTAGTTGCATAGGTTTAAGAGATAGCGTCAATAATTTCAGAGCACTTCGCCTTACAAGATTGATGTTTGGGCTTGATGATAGAATGTTATGGATGATATGCCAGGATCTAAAGGTTATCGCACTTTGTTATGGCAAGAGATATTGATGAGAATGGAGGGTTAAACTTCCATTTATAGGATTAAAATGTGATTATGAGCCATTAATCATGGTTTAAGATCAATGGTGGAGAATTGGTCCTCCTCTTCATTAAATTAGGGGAGTTGAAGAGTAAATATAGGGGGTTGGATTTGTAAGGAAGTGGAGTAATGGATAATGGGCTTGATTTTATTGAAATTTGGTTAATGGAGGAATTAAAATTTTTAAATTAGCTTTTATTTTCACCTTTGTCCCTTGCATGGTATTTTGTGTGATTGAATGGGGATTTTTTGATCAAAAAGTGGGGATGATGTCACCCATTTGAGATGACTAAATTGTTTTTTTTTTTGAAAAATATGGAATTTATACATTCCACTTAATTTTTGATATTGTTAAATTATCTAACTTTACATGATTTGTTAATTAATTAATCTTGATTGATGTTTGTGGTATGTTTTAAGGTTCATCATGCAAATAAAATGAGTTGATTAATTGATCAAAAGTAATGTTCACACAATGATGATTTGATCTAGGATGTGAACAAAAAATTTGGTGATATGATACAATGTAATATCATGATTAGGGACATATTATCACGATTCAATATGAAATTGGTAATCATATTTGATGATCTAGGATGATAGAAGAAATTAAGGTTTGATTTTATGATAATACATAATAGTTATTTAATGAACGATGGTGACACCAAAGTGGAAGAAATGAGGTGTATACATTTTTCTCTCTTTGAAAGGGTGTTGTGATATGGAGTAATGGATTTTCAAAGAATGAAGAAGCTAAAAAAAAGGCATATAGGGATTACCCAAGTGATGTGATGAAGACAAAAATTTATTAGGAACACCGATTTCAAGAAAAATAACAAAAAAAATAGGCTCATAAGGATGCCGTAGATGAAGATGTGATGCCTCCTTGAGGGGTTGGACGAAGAATAAATAAGATGGTTGAGCCTTAAAAGGAAGAAAGGATGCCAAAAATTGAATGAGAGGGTAAAAAATGAAGAACATAGTTGAAAGAAAAATGATAAAATAGGTGAAATGGGAGCTCAACAGGTGATAAATGGATGAAAATGTGAAAATGGGGGGATTTTTTTGAATTTGGGGATATAAATTAGGGCTTAGGGGGAGGGATGTAAACAAGTCATTTTCATCCTCAACGCTTATAAAATTTAGCTCTAGCTTATGTCTTGGGACTTGTGGATAAAATGGCTTGTATTTTAGCTGATAGACATCATATAGAGCGTGTGAGGGATCACCATTGATAAAAAAATTGAGGGGCATTGGTAAGTGATTTTCAAGTTGATTGTTTTATTTTTTAGGTTATTAATAGGGGTAGGAATGTCACATGTGCTGAATTCACCATTTTTAAAACATAGGTTTGTCTATACAAATGATAGGTTCACCCCCTAAAATGAGAGATTGCATGATTTTTTTTAAAATTTCAATGTTTAGCAAGATTTCATGTTTCATGCTGGGGTCATTAGTAGGTCTTAGTGGCATCAAAAAATTCATTCTGGTTTCACAAGATTGGAAAGATTGCCTATAGAGTGGTGAGATCACAAGAATAGAATAATGGAAATGCCTAGAATGGCGAGTTCACCTTAAATAATGAGGAGATCATTGTCAATGGTGGTTTCACTGAGATGAATGATTATTTCACCCCTAAAAATGGTGAGATCATCAAAAAATCACGTTAGAAGATAGGGAATGAATGAAAATGTTAGGGAATGATGAAATAAGTATGAATATATGATGAAAATAGTGAAAATGACTAAGTGTGCTAACATTAGTGATTGCATGAATGATTATCAATAATGATGGCATGGGAATGATTATCAACCATATTAGCATGGATTGATAGGTTAAGAAATGAGGAGGCTAGAGTGATGAAGGTAATGGGTTTATATTATGCAGTCCACATGCCAAGGATTAGGGCTAACTGAGCCCTATTGACTATTTTGTCTAAGCATTGACACTCTAAGACCTATATCATTTCACCTTCTGATAGGTGAGTTGACAGTTAAATTAGAGGATGTCTAACACATTTTATAGATTCCTATCCAAAAATGATGATATACTTGAGAGTTTTAGGGCATATGGATTTACTAGAGTGATTAACCAACTGCAATAATATTGCATTATATGATTCCTCAATCGATTTAGAAGAGTGTTTGGTGGATGAGAGTATGGGTAAAATTAATTTGATTTTGATATCCATTATTAGTGGTATCTTGTTGTCAGACAAGAGTGTGTGATTATTCCACTTGGTATTAGTAGGTGTGATACTGAATATGTGGGACAATACAATAATTTTTACATGGGGGTTGACTGTGTTAACATAGTTGTACCGAGATCTCCACATGATAACATATTGAGGTGGGAGGAGCATTGGAGTGGCTAATTTGATATAAATATAATCATGGGAGCATAGTGGGATTGAAAATCTAGTAGGTGTGCAATGACATAGGTAGAGGGATGATCTAAGACTATATGGATGGATAGTTGTTTTAGGTGAGTAGTGGGGTCACCTAAGTAACATGGGATTTTACAAATGGGCAATCGATGAGTTACAACCTCATGCCATTTATTATAAACCATACATATAGGAGTAGTTATAGTGGTGATAAGACCCACTATACATGGAGTTCATGATTATTGAGTGTTATATTACTTGATAATGAAATTATATTGTTGAGAGATATATACTTGATTGGGTACAATGTCAATTTGGTTTGCAATAGGGTATACCATATGGTCCACATATTTTTAATCATGTATAGAGGTCATGGTATGGGTCCCACAAGTAGACAAAATGGTAACATTGACAAAATGGGCACTTGTGCAATGAGTGCACTAGGATTATGAGGGGGGAGTTACATATGTATGGGTTGTGGGTGGGTATGATGCATGGTGAGCATAGATGAGGTTGATATGGTTTAAGGGGCTAGTATATCTAATTGGGAGACCACTACATGATAGAATATAAGTAGTGTTACTGGCATACCCATGAAAATCTATGCAAAGATCAGTAATGAGGAGGGTAGTAGTGTTAGAAGAGCACTGATATAGGGGAAAATTAGGGGAGATGAGGGACAAGGAGATGATAAGGGTGGTAGAGATGGTGATGGACATGGGGATGTGGATGGATTGAGGGGAGGATCACCCATACTAAGGATAGACTCCCTAGATCAGGTATCACACAAAATAGTGGATTAGGTATTAATTGGTCCACACGTGTAGATAGGGATAGGTACACAAGTGACTATAGTAACACCCTTAGGTTCTAGTGGTGCAGATGAGCTTGGACCATCACATCCACTAAGGTTGGTGGAGGATAAGAGATTGATAACTAGTTTTAAAGAGGAGATAGTGGGTAGTGAGACAAAGATAACATGTCTAACATGCAGAGTGTTTAGCTAGGATGTAGAGATCGTAAAGAGAGACAAAAATATTACTACTCTTATTATAGAGGTTTTTTTACTAACTATCGTATTGGAAAAAAAGGGTGAGGAGATGTAAATCATGTGAGTTGATAAGGATACCACATAGGGTTTAGTGATCATAAAGGGATCGGGATAGGTGTGGATATAGCTGATGAGGGCTTCTAAAGAGGATCAATATTATAGGAATTTATATGAGCCAATTGTTTTGTAATATAAATATCCCCTACATATGTTTAAAGTTGATGAAGTGGTGCATCTTCACACAAAATAGGATCTTAGCTAGATCAATACAGACTCCTCCTAGGAGAGATCCTCCTCTAGATGGGTAGAGTGAAGCACGAGCCTCAGATATGATTTTGACATTATAAATTTGATAAAAATTTAGATGATGTATATGGAAATTTATAATGTATATATGATAATGATTGTTTGATTATTTTTTCCCAATGTCTCATGGTATGGATGTGTTTATTATGGATGCGATGTTTATGGGTACCATGGCTTGGATGTACATGTATTATTTATTATTGATGCTATTATTTAATATACATAGACATTAGATTATGCATGTGTTATGTTTATCAAATGTTTAAAATTAAATGAGATCTTTATTTGTTTTTATTATGCTTAGATGATAGATGTGATGGACATGAGTAAATTAGATGATAGTAATGTCCATGATGTTGATTTTGATTTTCATGCTAGCATACTTAGTCATTGTGATTAATTATTATGATGTAATGATAGATAGACTAGATAGATGATTGATTACATTGGATAGATGATGACATATGATAGGGGATGTGCAACTTTAAGTGCACATGTTTCTACATATAATTTACAATTTGATTTTTTATGTAGCACATGAGAGTATGTACCATGATATAAAACACCATGATGATTTTTACATAGTGTGCATAAGGACTAACTTTCAAACAAAAATAAGAGAAAATAAACAAATAAATTAATAAAAAACAAACACACACAAACCTTAGGAACAAAAAACAACATAAAACATCTTGTCATGCATCGGATTGAAAATCATGTGTGAAAAATAATTGATAAAAACAAACTTTTTGATGCCTCGAAGAAAAGATATAGGTGAAGGAGCAGTTGATTCATTTGACAAGAAGGATCCATTAGGGTATAAAAAAATAGGGTCATGGGAATGTCTGAGTTGTCCTAAAAAACCCTATGTGACTAAGTGTTTCCTACATAGTTTGAATGGACTGTAGGCCAATGTAGCTCTCCCCTCAAGTAAAATACATAATGAGAGATGAGTAAAGACGATGATGTAGATGTTGATGTACAAAATGAGGAATGATGTACCCCCCATGAAATAATGTTGATTTTCTCAAAATAGATTAAGGATTGAATCTCACCTTTAAATATGGCTATTAAGTATGATAATTTTTGCATTATTTTCAAGATTTTGTGGCTTTCTATCTCTTTTTGGGATTTTTTGGACTTTTGTGATTTTTTTTCTAATTTTTAGGATTTTTAGGACTTTCTAATTTTTAGGATTTTTTGGAATTTTCTAATTTTTGGTATTCGTTGGACTTTTTTGATTTTTAGGATTTTAGGACTTTTCTCCAAATTTTTGAATTTTTTGTATACAAGGATACATAATGGGTGACAAAGAGATGGAAAGAAACTATAATAGCTCTTTAAGGACTACATAACTTGAAGAGTGCCCCTGTTTGCCTTTTTATATCTTATGGATGAGGTGTTATGTTACTCTAAATATACCCACCATGTTGTGCCCTATAGTTTTTATTGATCACACCCAAGGAAAAAATAGGAAAGGGGATATGTGGTTAATGGGATGGATATGGATATGAATGGATGTAGGGAAATGGACCTACCCCAAAGCATAGGGGTAATTATAGATAATGATTAGATATTAAACATCAAAATGCTTGATATGCACAATTTTCATGGGTTCATCAAGTTCCTACCCATATTCAGTAGCCAACTTGTAGGTGCCTAAGCCATACTTAGGAGTGAGGATATAGGGAATCAGTTAATGAGGCTCAAAATTTCCTTTCTTTTCTCAATTAGTGTTGGCATTATTTTGATTTTCATTTAGTACAAGGTCCCTAACCTTAAATTCTATGCAGTTGATACACTTTAAATAGCAATGATGTAGCTTGTTCTGATAAGATTTGAGGTGATTAAGTGTTTCTAGTCATTTTTCATCAAAGTGTTCCAATTCCTATAGCTGTGACACAATACTCCTCATCATCAATGATGTCTTGCAAATGAAATATGCAAAGGAGGTAAAATGACCTCAATAGGGAGGATAGCTTCAGTGCCATAGACTAAGGTATAAGAAATTAGCATTTGATTGCATGATAATGTGAAATAGTGATTCAATGAACAATGATGACACTAGAGTGGAAGAAATGAGGTGTCTAAATGTTCCCTCTCTTTGAAAGGGTGTTGTGAAATGCTAGTAGAGTCACTAATTTTATAACAATGAAGAGATAAAAATGGGAATATGGGGATGCCCAAGTGATGTGATGATGATGATAATTTATTAAGAACACTGATTTCAAGAAAAATCACAAAAAAATTTAGGCTCACAAGGATACTCTGGATCAAGATGTTATGCCCCCTTGAGGGGTCAGATAAAGAATAAATGAGACATATAGGCCCTTGAAAGGATGCCAAAAATTTAAGAAGAGTGTGAAACTGTATAAGATGGGTGAAAATGGGAAGAAAAATGATAAAATAGATGAAATGGGAGTCCACTAGGTGAGAAATGGATGAAAATGTGAAAATGGGCCGATTTGCTTTGAAATTCAGGGATATAAATTGGGGATGGAGGTGAAAACAAGTCATTTTAATCCTCATCCCTTATAAAATTTATATTTGATTTGTGCCCTATGACCTGTGGATAAAATGGCTCACATTCTAACTAATAGACACCATTTGAAATGCGTGAGGGACCACCAACAATCAACAAAGGGGCACCAGTAAGTGATTTCGAAATTTAAAAATTTCACTTTTTTAGGTTACTAATAGGGATAAAAATTCCATATTTGGTGAGCTTTACATGGTGAAAATGTCACTTTCAGCTATGCAAATGGTAGGTTCGCCCCCTAAACAATGAGATTGAATAATTTTTTTTGAAGTTTTCTATGTTTGATAGGATTGAATGTTTCATGTCAAGGTCATTGTTGGGTTTTAATGCCATCAAAATAGTCATGTTGGGTTCACAATATTAGTGAGATCACATAGAGAGTGGTGACATCACTTATAATGGTGAGTTTGCCTTGAATAACGATGAGATCACCATAAATGGTAGATTCATTGATGAACAAAAAATTCACCCCTAAAAATGGTGAAGAATGATCAACTAAGTAATAAGGAGGCTAGAGTGTTGTAGTCAGTGGGTTTATATTACATGGCCTACATGCTGAGGATTTAGGTTGACTGAGACCTATTGACTACTTTGGATGAGCATTGGCACTTTGAGACCAATACATTTCACTTGCCAACAAGTGAGATGACAATGAATTTTATGGATTCATATTTATAGATGACGACTCTACTGGAGAGTTGAAAGGTGCATGCATTTACTAGAGTGAATGGCCAACCACATTGATATCACATTATATGATTCCTTGATTGATTTAGATGAGTGTTTAGGGGATGATAGTATGGATTGGTTTCCTCTAATTTTGAGGGCCATTATTAGTAGTATCTTGCTATCAGACAATAGTAGGTAATTCTCCCACCTGAGATTTACAAGTATGGTACTAGATATGTGGGATGATACTTTTTTTTTGCATGGGATTTGATCGTGTTAGTACAATGTATTGATATTTACACCTAATAGCATATTGAGTTACGAGGAACATTAGAGCATCTAGTTTTATATAGATCTAGTCATGGGACCATCTTTGTATTGAGAGGCTAATAGGTGTGTGATGACATAGGTAGAGATATGAATTAAGGGTATAGGCATGGGAAATTATTTAAGGTGGGCAACGGGGTCTCCTAGGTGACCTAGGCTTGTATAGATTGGATATATAAGAGTTATAACCTCATGCCATTGATTTTGTATCATACATACAAGAGCAATTGTAGTGGTGAGATGACTTGTTATACATGGAGTGCATGATTACTAAGTGTTATATTACTAGATGATGATATTATATTGTTGAAAGCTATAAACTTGATTGGGTGAAGCATTAGTTTGGTTTGAATGAATATATACCATAGGGTCCACATATTTTTACTCATGTATATAGAGAGGTCACGGTATAGGGTCTATAGACATGACAATAGTGGTGATAGGCTAGGCACTTGTGTAGTGAGTACACTGAGATTATGAGGAGGGAGTTCCAGATGTAATGGTTGTAGAGGGGTATAATTCTTGGTGGGCACAAATGGATATGATCTAGTTGATGAGGATAATGACTCTGGCAGGGATACCACTACGTGTGAGGATACAAGTGTATCTAAGATAATAGAGGTAGAGAGCAGTGATGAAGAGGGATGTTGGGGCTAAAAGACTACCAATTTAGGGACATATGAGAGGATATGGGGAATATAAATATGGGCAAGGTGGTAGAGATGGTGATGGACATGGGGATGGTTGTGGATAAAGGAGATGATCATTAATGATTAAGATAGACTCCTTGGATCAAGAAATATAAAAACTGATGGATCAGGCAGTGGTAAGTCCACAAGTGCAAACATGGACATATAAACATGACTCTCACAACATCCTCAGGCTTGAGTGGTAGAGATGAGGCAGGACCATCACATGTAATGAGGTCAATTAAGGATGAGAGATTAATATCCAATTTACGAGAGGAGATAGTGGCTAGGGCAACCAAGATATCAGGTCTAACATATATATTGTTTATCCAAGATGTAAACATATTAGAGAGACAAGAAGATTACTAATATTATTATATAGATAGCTCGATTGAGTACCATATTAACCATGGGGGATGGAGAGGTACAGAGCCTGTAGGTTGAGAGGGATACTTCATAGGGGTTAGTGACCACACATAGATTGGGACACAACTGATGAGGGCCATGAGAGAGGCTTAGTATTACAGGACTTTAAATGTGTAGGCTATTCCCTCAAGACAAAGAGTGCCTACATATGCTGAGAGTCGATAGACTGGTGCATCTTCATCATGGACCATGAACTCAGTTAGATTAATATTGGATCTTCTTAGGAGAGATCCTCCTTTAGATGGGTAGAGTTAGGCACGAGCCTCATATATGATTTTAACATTATACACTTGATGGAAATTTTGATGATGTATATGGACATTTATGATGTATATATTACGATGATTGTTTAATTATTACTACCCCATGTCTCGTGGTATGTATGCATATATTATGGATGAAATTTTTATGGATAACATGGCTTGGATGTACATGTCTTATTATTATTATTGATATGATGTAATATACATGGATATTAGATGATGCATGTATTATGTTTATCATATGTTTAAAATTACATGTGAGCTTTATTTGATGTGATTATGCTTAAATGATACATGTGATGGACATGAATAGATTAGATGATAGTAATGGTCATGATCCTACTTTTGATTTTCATGCTATCATACATAGTCATTATGATTAATGATGATGATATAATGATAAATAGAGTAGTTAGATGATTGATTACATGTGATAGATGATGGCATATGATAGAGGATATGCTACTTTGAGTGTGCATGTTATGACATATAATTTGTAACTTGATTTTTGATGTAGCACTTGAGAGTATGTACCATGATATAAAACACCATGGATGACTTTACCATAGTGTGCATAAGGAATGAATATAGAAAATAAAAAAGATAAAATAAATAAATAACAAACAAACACACACAAACCTTAAAATGAAAAAACAACATAAAACATTTTGTCATACATCAACTTAAAATTCATGCATGAAATATAATCAACAACAATAGACTTTGTGATGCCTCCAATCAAAGATATAGGCAAATGAGTGTTTGATTGATTTAACAAGAAGGAGCCATTGTGGGACAAAAAAGTGTTGTCAAGAGATTGGCTGAGTTGTCCTTAGAAACCCCATGTAACTGAGCAATGCCTACATAGTCTAAATGGACCTCATGTTGATGTAGTTATTTCTTCAGGGAGAATACACGATGATAGATGAGTAATGATGATGATGTATATGTTGATGGATAGAATGAAGAACGATGTACCCTCTATGAAATAATATTGATTCCCTCAAAATGGATCAAGGATTGAAGCCCACCTTTGAACAAGGCTATTAACTATGATAGTTGTTGCATTGTTTTCAAGATTTTGTGGCTTTATCTCTTTTTAGGATTTTTTTTATTTTAGGGGTTTTTAGGTTTTTTAGGATGTTTCTATTTTTTAGGATTTTTAGTAAATTTTGGACCTTTTTATTTTTTAGATTTTTTTAAACTTTTTTTATTTTTTAGGATTTTTTGGATTTTATATATAAAAGGATCCACTAACAAAGGGTGAATCCTACCTTAGTGACCAGGAATGGGTTAAAGGATACGAAATGGGTGACAAAGAGATGGAAGGAAACTATAGAAACTCTTTAGGGATTACATAATCCAAAGAGTTCCCCTTTTTGCCTTTTGATATCATATAGATGATGAGTTATGTTATTTTGAATATACCCACCATGTTATAGCCTATAGTACCTATTGATCTCTGCCAAGGTCAAAATAGGAAAGGGCATATGTGGTCGATGAGATGGACTAGGATATGAATGGATGGTGGGAAATAGACTTGCCCCTAAGAATAGGGGTACTCATAGACAACCATTACATCTCAAGAATGGAAATATTTGATATGCATGATGTTCATGGGCTAATAAGGTTCCTACCCATATTTAGTATCCAACTTGCAGGTGCACGAGCCATACTTAGCAGTGATGATATAGGCACCTAACCAATTAGTCTCAAATTTGCCTTTATTTTATTGATCAACTTTGGTTTTCCTTTGATTTTCCTTTCATACAAGGTCCCCAACCTCAAATTATATGGATTTTATACACTTGTCATAATGATAACATAGCCTGTTATGATAATATTTGAGGTGTTTGAGTGATGCTAATCATTTTTCATCTAAAAGTTCTAACTCTTGTAACTGTGTGACATGATATTCCTCATCATCAATGATTTATTAAAATGAAATGTGCAAGGAAGGTAACTTGATCTCAATAGGGAAGATAGAGTCAATGTCATAAATTAAGGAATATGGAGTGGTGCTAATGGGTGTGCGAATGTTTTTGGGGTAAGCCCATAAGGTGGGAAATTAGTATAAATTCTAGTTACAACCAATGTCATTAAAAATACTTTTGATGATTTTAACAATGGTTTTATTAGATGCCTCTACTTGGTCATTTCCTTGTGGATAATAAGGAGCAGACCATCTATGCCTGATATGGAACTAAATATAAAGGACCTTAACATCCTTATTATTGAAGGACTTATCATTATCAATGATGATTGAGGATAGAATGCCAAAGTGATAAATGATATAGTTTAGGATGAATTTTGATATCAACTTATGATCACATAAGTGAGATGAATGGCTTCCACCCACTTAGTGAAGTACTCAGTAGCAGTAAGGATGTGTTTATGATTATCAAAGGATGTGGGATTTATCTTCCCTATGAGATTGAGCCTCCATGTATAAAATTCATCATGTTGTGATTGGTTGTAGAGATTGAAATGGAGTGTGAATTAAATCACCTTGATTCTGACATGAAACACACTTCTTGATATAGTTGTAAGCATATGATTCCATGGTTGGCCAATAATAACTCGTACGAAGGAGATTCTTAGAAAGGACCATCCCACTGGTATATGCCCCATAAATCCCATTGTGAATGTCTTTGATGGCCAAATCAACATCTTATGAGTTTAAAAAACAAAGCAAGGTTCCATCATAGCCTCTATGATAAATTATGCCACCAAAAAGGGTACAACAAGGGATGTTTTAGATAAAGGTTTTTTGGGATTGGATAGGTGAGTGGGAAGGGTGTGATCATTTAGGTAGGTGTAAATGTTGTGAAACTAGGGAGATATGGGACCAACAATATCACATACCATATATAACTCTAGATGATTGCATGCTAGGATGAAAAGTCATTTGATCATAAATTGGTATTGTTGAACATTTGTGGAAATTTTAAGGAGCGACCTAATGGTAGCCATCATATTTAATGACCTATTATTTGTGCATGGTACCTACTCAAACATAATATCCACAAAGTATTATTTCAAGCTATCCACTATGAGCTTTTGTGGTATTAATTTATTATCTTTAGTTTGATAATTATAATTAACCTAATTAATAATCAATTGTGAGTCACCAAAGACTAAAAAATTCTTTATGTTCCACCAGATAGTAAGCCAAAGTCCTATAATGAGGGCCTTGTACTTTATAATTTTGTTTGTGCATGAGAAGTCAATGTAAAATGCATTGGGAATAAGATACCCCTATGGTGTTATTAATAATATACCAACCCATGAGTCATGTGATGTGAAGGATCCATCAAAATATAATTTCCATTGTTGTACTCAACAAGGGATAAAATGGATTCATTAGGGAAACCGATGGTTAAGGGTTATTTGTTTAATAATGGATCCTTTGTGAATTAATCCACAAGTACCTACCCTTTAACTACCTTTTCATTTGCATATTCAATGTCAAATTCACTCAGTATCATGACCTATTTATCCATTCAACCTATGATTGTTGCTTTAGACAAGAGATATTTAAGTGGATTAACTTTGGCAATTATGATAGTCTTGTTATTGAGCATATAATGTTGTAACTTTTGGGAAGCAAAGACTACTGCCAAACAAGATTTTTCAATGGATGAATGATAATACTCATAAGCTACTAAGGTCTTACTTAGATATTAGATAACCCTTCCATTTCCATTTTCATCATGTTGAGCCAAGAGTTACCCTAAGGCATGTTGAGTCGCAAAAATGTAGAGCAACAATGGTTGTCTTGGAGTTGGAGGAACTAAAACTAGAGAATTGGACATATATTGTTTGAGATACTCAAAATCTTCCTAGAATTACTTGTTCCAATGAAACTCAATGTTATTTTTAAGGAGTTGTGTGAAGGGGCAACATTTATTGGCCAATTGTGAAATGCACCTTCAAATAACTTGTATTTATCTCTATAAATTGCATAACTAATTTAAATTGGATGGCGGAGGCATTTATATAAAAGTCTAAAGTTTATCCAAATTCACTTCAATACCCATACGTGATATAATTAACACTAGAAGATTTCTTGATGTAACCCTAAATATACATTTTTGGGATCAAGTCATTTTTTGTATTCTTGTAGCCATTCAAAGATTTTACACAAGATTGCTAGATGTTTAACTCAGGTTATGGATTTGCCTAGCATGTCATCCACATATTCTTCCACAATGTCATGCATCATGTATGAAAAATGATTGTCATGGCATGTTGATAAGTAACACTTGCATTTTTTAGGCCAAAAGGCATGACTGGTAACATAATTTCCCTCGTGGATTGGTGTATACAGTTTTGTGTTAATCTTCAGTTGATATTTTAATTTAATTATATATTGAAAATCCATCCATGACAAAATTTTGTGTCCTATCATAGATTTGAATATAATTCCAATGTTTGGTATTGGAAAATCATCTTTGGGAAAATCATCTTGGCATCAAGATACACCACAAGGGGATTTCACTAAAGAAGGGTCCAAACTAGGCATGCCAGTGTATGACCATGTAAATATGTTGATGAACTCATTTATAAGTGTAATGAAAATTTATTACTTTTCTAGTGTGAGTGAAGCTCCAAGTTTGATCATTTTGGGATTATCCTCCATGCCAATGTTAACATCAAAGGTGTCTTCCATTAGAAACATTAAACTATCTTGTAGCAATGTCTGTGCAAGCAAAAAGTGGAATTATTCATTAGTTGGTGGATCTTTAAGATCATATAATTCTCTAATGAAATATGAATATGAGACATTCATTTCAAGTAGCATCCATGTAAACATACTCAAAAACTCATTAATCAGATCTTCATACATGTCCTATTTATGAGGACTAGCATCTGTAATGATGTTGATGATTTTAGGACTATTAGGATGTCATGCCCACTTATGAGGAGAGTAGAGTTCCCCATGCACTGGCACCTCAGAGAGTGTGGCACCAATAAACACTTCATTTTGAATTTTGTAATTATCTAGTACTGCCTTAATGAAGATTTTGCCAATGGATATTAATTTTTGATTTTTTTGACTGAGGAACTCTTCTTGCTTCCAAAATTAAGTGTCTAGGTCAAGGGTGATTTCAAACCCTTGATTGTGATATGTTGATGTAAGATGTTCTTGAAGCCCTAAAAACTTGGTGATAGCCTCATCATTAAAAAATATGTCCAAGGGTATATGATCTTGTTGGTCATAGCCTATGAGATTAGGGTAATATAGGTTAAAGTTGATGGTAAGGATGTTATTGTCATTAAAGAGATTAGTGTCAACGAGCTCATCCTAAAGGATATAAAATGACTCCATATCGCTACCAGAAGATTTATCATTGGACATGGTATATTATTGTCATTAAAGAGATTAGTGTCAATGAGTTCATCCTAAAGGCTATAAAATGACTCCATATCACTACCAAAAGATTTATCATTAGACATTGTATTACCCTCACTAAAGACATCACAAGGGTCACCCTTAGGTGGTTTGTATCTAATTCTATGATATAATTTATGCTTAAATGAGAGAATAAGCTCAAGGATTCCTTACTCATGAATACCTAGACCTTTACCTCTGTAATCCATTTTCTTGCACATCTTAATGGGACTGGTATATTTTTTGTTATGATCGCAAGGAGTGAATCCATCACCATATAACCATGATTTATTAGGACCTTCAAGTTGTTCACTATCAAGAAGACAATTCTTGGTAAAGGAAAGAGAGCTAACCTTATGTGAATCTGTCTTCTTTTGCCAACACATAATGGGTCTAACATGAGTATTTTGGGGAAATAGGGAGCTTTGCTATATGAAAATCATTAACAATTTGATACTCTATGCAACCTTATATATGAATTTTAAGTGGGACAAGGTTTGAGTAGGTGGATTACTTGACATGGATGATAGATCATTTGGATGTATGTAAGATGATGACTTAGGAGCCTTTAGGGCCTTTGGTTTATCCTTAGGTGTGGCATGCTTAGTGATAGGACAATGATTGATTTTTATATACTTGGGTTCCAAAATTTTGCAGTATTGATAAGGTTGTGGATCTCTAGGGATTGTCACCTCCATGTTAGAGTATGGGAATTTGATGCACTAATGTAAAGTAAATGGAATAACATTTATAGCATGGATCCAAGGATGCCCAAGGAAGATATTTATGGTAAGTTGATATCAATGATGTGGAAGAGAGTTTTTTGTATGAAAAGCCCAACCATGATGGGGGAATAGATAATATCGATTGATTCTTTCTCTAGATTATCATATGCTTTGATGGTGATTATGTTAGCCTCCAATGCTAATTTTGAGTATCCAAGGTGCCTGACTAATTTTAATGTGCAAATGGTTAGGCCAAGCCCATTGTCTATGAGTACCATTTTGAATGTGTTTAGCCATGATATATTCAATATCCAGGGGAGATTGTGGTATGAACCTGCTAGAGGATGATCAATGTGATTAAATTTAAGGCATTAGCCCGAGGACAAGTATCCTATAAGTGTCTAGAATTTTGATGGACCAACAATTTTAGGGACCATGGAGTGTTGAAGAAATCTATATAACACGTCCTTGTGAATAGCTTATGTTTTAAGAAGATATAAGATGAAAATATGTGCTAGAGTCTTCTTGAGCTATTTAAGAAGGTCATATTGTCCTAATTTGGGTGGACTTGAGATCATGACTTTAGAAGGTTTCTATGTAGAATGGCCTTTAATAATAACCTTATGAGGTGTTTTAGTGAAAGGATATTGAACAATAGCCTTAGGGGATGTTTGAATAGATGCCCGTTGGATAATAACTTTAGGTATTATTTCAGTGGAAGTACCAATAATAGTGAATTTAGGATGTCAAGTGGTGACAACACAATCTCAGGCTTTGAATTTGATGGTGGCAATGTGATGATTGGTGATTTGTCCAATAATATTGTCATAATTATGTTGTACTTAGTGATAATTAACATTGTTGGTAAGAGTATTTTGGTTTTGGTTTTGACCTTGGATTTGATTTGGACTCTACTATTGATTTTGTTAAGAATTCTCTTGTCCATGGTTAGGGAATGAATCTTTGAAGATGCCCAATTATTTATTTGTAGATGAGGATTTCTCTCCATCAAGTGCAATGTTGTCATAATTTAGTAGATATTGGATATAATTCTTGAGTTACATACATTTATGTGTCAGATGGCCCTTGATTCGATAATAGTCACAATATTCATCCTCCTTATACCATTAGGCTTTGGTTGACATTCATCAAATTTTTTTGTTTAAAGGAATACAATCATATTAGTCTAGTTGCAACCATTTTCTAGAAGATGACCTCCATGGTCTCCCTAAGAGGTGTATAGGTTCTTCATCTATATTCTGGTTTAGGTGGATCCCACTATAAAGTATTATTTGTATATTTTTGGACATTCTACACGTGATTTAATTCAATTACTCCATATCCAATTATATTTTTGTTTTTGTTGCATAATTTTGGATTTTTTGGGTGTGTTTGATATTGATTCTGATTGTGTTTGATTTTGATTAGGAGTGTGTGTTTGATTTTGAGTAGGAGTGTCCTTAGATAATATATTTAGACTTTTATATTTGTATTCCTCTCTCAATGATTTCATCAAATGTGGTGGCACATTATAGGTATACTTGGTAACTCATTTCTGGATTGAGGTTGGACACAAAGATGCTTGCTAATTATTTTTCAAAAATTAAATAGGGAAATATGCTGGTTAAGCCTCACCATCATTGCAATAAGGATGAAAAACTTTACCCATTATGTTGTTTCATGTTTCATAGATCTATCATGGTTAATTAGTGTTCCAAATTATAATAAAAGTGTCACACAAACCTTTCAGACAGGTCAACAAAAGATGTGATTGACCCTTTTGATAAGTGCAAGAACCACTTAAGGGCTAGGGCACCCAAGCTTATAGGGAATAATATGAGTAGAAAAATATTGTTGTATGCCACTTCTTGACATGCCATGAAAAATTCCTTGACATCCTCTCTAGTGTCCCCTTTTCTATTATATTTATCAAATTTGGGTGGTTAAAAATGAGTGGGAAAGGGGATTGTGAGAATGCTTTTGTTAAAAGGATATGGACATAGCTCTTAAAACTTATATTTTTTTGCTTTGGATTCCTTTTTGCAGTCCTTGAAGAGAATCCTTGATTTCCTACCTCTCGTGAGTAGATGAAGTGGCTTGATGTGGTGTGGATGTATGTTGGTTTATGAATGAATGTTCATTTGCATTAGGTTGAAAGGGTCTAAAGACATGATTAGTGGCATTCATTTTTTTAGTATTTGGATTGTTGGGTGATGGTTTTCCAATATTTTTATTGGTGGATGGTGTTTTACCAACATTAATATTGCTCTTGACTTATTATTGATAGTTGGATTATTATTGATTGTTGGATGGAGGATTATTAAGGGTGGAAACTAAGTTGATAAGTACTTGACTTACTTGTTTAATTTGGTCAAGTGTTAGATGGGTTTGATCTTGAGACACTTGTTCCATTGAAGGTGATTTCCCTGTTCTAGTGGGATCGATATTGGAGACTTCCTCATTTTGTTCGAGATTGACTTAGTGACTAGAAGTATTCTTGTCTTGGTGTTTTTTCTAAACTAAGTGTGTTATATATTCTTTAGTGATTGTAGGAGGCAGATGGGCAACAAATTTAAGAAGACACAATAAAATTTGGTCTTTATTTTTGTAAATGTATTATTCGATGAGTGACTTTCCTCGATTAGTTTTCAACCACTAATTACCAGTTTCTTGTTCATACTCACTTTATTTGACATCAAAATTGCTACTTAGATTCTCAAATGCAAATAAATTATTTCCAAGGTTCATTTCCATAGTTGGTTTGTATTTAGATTGGCTTATAGTAAAATATGACATGAATATTATATTATTTTTTATCTAATAATGTAAAGGATTAGTTTGATGTTAGACCTGTTGATTGGTTGGACAAGGGTTTTGGATGTAATTCAGAGTTAGCTTTGGGAAGCGAATTTGGATTAACTTTTTTACTTGACTTTGATTTTTGATTTGATTTAACGTTTGACTTGATTGGACTTAGTCAATGTTGGATGTTTGAATTTATTTAAGATGTTTGACTTAGCTTAAATTTGAATGTTTGACGTAGTTTGACTTTGAATGTATAACCTTTGGATTTGAATGTTTGATGTTTGACTTTGAATTTGAATTTTTGACGTGGTTTGACTTTAAATGTTTGACTTGGCATTTTCAAATTAGGATTATTTGATTTTAGATGTTTGACTTGATTTGAATTTTGAATCTAACTTGGTTGACTTTGAAATGTTTGATTTGTTTTAAATTTGGAAGTTTTGACTTACTTTGACTTAGGATATTTGACTTCATTTGACTTTAGGCTGTTGACTTGATTTGTCTCAACTTGATTTTTAGACATTTGACTTAGTTTAAATGTTTGATTTTGATTTGTTTTGGATATTTGATGTTTGATTTAAGGTAATCTTTAGGGTTACAAATAATACTAGTCTCAAGAAGAATCAATCAAGAACACATAAATAACATAACCCTAAACTAGTAATGATAAGTGTGTAACTGATATGCAGCCCGCATATCTACCTCATAAGAAGTGGGACTAGGTTAATCTTTTAACCCTCACTTCAAGAAATATGTCATGAATATCTTTGGGAAATGTTATTTTCCCTACACTATAAATATTTTGTAGCCGAAAGGTCTTAAGCTAGGCTATATAAGGCTTTCTAGGTGCATCTTCTATATACCTTGCAATATGGTGAGGTCCAACTCCATGGAAGAAGAAGATTAATGAGCTAAAAAAAATTGTCTAGTCCCATGTGATTACTCCATCCATAATATTTCAATAGAGTGCCACCAAAAAATCTAACCCCAAGAGTGTTACCTAAGGCTTGGGTATTGGAAGATTAAACCCCCTCCCTTCACGATGCCAATAAAATAGATGAATGCTTAGACAATAACATCATGATTCATCTCAATTTTGGTGCCCCACCTGAACATGTGGTTGGTCCTGACACTGGGTGATGATATCCCAATCATCAAACCTTACCAAAATGAAAAAAAAAATAACTAGTTATTTATGATCCTCAAGATCACGTTGTTAGTGTAAGAAGAGAGAATACATAAACTATTTTGGGATGGGGGATAAATAAATAGGTAATCAAATCATTTTTTATCCTCGAGGTCACCTTGTCAATGTAAGAGGAGAGCATGCACAATCCAATTACCATACACACACACAAAATCAAGTAAAATTCTTCTTTAGTATCAAATCAAAATGTGTAAGTGTTTGTTCATTTAGTTTGATGTATTTGGCAAGCAGAATATACAAAAAAAAGTTAGAAGTTTGTTTTTATTATCTTTTGCGAGCAAAAAACCTATAAAACTTGTAAAACGTAAACTCGACAATCCATAGTGCAAACCTAATACCATGCAAGGTGAACTTATTGATAGATAGGGTGATCTCATTGATAGATATAGACATACCAAAATAAAGACAAGTCAATTCCATTGATAACTAGGGTGAACTTATTGATAGACAGGCCAATCCTATTGATAGATATATACAAACCAAAACAAGGCAATCTTGTCGATAACCAAGGTGAAGTCACTGATAAACATGGAGATATTGATAATATATACATATAGAATATAATAGAGACATGAAAATACTATTGATAACTAGGGTGGACTCGTTGAAGACAAGGCGATCCCGTTGATAGATATAGACACACCTGAATAAAGATAAGGTAATCCTGTTGATAGATATAGACACACCTGAACAAAGATAAGGTAATCCCATTGATAACCAAGGTGAACTCATTGATAAACATGGTAGTCCCATTGGTCTACATGAAATATCATTGATGACTAGAAAATAGACAAAAATATACTATTTGTGATCTCATTGAACACATAGGCAATCTTTTCGATACATGGTGAACCCATCAATACTAGGGTAAAATTGCCAATGACCAAAAAATAGAGGAAAATAAACTATTTGTGATCTCACTGAACATAGAGGTGATCTAATCAATACACATGGAGAACCTATCAATACCCAAGGTGAACCCACTAATGAAAAAAAAAAGAACTATTTATGATCTCACCAAACATAAAGGTGATTTGGTCAGTACACAGGGAAAATCCATCGAGTGTTTGGAAACAAAATTTGATAAATTTTAACAAGTTTTTGACTCAAATTGGCTCAATTTTTTTTTAAATTTAGATCTTTAATTGTAATCAATCGTAAGCACAATAATAATCAAGGATTTTGGACTAGTATTTGTGGCCAAACATATACACACATAAAATTTATTAGTATAATGTAAGTGTTAGAAAACTTAAACAAAAGCACAAAGGGAATGCTAAAGAAACCTGCCAATGAGTACCTTATATTGAGCTCAAAATGGAAACAAGTAAACTATCACCTTCACTTACCAAGGTGAAAATTTTCCTCTGTTGTATAAATTTGCTCAAATTTTATTGGGATGTAGATGAGTAGGTTGAAGAGATTGCATCAAGAATTTAACAACACTTCCCCTTGTAATATTGATGTTTGAACTTGATGATAGGATGATATAGATGCTATGATGGGCTCTAAAATTTACAACACTTTGTTATCGCACAAGAGCTTGGTGAGAGTGGAGAAATAAGCTTCCATTTATAGGATTGCAAGGTGATTATGAGCCATTAATCTTGGTTGAAGATCAATGGTGGAGAATCGGTCCACCTCTTCATTGAATGAGGGGAGTTGAAGATTAAATATGGGGGGTTAAATTTGTAAGGAAATGGAGTAAAGGGGAATGGAATTGATTTTCTTAGAATTTGGTTGATACAAGACTTTTGATTTTTAAATTAGCTTTTATTTTCACCTTTGTCCCTTGCATGGAATTTTGTGTAATTGCATGGAGATTATTTGATTAACAAGTGGGTAATGATGTCACCCATTTGAGATGACTAAATTGATTTTTGATTTTTGATAAATATGGAATCTGGACATTCCATGGATTTTTTGATTACGGTTAAATATCTAACTTTGTATGATTTTTTAACTAATGATGTTTGTGGGATTTTTTAAATTTTATTATGAAAATAAAATGAGTTGATTAATTGATCAAAAGTAATGTTTGTATAATGATGATTTGATCTAGGATGTGACCAACAAAATTGGTGATATGATACGATGTAATATCATGATTAGGGATATATCATCATGATTCATGATGAAAATGATAATTGAATTTGATGATCTAGGTTGATAGAATAAATTAGGGGTTGATTGCATAATAATGTGGAATAATGATTTAATGAATAGTGATGACACTAAAGTGGAAGAAATGAGGTATCTACAAAAATGTATTGATGTTCTTTGTGGAACATGATCACAAGGTCTATTTAAAACTATCATAGGATGTGATAGACTAGGTAATATATGTTGAACTTGAATAGATTGTTGATGTAGTGGATATTGGAGAATCAATCATTGATGAAAGTTAACCACTTGCCTATGATTTAATCTTAGAGGTTGAATATGTGTAGGTTATATAATAGGTTATTGTGGACACACTTGAGGAATTGTCTTAGATTGGATGGGGTACTCATATGGAACACCTAGAACTATAAAGACTCTAATGCTATGGATATACTTTAGGCATTGATTTACTAAGGATGTGTTTGCATGTATCATATGTATCCATGGTCATCCTAATAGAGTGTTTAAATACACCAGTGTTGGGAAAAACTAAGAACAAAGTAGAAATAGTTGTATCCCTACCATATGTGGTAACATAATTCCTGTAAGAGGTTTTTGTCACTTCCCATTCAAACCTTTTACTGTATTTTTCATACCAATAAAATATGTATGTGTTTATCCAATACTAGTAAGCAATGGAATATAGATTTTTTTTCACTTGGCCTATTATCCACCATAACACTATATAAATAATATGAGTCAATGAATGCATGCATGAGCAAAGGCACGTTAGTGGAATAATCATCAATAATATCATGGTAATAAAATGTGATTGTAGGTCCTTGTACTTATATTATTACAAGTTTACCAATAATACTATTTATAGGATAAGGCTCCTCAATTATTGGAGCATAAGTCAGAGGAGGATGTACATTGTTAGGCATATGTACTTTAAGATTAGTATGGGTTTATTGTGCCATGTATTTCTTAAAAGGTTTTGAAATATATTAATATTTATATTAGATTGTGCAACCAAATCATTAGTAAGTGTGATAACATAATTGAGCTCAATAATGTTAGTCTCAATTAAGTATTATAAGTTATGACTCAAATTAAAGAGTCTATTAGTTAAATACCTTGCACATCTATGCGTATCACAATATGAATTAATATCCAACCCATTAGGTTATGACTTTATCATATCAAACTCCATTAGAAGAGGGAGAGATATTTTATTGCACTCGAGTAACTTTTGTAACACCTTATGAGGATGTTCTAATAATCATGTAAATTACATCCATTAAGGAGTTGAAAGGATAATCCTACTAATATGTTGTGAAATAACATTGACCATTATCTTAGCCTAACTATTAGTATCATTAGCCTTGGATTTGAAATTTGGTTTGTGTATACACCTAACATTTTTCATCTTTATCACTTTACTAAAGGTTTATCTTACACGGGCTTGTTAGTGCATCAATATCCCTAAATACACATCCTAAGGAGTGAACTGAGAATGGTGTGGGATTAGCTCATGGTAATTTTCAAGAGATGTTTGCATGCTATTCTATCATACCTTCCTTACTATTATCCTGACCTTTTCTAAGTCTCTTTGCATCTTACCTCTCCATTTACTTTTCATCTAAATTTGTCAACCACTCTAAATTCTTACTATATTGGCTAGGATGATAAGGTCTTTTTTCATGATTATCTTTCCCTATACTATATCAGCTAGGCTGATATAGTTTTGAGCCTTGTTTCTATCTTCCCAAATGTATCGGCCTGGCCAATATAGTTCTAAGTTATCCGAAATCCTTTTAGACTATAGTATCCTAGTTGATATCATTAGTTTAGAATTTTGGGCTAATTTAGGGTTGGGAGATGTATATATAAGGGTCATAATTATCATTATCACAACACACAACACTCATCTTCTATTCTTACACTCATTTCTTCTCCTAAGTAGTGAAAGGAGTAGTTAAAGGTTGAAGTCTTATTTTTTAGTTTTAGTGTTGATTACATATCTTTCAAGCTCAACAGGAGTTGTGATGAGGAGGTGCCCTAGTCTTTAGATCCTCCAACTAAGGATATGTAGGTCTTATTCTTTCCATTTTAGGTCATCCTATAACATCTCTTATAAAGTTCTACTTAAGTTAAGGGGAGATTTATGCGCTGACAATTCACCCCAAAGTTAAGTATCTTTACCCCTATTTGCTTTAATTTATTTACTTTATAAATAGATATGATTTACTTATTGTTATAGTAGATACATGCTATTTTTCCTTGCTTAAGTCTTCATTATATTGAATAAGCTGGTATAGCTATCATGTTATTATGCTTTCCATTTATCAATTTAGGTTGAATAATGTTTTACCTAAAACTAGATTATTGAATGAATAACCATTTAATTAGATAGAACTAACAGAATCTGATTTAAGGTATAAATTACCATAAACAATCACAAAATATAGTTTTGGCAAGTATATATTGTGACAAACAAGTTTGATAATACAATGACAAATGCAAGAGACTAAATAGAAACTTATTTATCCCACTTCCTTATTTTATGTAGGTTAATTTATTAAGTGAAATATATGTGTGATGACTATGATTTGTTCATTCGATAATATGATGAATATTTTAGGTTTTAGAC
The DNA here is from genome assembly GCA_037957365.1 of Torreya grandis. Taxonomy (NCBI): domain Eukaryota; kingdom Viridiplantae; phylum Streptophyta; class Pinopsida; order Cupressales; family Taxaceae; genus Torreya; species Torreya grandis. The sequence goes on from JARHVA010000046.1 coordinate 6,316,716, forward strand.
ATGATCGATAGGCTTGGATAGGTATGATAATCGATTCTATCCCTATTGGTCAATTTTGACCTTTTGTAGTGAAGCTTTCAAAATTATTTGAGAGGTGTAGATGCTTCAATAATGTATGTTTTTGCTTTTGAAATATTATTTTCATGCATTCACAAACCTGAAATATCAAACCCTAGTTTCCTGCATAAACACTTGAAATATTTAATGGGGGGATTAAAGTAATAGGATTGAATTGGAATGATCTTGGTGAATCCCTGTAGAAAGACCAAAAATTACACTACATTGCTGATGCTCCAAAGAGGGCTTAAAATCAAATTTAGTTCTCCAAACTATGTATGTGTGTGAAACGGTGATATGTAAATCTAGATGTTTCTTCTCATACCTTACCCTTAGCACAAACATGCAAATATAATAATACTTTAGAATATAGCTCTAGAAATTTAGTATAAGCAATTCATAAATTTGCATAGCTCTTGAAATATGAGAGTGCTTGTCCCCCAAAATGCCTTCTAATAGCTTTTTTATATAGGGATTTCTTAGAATTAGAATTAGAAACTTAGTGGGGCACATAAGGGACCTAAAATAACTTAAAGTTGACTCAAAAGACTTAAAGGGGACTCAAAAGACTTAAAGGGGACTCAAAGGACTTAGAGATCTTTATTTTTAGAAAGGGGTGTTAAGTCATGAAAGATTATAAAGTAAAAGGGGAAAGTACAACGAAAATCATAATGTAAAAATGTGGAAAATATAAGGAAAGTCATAACATAAAATGGGAAAATATAAGAAAAATGCACCATTAAGTGTTTAATCTTTAGCTAAGACCTAAACAAAAAAATTATTAAAAATACATTTAAAACAAGTGTTGTGCCAAATTTGGGTGTCTAAAATTGCCCCTCCTTTAATCTATAATTTTAGTAAAATATCAAATACTGGATGAATGGGAAAAAGAAAACACAAACTTGAGTATATGATTCTTGTGTAGAATTTCCATCTGCTCTAATGATCCAAAATGTCCCTAGAATAAGAGATGTATGTCATTATATGCAATTATTGTTCAAATAATACAAAATATACAAATATAGATGAAATACTATAAATATCATTCAAAGAACAACTACACATGTATGCGTGTCATAGAGAAGCAGGTATGTTAAGGAGAAGGATAAATGGAGTTATAGTGTCTATTCATTTCTTACACAAGGAAATGGATAAGATTTCAAGTTTTAAATATGATGGATAGAACCATTGAGGGATGTAGAAACCTCAATATGTTGATTGTAGTAATTATTGTTTAGAGAAATTTGTCTTGTGCTAAAAACTAAACAATTAGGGGTGATCAAACACCAATTTGAATTATACCTATATAAAATAAATAACACCCATAGAGAGACATAGAGACCTCAATTTACCTCAAGTTAGTATTTGTAACCATAGGATGTGAAATGGGGTTGGAATCCAAAATGGATTTGCAGGTTATAGTGTTTGAGAGTGTAGAATCTCCAAGTCATGCACTACACACTTTAACTAAATTGACTAGTATATGTGCTTTAGATTTAAATGTCACCTTGTTCTTGAATGCATGGTAAAAAAAGTATGGATGTCATCCATGCCCATAACATGTTTGAAAATAGAAAATCATATACATTATATGACACAAGATTGTAGTATGCTATTTGTATTTGAAAATAGTATAGTATGCATGAATCTATATCATGCCCCATTGATAAATGTGAAATATATAATTGTAAGTAGGTATAAATATGTAAATTATGTTAAAAAATTATGCATGAATCTGTATCATGCAATCAAAATTATTTGAATATATACTTTGTTTCATGTAATGTGAGTGCATATGCATGGAATATGCTCGAGTAATCTGTGTCAACAATTGATTTATTGAACATTTTGTATTGATTTGAAACTGTAATGTGTATCAATTTAGAATTTATAATCAATGATCTATAAATTGATTTCTTGCATATTGAATATTACCCCAATATTGTACCAATATATGAACCTTTGAGGTCACACTATGACATGATAATAGGTTGACTATCAATTTTGTACTAAATTTGTAATTTTTTGTACAAAGGATGAGAGTAGTGAATCAATTGGATTGACAGATATATTAAGTTACCTAAGCTCATTAGTTACAATAATTATTATATTTTGTATGTAATTTTTAAATTTATTTTCATATTAGTCGCAATAGAGTATACGTGATAAAATAGTAAATAGTTACGTTTGATTATTAAGTAGAATTACCAAAAGTAATGATGATTGTATCATTAAGTGCATAATTGAATTGAATTTGAAGTTTGAATTGGTAACTTATTATCATTATGATGTGGAATAAGATGCCATGCATGTCTTGATGCAATTCATGACACGTGTTTTTGATGAATATAACTCATGATATCGCTTGCCAAATTTTGATTACTTAATTGAATTAAGTGCACACTAGACATGGTAATTGATATTGGAAAAAATTAAACTCAAAAATAGATAATGGGGTGAAAATTAAGTTTTTAATTTTATTTTCAATATTACTTTGATTGAGATTTGATCTCTAGGTGCTTTGAGATTTAAATTTGAAGACCAACATTGCTATTGCAATTTCAATGCTTACAAATTGTTCTTCAAATAGAGATAACATGCGATATGGTATGTATCTGAATCATATCTATTTTGGATATATTTGATTGAAATTTCAAATTTTTAAAACTTTTGGTTCTTTTTAATATGCTAGATTAAAAATATAAAATCTAATAGTTTTGTTCCTTAGGGATAGGATCATCCAATATCTAGCATTTTTATCCTAAGTTTTGATATTCTTATTTACATTATTGTATTTTATTGGTATATGTTGTCCTTTTAGATTTTAAATATTTTTCTTAGAATATGCATATGTATATTGTATGTTTCCTGGGTCAAAGATTGATTATACTTTGTATGCGTGGTTTTAACAACATGACTTACATTCTTGAGACTTTCAGTATGGGAAACATATGAGTACTTTGTTGGAGTTGGGTTTGGATGATGTAGATTGGAGGGTAATGGAGGAGGTTTGCCTTCCATATGTTGGATGATTGGGACAAATTCTATATAATATGCATCTAATGATGAAATTAGTAGAGCAATATAATCCCAACACTTATTCTTTATAGCTATTGATGGGTGAGATGAATATCACTTTGTAGGATGAGTGACACATATTGTGGCTTATTATTATTAGAGAGAGGCCTATAATGATGGATGTGATGGGTATAGGGTATATGTGTTGAG
>JARHVA010000046.1:9322500-9493559 GCA_037957365.1 Torreya grandis
TTTTTGATGATTGACACATCAAGGTAAATATCATTTGATTAAATATTTCCATGTACTGAGATTTCTCTTTGAATTCTTCATCTTAGTTTGGCTCTCTATATGGTGGTCGCTAATCCTGAATTCTATGCAATAGTTCAAAATTTATGTCACCAAGGGTTTCATCTTTTTTATTGATTGATTGTTGTTCAAGTACCATATCTTATTGTTCATTATCCTTACCATCTAAATCATGCCCCACATCTTCACAATAGACATTCTCAACCATTTTTTAGCTAGCTCATATGATTTCATATGAATTCTGGTGTTATCCAATGGATCCATGACATTGGTTTCCAAAAGCATATTAACTAGTTCCTAATTTAATCTTTTTCATATTAGCTTATCTAAAACAATGGCAATACTTACAAAATAAACACTGTTATTTATGCTAACTCCTGACACATGGAATTTGAATTCCCCTTATAAACCCCTTGTAAATTTGATTTATATTCATATTTAGAAAGCTCTCTTTGAAAAATGGAACGTATTTCTATATGATATATCTAGGCAAATATATAGTAGGGCGTCAAAGTTGTATTTTAAAATCCAATCATTGTACTGTGTATGCATCTGGCTATTGTAAAATATTCAAAATGTAATAGATTGGCAAGTTCTTTAAAACATATTTTCTTACCATGATGAATTTTTGTGGGTGGGGCTGAAGGGGATGAGAAATCTAATGTGAAAAATGTTTAAAATGAGGTATGAGGGTGTATTTATAGGACTAGGGAGGTGATCAATCAACCTAATAGAAGATCAGCCACACTTGTAACCTAATAGCTTGGCTCAACTTTGTCATTTGACACAGTCGTCTGATGCAACCATTTTATGGACTCATTTGATGCAATTGTCTAGCATAGTCATCTGACATAATCATCTAACACAGTCATCCAACACATCCATTTAAAACAACCATCCAGTGGATCCATCTAGTGTAGCCTTCTAGTGTGGCATTTCAATGGTTTCATTTAATGTCTAGCTTTTGATGCAGTTGAACAATTGTATAGAAAAAAGGAACTATTTATTTTTGCTCCTTCAGAATCATCATAGATTCACCATCACCTATGGAGGGTTTTCCATAGCTACGATTCAAATTTCCATAGATTCACTAAATATTTCCAATAGGTTATATAGTAGGTCCTCTTGAAATTAACCCTAGACTATCATGCTCTTTTTATGACTATTGTATAGACAAAACAAAGACTATTAGGCTTGTTTCTAGACCTAGTTGGCAACTTAGAGGAATATGGATCTACTTTCAGGACTTGAAAAATCTATCACATGACTTTAAACATCCATAAACATGTTATAGATGATAATTTATTGACATCATACCTTATTTCAATTTGAATATTTAAGAACAATGCAAAATTTAGTTTTTAGCCCTGTTAACAACCTACAGAAACACAGACAATGTTATCTTCCTTTGTATATATTTTTATAACATGAAACCACTCGAATCACTTAGAGTAAATTTTGAATCATCTACCTATCAAGTTTCATATAATTATGAGGGTTAATTTTCAGGATATAGGTGGTTTGTAACTAAAACCCTAGCTCGCCAAAACAAAGGTCAAGAGTTCACAAAAAGGCACAATTTCACTTTTAATGATTTTTTTTTAATCCTTTTAATTGTAATAAGGCCTAAATGAATTTATCCATATTTTCCAATCATTCACCTGACTTAAAAAATCTCCCTATGAACATAATAAGCTAATATTCTTCCCATAGTGACCCCTTTTATGCATTTTTAAACTATCACAATATAGAGAACATGAATTAAGTATTAACTCAAGATCTATTCAACCCAAAATGAGTCTTTATAGAATAAATGACTTCTATATGCATTTATTTATCCTTTCATATTCCCTTTTTCTCTTTATAACTTCAAAATTACTTAGAAAATATAGTTGATTTTACTATTAGAACCTTTGTTCAACTTTCTTCCTTACTACATGTACATGCGAACATAAAATACATTCACAAAGTGATTCAAAACATTAAATAATATTCACTTACTTATGAAACCATTATGAGATTAAAAACAAAGACATGACAAAATTACTTTTATTTATATATATTTACATATACAGACCCTTGCCACTATTGCAAACCTCACCAACCTCTACATAACCACTTGTAACTTGTTTTTATCTTTTTTTTTTTAATTTTTTTAAATCCTTTTTACATGGTTCGAGTTTATCATGTTCTACTAGTGATTATTCTTAGGATTTTATAGATGCATATAGCATAATATTCATCAATTGAGTATGTCTTCTCTCTAAGCATGCATATCTACAAAACAATTAAACTTGAACTTAACCTCAATTGAGTATATCATGACTAGGATAGATTAAAGTTAGGAAATAATTGATAAAACATGTCGTGAACCTTGATGACCCTTCAAAACATAATATTATGTAACTAATCACACCCAAAAGTGACTAAAATGTCTAAATATAAACCTCTTAAGATGATGCTCCTACATCACAACACATGATAGTTATCTAACAACCATGAGGTCACGAAGATCACAAATTAGATTTATGGTTTAAGTGTCCTTTGTGGACTATGTACTCATTAGAAAATTTAATCCAACCTATAATCAAATAGGTACACGTTTCACCTATGCATAAAGATAACTAATTTATCACATATCAAAATTAAAATATAATTAACACTTGAAATCTAAAAAGCAAAATATAATGCAAGGCACATGGAAAAAAACACAGGTACGAAGTCACAATGTCAAAATATAAGTTGAACCTTGTATCCACAAGGAATACATGTGATAATATCTCATTAGCCACTGAGTAACAAAGATCACTTTTGGTTCACAAATTAGCTTTGAAATAAAGAGGCCTTCATGGATCCATTGAAAAATAAACTTCACTTTACATTATGGCTAAGATACAAGGGGTCTCAAGTGATAAAAAGGCCACACCACCACGTCCTTGTGGACACAGTGACTAATAATACAAAAAAGGGTATGTGGATCTATCAAACTATACACTACCATTTACATTGTGGTAGAGTATGCACAATACAAGGAGTTTCAAGTGATGAAAAGGCCACATGACCACGCCCTTATGGACATAAATAAAAATACTATAAAAAAGGCCTTAAAAAAGGTTTTGCAATAATGCAAAGACCACAATACGACTTGTATATTAAATATACGTAGTCTAGGGATAAAAGAATGAGGAGCATCAGGGTTTCATGTGTGATTATCTCAACAGTAGGGGAGTTGCTGATGATGGATAGTTTGGAAGGTAGAACGGTGAGCAAATTGGGCATATATGCCAAAGGTGTTAAAGCTAGGAACCTTGACAATAAAGGCAGAAGAAATGGGTCAGTCAAAATAGGGAAGAGTTTGGCAGATATAGAATTTGTAGTATTGGAGGTGTGGAATGGAAAGAAGAGTTCATCACTCTCAACATCTAGGCTAGGGGATCCTTCTTTGATGCATTGTGTGAAACTACAAGTGTGGAATAAAGGAAGAGGCACAGAATAAAAGGAGGAAATAAAATTAGAGTTTTTTGGTTGCCTTTCATGTGCTATGTTTAGTCGATAGCTAAGGTTGGTGAGGCTCTTTGCACTGTAGATGATCACATCAATGCTCTTTACAACAAAGATGTTTCCATTAATTATTTTAAGGTTAAGGTTCTAGGGTCTATGACTGTCTACCAAATATTTGACGACATGAAATGTTGAAAAATGTTTGCCAAAATTCTAGTAGTCAACATTTTATTGAGGTTGAAGGCATTCCATCTTCATATATCAGGGGAAGGAGAGGAAGGAAAATGGGAAGAAAGATACAATATTATATTTCATAAAATTCTTTAGAAAGCAATAATTTTAAGATTTTGATTCCTAAATTTGAGGTTCTAGTGGTTAATTGTAAACTATTTGACAAAATGAGTAAACCAGAGAATCCAACGGTGGAACAAATAGGGTATTAGACAATGGTGTGATCTCTATCTGGTAAAATAATTTTTTTACAGGTGAAAGGCCTAGAATCTATTCTAAAATTGAAGCTAAGTTTAGAGGTTTCCTTAGGAGTCCTTGCAATGTTTCAATGTTTGGTGCATCAGGGAAAGGAACCGTAGGATGATTTACCAATGTATGGGTATGTTCTAGGAAAAGACTCAATCATATCCATCAATTTAAGGCTATGAGGAGTGGAAGGATTGATTAAATCAAATTCCTCCAAATTGGATTCTCGATCCAAATCTTCAACATTCAAACAAGCCATTATAAATGCAACTTGTAAGGCAAATACGACAAAAGGCAACATTTCACAAGCCTATATTTTTTATCAAGTGAAGGAGATTCCATCGGTGGAGATTATACATGAGGAAGTGGATGAGTACTTTTTTATTCTTAAAGAGAATGTTGTAATCTATCATTTCAATGGATTATGGCCTTCTTCAACTACTTTATATCAATAGATATATGAAAACTGGTCAGATCAATGTGAGATTTCTTTATGCTCTAAATGTTTTTTGTAGTTCACTTTCATGAACATAAATATTATCAAAAATGTCAAATGGAAGGACCTTGGTTTTGGGGAAATGTGGGTTTGTTTATCACTCCTTGGTTTTCAAATTTTGATCCAAACTCCCTCTCTATAATAAAGATGTCTATTTGGGTTCATCTACATAACTTACCTCTTCATTTTTGGCATGTTTATAAGGAAATAGGTAATTATTTTGGGTCATTTATAAAAAATGATCATGAGAGAGTTGATGCAGGCTTGTCTACCTATGTTAAAATTTTTGTAGAGATTGATTTGAGTAAAGGGATTTTGGATAAAATCTTTTTAAAATATGGTGGAACTCTTTATGAGAAAACTCTAGATTATGAGAATACTACTTTTATATGTAGTAAGTGTAAAAAACCAGGTCATATTCATGCATTGTGTCCTCTGGGATTCACTTTCATATGAAATAAAAAGGGGGAACAAATAAAATTTAGAAAATGGAGTGCTCCAGATCTGGTGGTAGTGGTTGAAGACTGTTTTGAAGAATCTAAAATGCAAGAAAACATGGAATTAAGATAAAATAAGAAAGGAGAATAAGTTGCTCTTGTTAAACAAGTTGTGCATAATGTGTAGGCAAGAGATGAAGTCCTAAATATTCCCTTGAAACTTTTAGTAGGGGGGTGAAGAGAGGGCATGAATCTAAAAATTTAGATTCAAATAAAGAATTGTTTGAAAATTTGAATTTGGATAGTCAGAACTTAGATAAACAAATAATGGTAGTGAATCCTGAAGAAGGGAAGTCGCAGGAGGTAAAAAATAAAAAAGGAAAAAAGGGAAAGATGGGTAACCTCCTGGAATACTATCCCATTAAATGATAGTTTTACATATGATGTTTTTGGCTGGGTGTTGGTCTTGTTGTTTATTTTTTCATAGTCATTTGGTGTATCTGGTATACTTCAGGCCATGATGGATTTTCTTGGTTGGTTTGTGTAATCTTATTTTTTGAAAAAAATTAATTTTTAGTATAGGGCAAGGGACCCATAGAACCCTAGTATTTATCTAAAAGAATGCAAAGACCATTGTCTAAATTTTGTTCCCCCGAATGCTTAAAATTAAACTAAGAATCCTTCTTTGCTTAAGAATAACACAATGATCTTTTGCAAATATTTCAAAACACATGCAAGCATGTGAATGATAAGACAAGGTTTTGGTTAAAATGGAAACATGACCTTACATACTTGTACATAAGTTTTTGAGAAGAAGAATTGACTTTCCTAGGCTAGGTATGTATTGGATAGGACTAATTTTTAGGAAAATATAATAAAAATCATACAGGAGAAACCAATTTTACAAAAATATGAACAAAAGCCAACACATGACAATTATCTAAAATCCATGAGGTCATGAAGTTCATGCAAAATGACATTATGTTTTAAGTGGCCTCCATGGACTATGTAGAAATATTGGAAAATTAAATATAGCCTATAATAAAATGGGTATAATTTTTGCTTGCATATAAAATTAAACATGTGAACACATCCCCAAAGTAAAACATAATTAACACTTGTGATATAAAACTTGAAATAAAATGGAAGGCACATGGAAAACATAATGTATAGGACCATAGTTGTCAAAATACAACTCGAATCTTGCAGCCACAAGGAAGACACTTGGCAATCTCTCATTGACCATGGAGTAATGAAGATCACTTTTGGTTCATGGCATAAATTTTAAATAAATATGCCTTTACAAATTTGTTAAATATAAACTTCAATTTACACTATGGCCAAGTCTACGTAGTGTACAATGGGTCTAGAGAGATAATAAGGCCACATGGACACCTCCTTGTGGACATAAATAAAAATACTACAAAAAAGTCTTCACCAAAATTCAATGACCAATGTGTGATTTTTGTTCCCATGAATCCTTAAAATTAAAAAAATAATACTTATTTTCTTGAGAAGAACTCAAGAAATCTCAAATCTCATGTCCATAATTGGAAGAGACATGACAATTTCTCATTAGCCATGGAGTAATGCAGACTAATTTTGATTCACAGATTAGCATTGAAATAAAGAAGGTTATGCAGATCTGTTGAAATATAAACTTCACTTTACATTGTGGTTGAGTTCGTGCAATATAAGGGGTCTCAAGTGATGAAAATGTAACACAGCCATGTCATTATGGGCACAAAGAAAAATACTACAAAAATACTCAATAAAAATGCCTTCACCTAAATGAAAAGGCCAATGTATGAGTTTTGTTCCACCAAATTTGTAGTTAGATTTTAAGTACACTATATGAATTTAAAACAATGCTAAATCTAACTCAAAATACAAACTACCAATAGGAAGGATTTATAAAATAAATCATATTGATATAAAAGCTTACCATATCCCTTGTTCTATGTTACCTCCTTCTAGGATTTGTAATGGATGATTAGACTCAGATTGACCCCATGATAGCTTGATGTTGGATTGTTGATGGAGGATGTTTGATGTTTGATGATGGATTTACTATAAGGTTTGTAGAATGTTTTTGGCATGGTTTTGGTATGATTTCTCAAGGTTCATTTTGGCATGGTTTCCCTATAATCCTTCTAGTTGGTTTGAGGGTGGAGGGAGAGCTTATTTTTATAGGCAAGTGGGGGGAGGATCAATGGTCGAAATGCAAACTTGGGCCATTAATATCTAGGGCTAGGAAATTTCCATGGAATTTTTAATTCCATGAAAATATATAGAATTAGGGAATTCTAGAGAGGGGGATTAGATTGGAGAGAGATCTATATTTGGAAAATTATAGAACTCTCTCTAGGAGTTAATGATGATTAAAACAGGGTTAGGTGGGGATTAGAGGAGGATTGGGTAACATAGGGATGTAGGAAAGGTTAGGGTGTAGGTTTATAAGTGGGTAGGTGGGGTTATGGGAATTTTAAATTTCCATATAATAGGAAATTAAGATTAGATTAGGATAATAGGGATTTGGATAAAATTAATGAAGGGATGGGATGAATAAGGTTAGTGGATGTAGGATAATGGAAAGGGGATATTAGATATATGGCTATAAATAGGATAAATTAGTGGGATTAAATGGGTAAGCAAAATTAGTGTCGACTAATAGGAATATTAGTTGACTGTAATGAAGCGATCAATTTTAAGTGTATATATTTTACCCCTTTTTGAAATGGCATTGTGAGTGGATGAATTGGAATGAGTAATGGTCTTTCAAAGAAAATCATGTCGTGGATGAATGTTAGGAGATGATGTTAGTGGATATGATACCCCCCTAAAGGGACATGTAGGGAAGAATGACCCAGATGGCCACTCAAAATAATAAATGATGGGTGGGATGAGATGGATAGATGAGGGGATGGGATGCCAAACGTGTGATAAAAGGTGAAGAAGATGAGGTCGATGTTGAGTAATGAGCTACAAATTGATAATAATGCCCCTGACAAGGACACATGCACAAGGAATAGAGATGATGGGTGTCACACTTGTAGACATATCCCAAGGGGGAATTAACCACACCAAGATGATGATAGAATTAATAGGCCACAAGATTTAGATGTATCCCAAGCAAGGATGCATGCAAGGGAGAGTTATTGGCCAAAATAAGACTGATGATTTGATTAGATAAAGGATGGGTGTAGCTCAAAGCTAATTTAACCAAGATGATGTTGTTGATGATAGAGAAGATATGATCAAATGACCAAAAGGATTGGGTTCATGCCCCTAGAAAATACACATGCAAGGGAGCGAGAGAGGAAATAGAGGTTGAGCTATCCTTGGGTATGAAAGAGTGTCCAAGTACTACCTACACTGTCTGGAAAGACCTTAGGTTGATGTAGTTCTGAATAGAAGATTATGGTGAAGATAAAGATTAATTATTAGAAAGTGATGATGAAGAGGATGGTTAGACTTGTTAGTGCTTGAAGGATATGGCTTAGATGATGAAATGAGGATAAAATATTGGATGCTAGTTGGATGGGTCAAGAGGATTGGATTAGTGATGAGAATAAGGATAGTTAGATGATTAGAGGAATGATGAGGGTGGGTGTGATCAAACCATCATAATGTCATAAAGCTCATCATAGTCTAAATAATCCATTAAATATGGCACTTGGTAGTATGCCCCATGATATAGACATGACCAAGAGGACATTGTGCCCAAATGCATGGGCAAATAGTGAACTCTACATCATCGAGGGCACTTTTGGTTTCCTTATAGCATCCTCATTCATTTCCTAATAGATAAAAAGAGACACGATGAAAATAAGACATACGATAAATAAGATATATACATGACATGAAAATGAGACAAACATAACAAAAAAGGGACACACACACACAAATATCTACATGAAAATCATAATGTCTTGCCTAATGATAGGATGAGTAATTGCATGATGGGTTATATTAGGATAATCATGATGTGATGGGGATAGAGGATAAACTTGGATTTGGATAGGATGATTAAGATGAGATTTGCCCTTGGTTTAGGATGGAAGGATAGATGACATGATGGGACTGATAAGGTCTTTAAATACTAATTTGGTATTGAAATTGAATCAAAAATTGGTCAAGGAAGGTGATTAGACAAGTGATGACCAAGGATTACCAATAAACAAGGCCCTGCAAGGATCTAATCTAGTAAGGAGACTAGGAGATGATGATTGGATCAAATACCTTTCATGCTAGCAAAAGTGATGTGATGGGTGTTAGGCATGAAGAGGAAATGATAAGGATAGTGATGGGATCAAGTACCTTCTATATTGGAAAAGAGTAATTGGATGGGTGTTAGATATTAAAATGCCTTTGATAGGAAGTGATGGGTGCCAGATTAAAGTCTTTGACAAGGTGATGTATGTTGACAACACTTAGCCAATAGGATGATGAAGATATGATGGGTGACCACTTAGGATTGGTTCTAAGACTAAAGGTTGTATCCAAAGATTTAGGATAAGAAAAGACACATGATATGGATATGGATGCGATTATGGGATTAGGCATAATACAAGACACAATGGACGATTTTTGGCTTTTTCAAATTTGATGATTTTTAGGGTTTTTTGACATTTTTCAATTTTTAGGGATTTTTCAGGTATATGTATATACACTATACAAATGGAGTTACTAGAAAAGGGAATACCAAGCCTAGCAACCAATATGAGGATAGATGGAATAATGGAAGGGATGACAAAAGGATGAGGGTGGTGGGGACCAAGGAGGAATGGATTAGGAATTGCCAATGACTTCATTGTGAAGGAACTGGATGTTTAGTTTCCCAAGTGTCCATTAAAGGATATGCCAAGATGGTTCGAGGACATTTTTCAAGACATCTTTCACTTCCTTATCAAAGTCAAGAAAGGAATGAAGAAGAGATAGGATACATGATATGTTGGTGGATGATGGATATGAACAATGGATCAAAAGATAAGGTGATAGGTGATATAGGCAAGATGGACAAGGGATGTGACACATGGGATGAATGGATGAAGATATGAAAAAGATGGATTTGCCCCCAAGTGTTGAGGAATAATGTGGATAATAAATTATTTTACCATGACACTGGAGACTAGTTTTCATCATGGTACTTGCCCAAGGTGCATAAGACTGGTTTTCACCATTGAACAAATGAATTTTTTAGGGCATCTTGATTGATTAGATGATGGGTGAGATGCAAGGTGCGAACACTGGATGTATTATTTAGCCAACACTTATTCTAGAGATGTGTGATGGTAGGATCATGTTGTCATTATTGTTGGATGGATTAGGGTCCATGTGACCTATTGTGATGCAAGATGGAGACCCCTCCATATATCTATACCAAGTATCGGTGTCACCCTTAGGAGAGGAAATGTTGCCCAGGTTAGTGATAGGAGGTATAGATTCAATAAATCTTAATGGGGAGGTATGGGACTTGAATGGATGATATGATTGGGATATGATGGTGTGATGGATGATGGAGGATAATGAATGATAGGATCATGATAAGATGGGATGATGGGTGATGGAGGATTAGAATTGGTAATTGCATACATCATTGAAGGTGTTGGACTTTCTTCATTTGATTAATGCCATGTGACAAATGACTACAAGAGATCCAAGACACTTAGACTTGGTGGCTCATCTTTGATCTAATTATTTGATTGATCATTGGTCATGATTTTGACATTATTTGGATTTTTTAATTGGATTTGACTTTGATTACCTCCTAGTGCTTGATTTTAGGCTTCACTAGGGGAGATTGATTGATGATTTTGACTTTGATAGGTCCCTAGTGCCAATTTATGAGCTTTACTAGGGAGAGATGATTTTGGATTAGGTTGATGACTTGATTCTTCTAAACTTTGACTAATGGAATCAAAGATGCCTTGATTATTATGATTGACTTTTGGAATATTGTCTTGGACCTTTAGATTTATGGCCCACATTATATTTCTTGAGGAAGGGTCTAATGTTGCATGCACCTATTCATCCTTATGGAGGGAGGTGATTAAGTAATCATCAATGGGGAGAAAAGGGTCTATGATGGATGAAGATGGTGGTGAGGGTATGATGAGGTCAATAAGTGGTGATGGGGCAACATAGTCTTCATGGGGGTTCCTAAGAGACCTGGTTTTAAAATCATAGAAAATCTCCTTAAGATTAGCAAAAGGATTGTTAGGACTAGTTATAGTAGATGCATCTAAAGGAGGATTAGATTCACTATGACAATATCTGATAGATAAATCTTGTAAGAACTCATTTATGATGTCATCATCTAGAATGAGATTAAAATATATGCTTGGTAATGAATCGGAGGAATCTAGATTATAGGTATCCTCTAAAGTTAGGCATTATCAACATCAATGAGGGATGATGTTTTTTATGAGGAATTTGATTTTTTTATGGGTGTTGAACATGATCCTATGTAAGATAAGACCTTGAATGCTGATTTTGAAGCTAACTCTGATGCACAAGATATAATGTTGTTATTTCTATATGCATTGTCCGTTATTGACCTCTCAAAATGGGGTGTTTGATGTGATGGGTGAGAGGGTTCATGAGAGATAGGAGGACTAGGATCATGTGGAATAGACTTAGTTGTGATGGAGTATTTTTGAGGATGGGGGGATTATGTAAGATGGGTGTAGTGTCTTAACCTTGGCTTAGAAAGGGAAGAGCTTTATCATGATTAGGAAGGGCATCTTGGCATTCCTCTTTTTGTTCACCCAGGGATGTGGATGCATCTAGTTCATCATCAATTATTATATCACCATGATCAATGAGGTCTTGGATAAAATCTTGGAAAGGTTAGAATCGATTGATAGTATGTCCCCAAGTTTGATGGTATGGATAATATTGGTTTGTGTTATACCAATAGGGCATAGGCTTAGGAGGATCAAGATTTCAGATAGGTGGATAGAACATCATGTTAATGGTGACAATTTATTTGAAAAGGGCTTCTAATGATATGGGAAGGGGAGTATACAGACTTGCTTCATGTTGTGACTTAGATGTGGAAGCATTGGACTTATGATTAGATGGTATTGGATATGACTAGGTGGATGGATTCAAGGTGGCCAAAATTGCATTCCCTTTGCTAGTATGGGAAGGGGTAGATGATGGTTTATGGCCAACAAATGGAGGATTGGTATTGGATTCACATGATGGGGCTTGGACGAGAGGTGCAATAAGCTGAAGGGGATCAACACCTTTGGGAAGTGGTACACCCATCATAAGGAACTTCAAGATGATCTCATCTTAATGGGCAACTATATATTGGTCTATGAAAGTGGGGTCTAGTTATATGGTGATGGTTGATAGATGATGGATGATGTAGGTAGGATAAGACTTGGATAAGGTTCTTAAACAAAATAAATCAAAAGGACCAAGCTAGTAAGATAGGTAATGATGGAGTTGAGATAGGCTAATGCATTAAACACTATGATCAAATGTCAAACTGATAGTTCAATAGGTGCCAACAACTTATAAACAATGTTTGGTGCTCAATCTAGTAAAAGGATTGGGGATATGATGGGTGCCTAGATTCAAACCAACAAGAGGAAAATATGATGGGTGCTAGTTATGAATAAGGCAAGATGATTGGACTAAGGATGATTGATAGTTGATGTGTTTGCTATATTGAGACCAACAAAGTGACAAGACGCTAACAATATATTGATTGTGATATAATATTTGACCAAGTGGATTAGGATGATAGAATGGTGATAATATGATAGGGGGATTATGATGATAGGATGAGAGGATTAGCTCAAGACCTTAGACTAATTTTTCTCAAAATGGGATGGGGTAGGATTAGGTGATGAAGATGATAGAATAAGGATAAGTGTGATGATGAAATGATAAATGGGTAATGAAAGGTGGATGGTTTAGACCCGTATGTGACCTAGAAGCCAACTAGGATAAGATGTGGTGATGACTAGATGGGTGATGAAGGCAAGGCTAATAAAAGTGATCGAGTACATATTTAAGATAAGATGTGGATGATGAGGTAGTATTAGGATGTGATTAGGGGATGACTAGTGACCTCTGGGTCTAGTGATAAGAAGTGATTAAAAGGATGTACAAGAAAGTGAATTATGTACAAGAAGGTAAAATAAAGATATATAAGATAATGGGATAATGAGACAAGATGGTATGGGGATGATTAAGATTGTGGATGAGGTGGACTTAGGATAAAATATGGATGGTGAGACAAGATTAGACAAGGATAAGTGATGGGTTATGATCAAATATGTAAGGGGTGATGTCAATAAAATGATATGGGAATTATCAAGACTATGGTGTGATCGATAGATAAGGCAAGGTCAAAGTGAGGTGTGATTGATTATGGATGAGGTGGTCTTATGATGAGGTGTGACTAGGTTGATGAGCAGATGTGACTAATATGGGTAACTAATAGAATGTACAAGAGAATAAGTTATGTATGAGAGGATGAGGCTAGGATACACAAGATGTGACTAGGATTGGGTGGATATGACTAGGAATGAAATCAAGATGGTGATGATGATAGCAAGGATTGTCAAAATAAGATGGAGGTGATAAGGGGGTATGACAAATGGTAAGTTATAGTTAGGATAGGATGGGATGAAGAAGTAGAATATACAAGAGAATACATTATGTACAAGAGGATGATATTAAGATATACAAGATGTGATTTAGGAAGAAGGGTGATTAATTAATGATAGGTGTATATGGTTTGACTATGATGAGATGAGAGATGGGATATAAATAATAGGTGATGGGATAATGAAATGATATAATGAGGTGGATTTAGAAAAAGGTGTAGGTAATGAGGTATGATTAAGATGTAATTAAGATGTGACTAAAAGGATAAATAAGAGAACAAATATATGTATAAAGGGATGAGACTAGGCTATACAATATGATGATTAGGATGATCAATGATAGGAGGATATGGTTAAACTAAGATGTGATAGAGATGATATGGTAGATGGGAATAGACAATGGATACATGATGGTGATTAAAATATGTGAGTGGATGAGGTGATGGGTAGATATGGTTAGATTAAGAGGGGATGGAGAAGATGGTGATTAGGCAAGGATGTATAAGATAATGGGGTGATGACCAAGGATAATGGGATATGGTGAGACTAGGAAAGGATGAGGTGACTATGGTAAATGGGTGATGATGTGGACTTGGGTAAGAATGTAAGATGTGATTGGGGTAAGGGTATGACTAAGGATGAGTGGGTATGACAAGGAAAAGGATATACAAAGAGACTATGTACAATGATGACTAGGATAAACAAGATGAGATGCAGGTGGTGGGGATGTGGATCAAGACAAGGATGATGACTAGGATGTATACAAAAGGATGGTGGGGGAGATATGTACAAATTGATAAAATGATGAGGATATAATATAGAAGAGGATATGTGCAAAGGACCTAAATGGGATATGATGGGTAAAAGGCTGGCTTGACTCACAAATAGTATGGGTTTTGCACAACACACACCCAAACAAGCAAGCCACAGCCTATGATTAGTAAAATAATGGGTGTGTAATTTGATGCTTATACCACCCAATAGTTACACAAGTGAGACTGTAGACTGGTGACTCATTATAGAATTTATTGAACCCTCTCAACCTTGCTTATACTTGATGGATACTTTAGCACATATACTGATGTCTATAATGGAACACCTATTACAGTCAAAAGATCTTATACTAGGCTGAACGGGCTCTCTAGGGGCATCCTCGATATACATAAAGGTACATTAGAGCCCAATTTCATATAGGGTGTTATCTAATGCCTAGTTCAGAGAGTTAACTCTTCCCCTTCACAGATGATCTGTATGGGATCAATTTCTTAGCCTAACGATAATTGTCCCTGATTGTTATACTCCATCAAAACATAGAGTTTGGTTAGTGTACGATGATGAAATCCACAACACTAACCAATATAGACTAATCCCATGCGTGGGGATTAAATTCACGTCACAAGCTATCCTAAGAGGAGGCGGTCAACAATCAGGGAAACACACAATACAATTAACTATATTATAATTACCTATGTGTGTTTTGACATGATACCACAAATAAATATATACAAAGAGAGATAAAATGCATATACACACAAAATATTAAATAAGTATTTACAAAAAACTAGAAAGATAATGATATTAAAATTAAATCTAAGACAAAAATGCAAAAATTGCACCCCTCCCTGCAATCATAAAGGTTAGATATTAGATGGGGTGCCAAAATCCCCAAAGGACTTGCAAGAAAAAGGTTAACAATTTGACTTTCTATAATCTCGCAAGTCTCTATAATCTTGTGAGTGCATAGGGCAATCCTATGACCAGAATGTACAATCCCGTGACTGACGTGTCAATCCTGTGAGTAACTAGTCACAGGTTTGCAACATATTGGAAAATCATCATAGTTAACCTCAAAAACCATGGTCGTCTAATAATCCCACCACTGAGAATGATAATCCCGCTATTATCTATGAGATGATAGTAACATTTTAATTGTGAACCATAAAACTGTGACCCAGATCGATAAACCTGTGACTAATAGTAAGACGTAAGTAACGATATTGTAGCTTATAAGAAAAATAGTCTATATATGACCTAAAAAGACTATTAAAAATATTTACAGGGATTTAATATTAAATACAATTATTTGATAATAAGAAAAGACCATCACCAAATCCTAAGACTGACCCTAGCTAACCTAGACTATGAAGCCACTACTAGGAATGACAACGCTGCTATTCACAAGGCAAACCCATGACTATAGTAGTCATAGTATTTTCAGAAATGGGCAAAGCAATTAGTATGACAGGATTCAGATAAGTCTATTCCTCCTCTACCCCTTATGGACCCTACAAGATAGAAAATACCACTTATTAGGAGCTATTAATAGGTAAAGAAAGTGGTGATGTGCTTATATAGAGGAATGTTAAAAAAATTTAACAAAAGGATGTAATTTCTTTAGCTTTGTCTTACAAGTTTTTGAAAATTTCTCAAACAGATTTTGGGTGTACCGAAATGATGATTTCAAAGGTGGTAGCAGTAGTGTTTTACCAGTCTGAGAGGAAAAGATAATACCATGACTGAGAATGGCAATCCCACGATTACCAGGGTAATCCCACAATTGGGAGAGTTGTGAGTTTGTAAAAAATGTGTGGCTAGTTGATTTCTGGATGGATTTCCTACCTGACCTACACACAGAAGCAACAATGACACACAATACCCCTACAACAATAAAGGTTTAGCACAAATGGGTTAAAATTTGGACCCAACTACCACTTTCAACAATATTGTTATTCAAAATGACAATATTTCTATTTATAGAGCAATCCCACAACTGAGAGAATCATGGGTTTGCCAAAAACCCTACTAAAATCCTAACAACTAATGGCTAACAACCAATATCACTATTGGCCTTAACGATGCCGCAACTTTAATACCGTAACAGTGCAATACTATGACTTGCCTTGAACGCATCAAGATTTCAAAATTTTGGGATTTTTTTTGCCCAATCAAACCTAATAGATAGTAAAGACAACACTAACATGCAAAAATTGATTAAATGGGAGCAAGGTCCCACCGTGGTCACCAAAATGTAGTAAGATTTTGAGTACATTATATGAATTTAAAACAATGCTAAATCCAACTCAAAATACAAACTACCAATAGGAAGGATTTCTAAAACAAATCAAATTGATATAAAAGCTTACCAAATCCCTTGTTCTATGTTACCTCCTTCCAAGATTTGCAATGGATGATTAGACTCAGATTGACCCCATGATAGCTTTATGTTGGATTATCGATGGAAGATGCTTGATGTTTGATGATGGATTTGTTGTAAGGTTTCTAGAATGATTTTGACATGGTTTTGGTATAATTTATCAAGATTCATTTTGGCATGGTTTCCCTATAATCCTTATAGTTTCTCTTCCATGGAGGAGTGTTGGTTATATAGAGGAAGGGAGGTAAGATCTAGGGATGAGATTCAAACTTGGGCCTTTGAGATCTAGGATTGGGAAATTTCCATGGAATTTTTAATTCCATGGAAATCTCTAGAATTAGGGAATTCTAAAGAGGGGGGTTAGTTTGGAGAGAATTCTATATTTGGAGAATTTTATAACTCTATTTAGGAGTTAATGATGACTAAAATAGGGTTAGGTGGGGATTAGAGGAGGATTAGGTGACATAAAGATGTAGGAAAGGTTAGGGTGTAGGTTAATAGGTGGGTAGGTGGGGTTGTGGGAATTTCAAATTCTCATATAATAGATAACTAAGATTAGATTAGGATAATAGGGATTTGGATAAAATTAATGAAGGGATGGGATGAATAAGGCTAGTGGATGTAGGATAATGGAAAGGGAATATTAGATATATGGCTAGAAATAGCTTAAATTAGTGGGATAAAATGGGTAAGCAGAATTAGTATCGACCAATAGGAATATTAGTTGTTTGTAATGAAGTGAGTGATATACAAAATTAATAAGAACTCGATGACAATTTAGATAGATTTCAAAACGTAGGCTAACATTAGAATAAAAAGGCATGACTTTAGTAAAAACAAAATCACTACCTTGCAAATCTATAAAGCCTTTTTTAGAAGAAGAAATGACTTTCCTAAGCTAAGTGTGTATTGGTTACACATATAGAATCACCAACAACCCATATAGTCATTAAAAAAGAGTGAGATCATGGTTTCGAGAAAAACAAGAATTTATTTAGACCACTTTGTTAAACTTATAAGTTAAATAATTGTAAAATACATGATTTTAATATGTCATACCCTATGAAGGGTTGTTAGTTCAACTAGTGAATTTATTTGGCTCACAAAAAGCCCATTAAGAATCAATTCTTGTTGAGCAAAACTTGATACGATAAAAAAGATAAGATCATGATCATACCCTGAATAACTTTAACAAAATAAATACTTTTTAATCTTTAACTCTTAATGTAAAATCATCACATAAAACAATAATCAACCAAAAAAAAGTTACTATCCAAACATAAAATTGTTTAATGCCAATCATCATTTTTCATCTTATCTTTGTTTTAACTACTTTTTCTTTCTTGGCATTATCCATCCCTCTTACACACCAAGATAATATTTTCATTGTGATGGCCAATTGGGAGTTGCCTACCTTCGTAGCTATGTATGAGAATATTATCATCACCTTTACATTATTATGAATGCTACCACACGAATAAAGTCTAAGTTGTGAGAATATTATAAAAATTAAAAGCACTGGCCCATATTCTCTTCTTTTCTATAGTGGGATGGCAAAAGAAAAACTTGTATTCTTGTCATTAAATCATTTAATCTAATGCTCAACTTCACATGCTTTTGTTTATTTTAAATCTTTTCGTTTACTTAGATGCTTACAACAAACTTTCTTTAAAACTCAAGTGTAAAAAGTAGCAAAAATAATATTATTTATTTGCATTAAAAGATTTCAAAATATCTCGTAAATAAATTAAAAAATTATAAATAATATTAAAAATGGACCATAATGTGATAGTGGCATGTGATTCTTTTATTAAAAGAGGCCAAAAAAATCTTGTTGGAATGTAAAATATATTTAAAAATAAATAAAATTAAAAATTAAAAAAAAATGAAAATAATATCAATGATTTTGTGTTGCAAGTGTATTTTATAATTATAAAGTATTTTTTCTTCCTTTGAATGATGTGGTAGAGAAATGTTACATGAAAGTTTTATATCTAAAATAGAATATTGAGAGTTTTTTTAAATTGATGTATATGATAAATAATAATAATATGTGTTAATATTAAAAATGAGATATAAATGATGTTATGACGAGGACATTTTTGTATTATATGATTGATATGTATGTATGTATATATGTATGTATGTATGTATGTATGTATGTATGTATGTATGTATGTATGTGTGTATGTAAGTAAATCATCAATTTTATAATTGTAATGTGATGAAAATTTTGAATAGATTGAAAGATTATTAATTTATTGATGAAGTTGTTTGGATCATTAAAAATTCACCATAAATCAATTATTGTTGAATGCAAAGACCCACATTATAAAAGATAAAGTTGAATCTGATTCTCACATAAATTTAATAGAATGGAACTTCCTAATCCTTAACATTAAGTCAAAAACTTGATTAATAAAAAAAATTAGATAGACAACTTTATAAAAAAACATATTCATAAAAAAACATCTTCATTAAAAAAAATCCTTATAATATAAAAACTATTCATAATCATTAAGATGACAACACAAAAATTAACTCAATTATAAAATAGGATCAAAATTACTAAACCAACAAACAAACAACACCCAAAAAAGATGTTTTAAATTATATGAAACAATTTTTATAAAACACTTTAATTCATGGAAAGGACACACAACCACATAAAAATTAAATTAAAATAAATAATCTCATATATTCTTTGAGAAGGGGTGGTCACTCAAACCACAGGGAAGGCCTAGGCCTAATCATTGACATAAGTCAAATATAAATAGCATATTCCCACCTACAATAAATGGAATGACATCATTACAAATCCCCACCTACCCAACTAATCTCACACCCTAGCTTATTCCTTGGTGTTATTATTTTTTCTACTCGTAATTAAATTGATAAATTTGCTCCCTTGAAACAACAAATACCCCTCATACCTCTCTTGTATGATACCTAATAACAAATTTTGAAATATGGTCAAGATTTGGCAGACCCTACTACTGAAGCAATTGCAATGCATGATAGTGATATATAGTTTAGAATGAATACTACTTGTGAGAAGATATAAGGGAAAATAGTGCAAGAGCATAGAGTAATTTTTCAAGATGTAAAAGAAGTATATTACAATTTCATATTTTTTAATATGATTTTATGTTTTATATTAGATATTTATGATAAGAAAGATAAATATGTATTCATTTTATTAACGAGTATATATAAATCAATATTGAATGATGATTATATAAATAAAAAATGAAAGTATACGATTTTAGTAAATGGATTGTTTTTATTGTCAAAAAGAGATAGAGTTGTAAAGTAAAAAAAAAAAAAAATTATGTATGGTGCTTTATAAAATTGCAAGACATTTTAACTAATTTTGAATTTAGTTATCTGAATAAGTTAAAATATTGAGACTAATTCAGATTGTATAAAAAATTAAGTAAGTTTGAATGTAACAATAAAGTATGACTAATTTATTACAATAATTATTTTTGTAAATAACCTAAAAGATAGGATACTTAACTTGTTTAGGTTTTGTTCTGGTCTATGATAGTGTACAATCATGAAATAGGCTTTACAAAGGCTTTGTATTGACTTAAATCAGGGAACAGACTGTGAAACTCAGCAGGAGGAGTCGAGTATTTCTTAGAAGCCTATGGAATACATATATGTATATGCTCTTTGAGTCCATCTAGGAGACTTGCATCAATTGATGATAGCTTGTATCAATGAGCATGTGTTTGCAAGTGGCTCTTGTGTATTTAGATACATTTGGACATGTGTAAATAACTTTGTTTTCATTCTCCATGCCTCAAAACCTTAACTTACACTCTTGAGATCAATGTGCCCTATAAAAATGGGTTAGAAAAGATGAGTTGATATGACCTCAACCACCCCGCTTCTAAGTGCTTAAATGTTGCCTATGTTCTAATACTTCAAAGAGAGCTCAAACCACACTTAATAATCCCACCTAGCTATGTGTCTGTAATCAATGTAATACCAACATGTTGTGCAATCATGTGTATGGATTTTGACACTTGATAACATATGATTTTGACCTTACAATGTTATTCATACCTAGTTTGGAGTTGTTCCCTTATGATTTTTTTATATTTAAATGACTTAGGGTAGTTCCTCAAGGATGTGCAGAGGTTTTTCTAGTGAGAGAAATGCTTGCTAGATATGAATAGACTTAGAATTCACATTATTATATAATTGATTCTTTGGTAATTTCCCTTTGAACCAACATGTGAAATGTACAATCCAATCCAAAGGAAGGATTTTAATTTAATAAAATATTTGTTAAAGGGCACACAAAAGAATCTGGCTAAGGCAAACTGCTTTAGTATTTGAATTTATCTAAAAGTGGTCGAAGGTGTCTAGAAAGCAAAAAAATAGTGATCTAATATCAAGAGATAGTTTGTGTAATTTGATAAATTATTTAGGCCAAGTCTAGGGAAATTTTGTGTAAGAATGATAATAATTTAGGAAGGTTGGGCCCATGGATAAGTGAATGGCTATGAGAGAGTGTCAGCAAGAATCAGTTGTGTATGCACAAGTCATGTGTACTAAAGTTTGGTAAAAATTGACGTTGTCAAGTGTATAATACCAAATATGAGCATATATTTTTTATCCTCTTTTATTCTAGTATTTAAAGTGCTAAATTAAATTGATAAAGGGAGATATCTGAGTGTAACTATGATAGGTGTCTTCAAGTACATGTCAAGTGTTGTCCTTGTTCCATATAAAGCCTATAATGAAACATGTAAAAATTAGTGCTCACTTATGATATAAAATCACACAAAAAAACATTGAACATATTTTAAATTGAAATAACATGGAATGAATACACTTGTATGCATGTGAACTAAGCAGGGTTCATTTTAAGAGGCCCTATAGGAAAAACTATTAGAAATATCTGGTGAATCCAGGGAAATCTGATTCACATGAATGACAAATTTTTCCAGGGTGATGGTGAATGGCTAGATCGAACAAAAAACTAAACGACTAAACTGTATGGCTAAACTGAACAATTGAACTAAATGGCTATACTAAGTGATTGAACTGAATAGCTGAATCGAATGACTGAACTGAATGATTGTACTAAATGGCCAAACCAAATGATATAGTCACCTAGTCAAACTGAACTATTGAAATAAATGACCAAATCAAAAGAGCTAGCTAGATGATCGAGTGATAAGGTTGAACCGAATAGCTAAGCCAAATAGTCAAGTTGATCAACTAAACTGAATGGATGAGCTAGATGGCTGAGTCAGATGATTGAGCTAGATGAATGAACTAGAAGATTGAGCCAGATGAATGAACTTGACGGCTACACCAAATGGATCAATTAGATGTCTACATCAAATGACTAAGCCAAATAATCAAGCTAAGCGATCGAGTCAATCAGCTTATATGAGCAGCTAAATCGAATGATCGAGCTAGATGATTTCATTGAGCAACATAATTAGATAGTTTGATCATTAGATGCACTGACGAGTGACCTGTGCATCTGGTCTACTATTTGGTTGCCTGATCACCTCCCATGCTCTATAAATACTTGCCTCTACCCTCATTTCTAACATTTTATAGAACTCATTTTTTATCCCCAGGATAAAAAAATGTTTCACAGCCACATCGTGAAGCTATTATGCCCACACATCGTGAAGCTCATACAACAACCAGATGCATTCAATGATTGGGTTCAAGAATGCAGATTCAATGGCCTCCTCTTCATGACACAATATGACCTCAACACTACCCTTTTGAAAATTCTCATATACTCATATAACCCAAACAAGAAGATCTTCACCTTGCAAATCGATTGAAAAATGCTTTCATTTGGTACTTCACCATAGGATAGTCGCAATCTCACAGGTCTTCCATTTCATAATGTAACCCCTGTGAGTTCCAAATCAAAATTGATAGATGAATATATAAATTACTTGGCCAAAAAATATGATTTGCACATTGGAAAAACCAGTATGTACCTATAAATTTGTTTGTATATTCAAAATTCAATTTTCATCTTTTACGATCTAAACACTATAATCCTCTTTTTATCTTTCACTTTAGATAGTTGAAAGAGGGGTGTTTGCATCAAAGATGTTACTCACCCTTTTTTTAAGCAATGACTCAATTTTTCCAAGCTAGAATAGTATTGCAAGGCAGAGCTGCAAATATTCCATATTGGGCACTGTATTACATTATCTGTACTATTTTTAAATTTAAATTTAACTAGTGCTCTTTCATTTCCTCTAGAATAAGGCTTGAATTGAAATCTACTGCTAGTAATCCTAGTTTCACTATTTTATGTTCCAATTTTATTTTGGCATTGTACTAGGAGGCCTTTAACCTCAAAAAAACACAGGGTCCAATTGTGCTAGATCTAAAAATGATGATAAATTCTTTATCTATGGATAAGCAAGAGGTTGGTTAATTTGTTCATTTATAGATCTAAATTCTAGGGTTTAATGTTTGTCTATTTGTCATACAGTTACCAAGGTAAATATTAATAATTGTTTGATCTTTGTTTGTTATAACTAACAGACAAGAATGTGTGCCTCAAAAAAACAATCTACCTCAAAAGGACAACATGTAATTGCAACTGTGGTTAAAGATTTTATAGATTCAGAGTCTACAGAATCATCCATGCAATCTTATCAACTTGCGAAACATCCATGAGTTTCTTTGGTGTCCTCTCCACATGCAGTTTTGCAATTTAAAAATTGTAAATGAGATTTTAATTTTCCAAACTGAAATGCATTGTTTTAGTTATTTTTTTTATTCTTGCAGTCGACTTGAGAGTAATTCAGATGGTGGAACAACCACTAGTACCACCATAATAAATAGTAATATCTAATGTCCCTTCTCAACTCTCTGTGGAAGGTATTGTACATTGTATATTTTTTTTTTGGATTTTGATTATTATTTTTTAGACTGAATGTTTGTGTAATGTAGCAGCTCAAAACACCCCTATGGATGTCACTCACAATACGTCACGTACATTGGAGAATATTCTATCTCCAAATACAAGTATTAAATTTTTAATTTCAATTTTGCATATAACTTTATTTTTTCAATTTATTTATTTTCTAAAATAGATTACATTTTGCAAGCCATCCTCTATCTTTGAGGAAGATTATGCCACCACCTCCACTCTTGAATGCATTTCACGGAAGGGGAAGGCTCTTCCATTAACACCACTGTAATGAATAGCAACACTACAAATATTAGGTTCCCAATTCCCCTCTTTCTCTATTAGAGGTTTATCGAGTGTGTAGAGATTGACTTCTTTACCAAAAATTGATCTTGATGATAAATATCTGGGCTTTGATAGTGTCATTGATGTTGGAACTGCTTTCAATCCACATGATTTTATCCAAGGAGATGCAACACATGTTCATGCAATTTCTCAACAAGAAGTGGAACCTTCAACCACTTCACCAGATAGTCCCACCCCAATAGAGAATGTTGTAAAGTCTGACGATGCCCTTACATATTTTCCATTGAACAATTTGGTAGGGGATAGTATTACTACTAGTCTTCAAGAGGGAGTAATTGATGAGTTGAAAAATTTGCGTGTGTGGGAGATTTGGGTGAAGGCCCTGATAAAAGAAATAAATGACCGTTATCACAACCACTCAAAGTGAGAAAATTTATTTGTATTGGTGAAACAAGAACCCACAAAGATGGATGTTTTATTTGCCAAAGCTAAATCTAGGTCAATTAATATTGCTAATACTTACAAAAATAATGTGTTGATGATAATGCTTAATAGGTTGGAGAATTTGAATGCAAAAGCCTAGGCATATTTTAATAAATGGGCAAAAGACATCAACCTTGTTGTAATTGTGAATGCAGAGAAGGAAAAATCTCTAGTAATGTATATTCATTCTAATCAATTTTCATGTCATTCTTAATTTTTTTCACATCTAGTTACACCACATTTTAAAATGAAGGCAAAATATGAGAACTTGAAGAAAGAAGTCGAGGTCCTTAATGTCCATCTGAAAAATGCTCAAAAAAATTTGCAATGTATCACTCAATTCAAGGAGAAGCTTGTTCTGTTGAATAAACAGAACAACACACTATGAAAAATCATTAAGAAGAAAGGATAGGATCCTAATGCCTTATCTAAACAGAAGACAGTTACCGATCCAAGTCTACTTTCTGCAGGAGATGCTAGAAAAGAGGATAGGGAAAATCTTGAACGTCTTAATGTTATGGCTATGGATCTTGAAAAGGCATGGATATTGAAGGACAACAGTGGCATATAGGATGTTGGGATGGAGAAAGTGGTTGTGAAAGAAGGGGAAAAAGTGGTTGAGAAAATAGCTGAGTAATTGAAATTTTGTTTTAAACTTTTATATACTTGAAAACAATGTTTTATTTTAAAATATAAATTATGAATGACAATTTCAAGTTTTTAGATGTTGTGATCAATTTATTGAGTTTTAATTGCAATTTAAATTTGAATTTTATGATGTTGTAAACTTGAATGGTGTTAGTAGGCCCCCTTTTGATATTTCTGAAGCACTTGTGAAACTCACATCTCAATATAAATGGATTAATGTCAACATATTCCTTTAAAAAGTGTTCCACCTAACACAATGATAATATATTAATATTGTGCAGTCATCACTTAGCAAG
Source organism: Torreya grandis (assembly GCA_037957365.1). Classification (NCBI taxonomy): domain Eukaryota; kingdom Viridiplantae; phylum Streptophyta; class Pinopsida; order Cupressales; family Taxaceae; genus Torreya; species Torreya grandis. Next base: position 9,347,902 of record JARHVA010000046.1, read on the forward strand.
AAATACAAAAATGCATTTCAAAAAATGTATAATAGTTATTGCATGTTATTATAAAAAAATGAGTTATTTTCTATGGAAGATCTCTTCTTTTTTATATTTAGATTATTTCTTGAGTAAATCATGATTTGAGATTCTTTTGAGGCCATTAGAAAAGCACATTCATGTTTGGTAGATGTTCATGTTGAAGATAATATTTTGATAGTCAATAATAATGAGGATTCATCAAAGTTGAAAATATGCATAATTGATTGTGATCATGAACTAGAGAATAGGTTAATGTATTGTTTAATGTTATGAGGATGTATATAGATAAGGTTATATTTTATTTGATCACTTTATTATAAAAAGAATCAATGTTAAGGACTCTAAACATTTGCATAAGTTTTTAAATATAGGCTATCTACTCCATAGGAGTAAATAGCCTACACTACCCTATAGGGAGGTACTATATATACCATGTCTACTACCTATGTAGGGTATATGTAGTAGCCTATATAAAGCATATATGAGTATATATGAAGTATATATTCCTATATACAGTAGTATATACTATATAATGTGTGTGTGTGTGTGTGTGTGTGTGTGTGTGTGTGTGTGTGTGTGTGTGTGTGCGTGTGTGTGTGTGTGTGTGTGTGTGTGATGAAAGTGATTTCATTGTTATATAAAATATACAAGGTTTAGGACTATGTTCATTCAATTATAATAATTTATAGAATTAAATTGAAATCCTAAGCCGAAATGAAAAAATAACACGTAGTGTTCTAATTAAAATGTAGACCTAGGTAGTAAAATGTTAAATAAACTTGCTCTTGCAAATTGATTTATTCGAGTCTGTTATATCTCAATTGAATGTAAGAACATGAAGACATAAATGGTTTAGAAAATAAAGACCCCCTATGTATTGTGACAAGGTCAAAGAAGATAGACAAGATCATATTGCATCATTGTATAAACACACTATGCACTAGGTGTAAAAAAATGGGATCGTTTGCCCCTATCACAGAACTTATTTTAATGTAAGAAAAAAATATATCTATAAAAATATATGTATTAAAGACATAAAGAACCATATTAACCTACAGTGTTCCCCCTAACACAATGATAATATATTAATCTTTTACATTCGGCACTTAGCAAAAAAAATAAGAAAATGAATTTCAGAAAACATATAATAATTATTGCATCTTTTGATAAACATGTGAAATTCAAATTCAGAAACTCTATTTCTAAAATTTTGGTAGTTAAAATAATTCTCCACAAACCCGATCATAGGTAGTGACATTTACATCCCCTGTGTCAGTGTTATATTCAGTGTCATTAATTACATCCTCTTTATTTGTCATTGTATTACTGACACCTCTTCTTTCAGTTAGAGAACTCCATGTTTCCAATGATATTTCATATGGAAACATATCCACTGCATAACAGGAAACATATAATCTTAAACATGTTTCTAAATTTCTATCCAATCTATTTCAAAGTTTTAACTTTATGAATGATAATGCATTGAATACTCTTTCATCTTCCACTAAGCCCATAAGCATTATTTGATAGAGTTCATAGAATCAAAAATATTCACTTATACTTTTCTGTAGTATACTACTAGGATAATTTTTTTTCCACGGTCTTGTAATTGCCCCATTCTCTATTGGTTCACGTATAAGATGATATTGTTCAAACATTGTAATGCCAAAATGGGCTGACTGGGATGTCAGTAAATCCATTCCCAAAATACCCTCAATTTCTACTCAATTCACCTCTACAGATCTACAGAAATGCATTACAAGACAACGCATGTATTTTTTAAATAAATTGCTAACCATTTTTTGATTGTTATTAATATTCTAGAAAATGGGATTGACAACTACCATCACCTCCAACAAATCAACCCTTTGAAAATGATCTCTGATTCTATAGCTAAGTTTTGGAAAACTCTACGTAGTTTCATTTGTGTTTTGGATAGATTAGTGTCATATAGAATACGTGTTATGGGCATTTCTTCAGATTCATTTCCCACAACATCAGGGCTTTTATAGAAAGTGTGCATTGGAATCTCCTTTCCATTAATGACACAAACATGATCATTGATATTCAACCTCAAATAACTTTTAGGGTTTTGTAAATTGGTCAAACATTACCAACTACTAAAAACAAGGCCTTGAAACATTTCATTCGAAGTGTATAGTATGTCAAGAGATTGACATACTCATTTTCTTAGTCATATGAAGTCCATAATATAAATGGACCTCTCTTGAGCATGTTTCATTAAACAATTCATTTCCTTTAGCATTGGAATAATTCCACATAAATTTAGTAGTGTTTCCAAATATGTTAAATGGTACAACAAATCTTTTGCCTTGTTAATTTCTCTACGATATTTATACATGAAACCTGCTAATGATGGATATTCTTCAAAAATTTGGCAAGCAGATTCATACATAGAAATCCACCTTGTATCAACATCTTTAAACATTTTCTTACCATCAGTCACTCCTATTGCAAATTTTTGGAACTCTAAAATTCTTTTTGGACTGCTTGACATACAAGCATGTAGGTCATGAATGAGCTCCTCCACTTTGGCCACATTACCAAATTTGCTAACCGTTTTGTTTGCAAGATTCATCCTATGAGCCATGGAGTGAATTTGGAATCATATATGGGGAAACTATTATTTGCAACCAAACACACAAACCATTTCTATGCCCCTACATAACTAATGCACATAGACACCAGCTTCGTAGCTATTGCATAATCATCCATTCCATCTTTTTCTTTCAAATTCAATACAACCAATTTGTGAAGATTTTTTGCATTGTAATTTTCTACCATTTTATGAACTACTAGTAGATGAGGTTGTCTTGAATAGTTCTCAAAAGTATACACATGAATGCAAACCCAAGCTGTGTTATCAAATGTTGTGACCTCATTGATGGATAGTGAGATAAACAGTGATTTCTGAACAATTTCTTTCAAATATTCAATGTCAACCATTGCTAGACATTTTACCATTTCCCAAGCACTGCTATCCAACCAATGTAATTATGGAATATCCAAAAATATATTATGTTGAAATGAAATCTTATAATCTAAAAAATTAGAAATAGGTTTGCCTTTTTTTAGAATATGGTATATAGTAGAAAATTGTATGTATTTCGCCTTTAGATGGGACTGATTGACTTTTTCAAAATTTGTTTCAATTGTTCCCCCTTTCTCCACAAGATATTTTCAACATTTTTTTATCATTTTCATGTTCTTGTGCATATCTTACATGCATGCATTCTTCTACAGTTTTCCACTTGTCTGTTCTTGTTATCACTCCATCTAGGTGCTTCACTGTCTCATATACTTTTCCACAATATTTCTCAATCATGTCCAATTTCAATTGCATTCTGTGTTCTTTTCCTAGTTTCTAGCCACATATTGTACACATGCATTCTTTTAGAGTATCATCATCATTTTTAGGCTCTATAGGTTCTATGAAGGGAAATTTTGTTGCCCAATCCACCTTAAAGGACCTTCCAATTGTCCATCTACTTCTCTTCCTTCGAGAATATTTTTGAGTGGATGTTTCAGCTGAACTTTGTGTTTAGTGAGATGGTCCAATCTCTTCTACCACTTCAGTGTCATTATCATTCTCATCAAAAAGTAGAAGAGCATCTTTGAGTGGTAGCATGTCATCATCAAAAAAATCTTTAGGGAGTGATATGTCATTCTAGTTGATTCTATCTTGGGAAATAATAATGGGGATTTCTACACGTAAAATTATTTTAATATTATTGAATAGTTGAAGTCAAATTTTAGACAAACTTAAAAAAATACTTGGATTTTGAGTGCATTGTGATTGTGTGGACTTTTTGGTTAGGTCTTTAAAATAAGATAATATGGATGATTTCCCTGATGATTGGCCTATCCTTTTATCATTCCCACCAGATGCCATGATGAATTTTTTATTCAATACTCCTGTTTGTCACTATCATTTGATATAAGGGTTTTGATGGCTTTTAGATCTGCCACATGTCTCTACCATTCGGTACTACCATTCAGCTCTATTATTTGACTATGTTTTCAGCTTGGACATCTGACTAAGTCATTCAGTTGAGTCATTTAGCTCAGTCGTTCAACACCATCATTAGGTTAGGTTGTTTGACTAGATCATTTGGTTGGGTTATTCAATTGAGTCATTTGGCTAAGTTATTTAGATGCATCATTTGATTGGGTTGTTTGGCTGCATCATTCAGCTGGGTCATTTAGCTTGGTCATTCAACTAAATGATTCAGCTGGATCATTTGATTGAGCTATTCGACTGGGTTGTTCATTTGAATCATTTGAATCTATCACTTGATCATGTTGTTAGGTTCTATCATTCATCCATGTTGTTCATCTCAGGGTTTCAACTCTTTTTTTTGGTAGATCGGTTTGGCTTGTTGTTTGGTATTGTCATTTATTTTCTTCATTCACTACTATTTTTTGGTTCTATGCTCCTTTGTTTATGGTTCTACTTGTTCCCTTAGTTGGTATAGGTCAAACACTTAGGGGATCTACTATATATATCTGGTGAATGTAAGGGTAATCTTATATATCATTGTAAAGGGTTGGCAAGCCGACTTTGCAAAAAAAATATCCCTAGAATTTTGGTGATCTGGTCCCATCTACCAACCCTAAAAAATTGCCAAAACCAAAATCCTAAAAATGGAATATTCATGAATTAACAAATATTCATCGCTAAAAAAAACCCTGAAACTAAGTTTCCTTTTAGAGTCTTTGGAGAATGGAGTGATTATGCCCCATGGGGATTCAAGTGTTAAGACTATGGGTTGAAATAAATATGCATAAAATCTCATTGGAAATAGAGAAATGTTTCAAATTTAATCCACGTAGAACATCACCCACATTAATCATTATATTATTTTGAGAATAGGAACCACCATGTATCAATAAACCTGAGTAAAACCTGTGTATTTAAGGAATTTTTATGAATCATCTGTTGCAAATGGATTTTACGATTCAATTTACGTAATGCATAAATACAAAAGAGTAAAACCTGAGTAAATCATCTTATATAATGTCTTACATATGCCATCCACATACCCCCAATCTAATAACATGTGTAATTTGAATTATATAACATGTACCAAAATATCATAATATATGTGAACCAATAACATATGCCCCTAAACTGATAACCTGTGAAATTTGAGTCATGTAATTTGTGTAATAATATCATATAATGTGTGAAATATCACTCATAATACTATAGAATAACTAACATATGCCTTGCATATGCCCCCAATATATGTCAAATCTATATAAAAAATTGAGTCAACCATGCCATACTATGAGTAAACATGTGATAATATAAAATATTTTGTGCCCAAAAAATTTGAATATCACTCATAATTCTAAAGATATCTTTTTAAAACACTTAGTCTCTAAGAAAATCCCATTGTGTATGACCCTTTTTGAGGTGAAGTATATAACTTTTAAATTACTCATCTCAACTGGGAAAATAGTTATACACATCATGTTATATAGAAAAAGATGTAATATTTTAAAGCATGTGCCAACTTGATTAGATTATTCCATCACAATAAGATTAGATCATCTAAGCGTATTAGAAAACGTATCCTAAGGCATACAAATGTCATGTTAAGATAGATATAGCAATGGCACACATAGTGAAGAGTCAACATAGTAAGAATCATATAAGCATTGAGTAATAACTATGCAAAATATTTGATATATATCATGGCTTACACATAAATAGAAGAATGTGTAATATGGATCATGGCATCACAAGCTTAGTAGACACTACTATATATATCCAAACATAGAAAATAGAATCACATGAAATTTCATGGCCATGACATGCATATGATAATACACTGTGTCATACAGAGTAAGATTCAAATAGACAACATCAGTGTCACATAGAGTAAATATCAAGCAAAAAAAAACTCACACAATGAACATGCAGAGCAAGAGATATACATAAAATGAGTCACATAATGAACACCCAATGTCACACAAAGTCATATTCAAATAGAGTAATAACAGTCACACAATTTAATACATAATCAATGATAATAACATGTAACAAGCAACATGATTGAAAATGCATAGAATAAGGCAAGCTAATCCTCACAATCAATATATGTCATCATTACATATAGAAAAATGTACAATCCAAATAATATAACACTCTAAGTAGTATGAGTAATAAAAATGAATTTGTAATCAGTGTAAATAGCTCAATTTCATCAATAGAAATGGTCATATAAATATGTACCCTTTGTAAAAAAGGTATCAATATACCCTCAATGAAATCATGACCGCAATGTAGGAAGGTAGCCTCAGTGTGTAGGAATGCCACGCATTTTAACTTACATGTCATATGTAACTTGTATGTCCTACATCCCACTCATGTATACCATTAAAATCATATGCATAGAGAAACTATATATATAACCTACCAAGTAAGTGACAAATCATAAATCATGTAAACTAGCAACATGTTATGCATAAGACTTGGTTTTTGATATTTTGAATTTTTTTTATTTTTGATCATTTTCTTAAGTTGCAATATGAATTATGTGAATCTAAAAGGCCTAAAATGACATCCAATGTATATGTGAACTCATGTGGAGACTCTAGTGATAAAGTATTGAACTCTAGGTATAGGATCTCATAAAAATCCCACATGTCATCATTATAATAATCATTATGCATGTTTGTGTCAATCAACATTGACTTTATCTTTGCTCTTTCTCAAAGATTATTCATACGTATTGAATTTTATTCAACTATGTATGAGATCTCATGATATTTCTTATGAGATAATGTTCTTGCCTTAATTTGTGAATGATATCTCATGATATTTATTATGAGATATTTCTCTCACACATCTTTGAGTCATTTATCTTTTGATGCTCATTATTTCCATCATGTCAAATCTTGATTGTATGCCCTTCAATGAAGAAGGCTATGCGTTTATTTTGAATATCAACTATAGTCAACATCTGTTATATCCATTATTGTCCAAGTGTATCCCACAATTGGTCACTAGGGAACAATACATTATATCAACAACCTTAGGCCTACAAGTGACCGATAACATAATATGTCTAATTGATCCCTCATAATGTATAGTGTGTTGTAATTCATATGTTATGACCCAACTATTTTAAGAATCTAATTCTACACATGTTTGGACCTTTATCCTCATAAATATAAATATGTCAAGTTGATAGTTACCCTTAATGTATAATTTAATAATCAAGGTGTCCTATCATGGATGCTTGAACTCTCTACATGTTCTATGTCTAGATTGGTTCCTATTAAAAACTACTGATGGTGACTTCTATTGTATTTGAATCACTATGATAACCCCTTCATATTTAAACTTATAAATATTTTATACTAATGTTGTAAAAGTATCTATTTCATGTCCCATTATTTTGTGATAACTAAAAAATAAATTTCCTTCCTGAGTTGATAACTTACCCATAACTCTATGTCGAGCCATAGATAGATCCATCAAATTTCTATCAAGTAGTATCTATAGTATAATACTTGGTGTGTCTTGTGAAATATTAGTGTGTAATCTGATAGTTGATTGTGTGTGTGTGTGTGTGTGTGTGTGTGTGTGTGTGTGTGTGTGTGTGTGTGTGTGTGTGTGTGTGTGTGTGTGTGTGTGTGTGTGTGTGTGTGCTATATTTTTTACTAAATATGTCATGAATGCATGGTGTACACCTTTGATGTATTATGTGTTGTAATGTGCATCATGTTCTATAGTTATACTATATTTGAAAAATAATTACTTCAGTGGAGAACTTATCATTGAAATATGGTTTCATGAAATTATATTACAATAATTATTTTCATTCGTATGCCTTATGAGTATCTGGAAGGTGATCCTTTCCCTTATACACTTTCATATTGCTTACTACCTTGGAATCATCTTTGTATTTTTTGGACTATTGGGTGTAAAATTTAGATGAGACAAATACTTAAATCTTTGTTCTCTAGAATGTCATTCTCCTCATCATCACTATCATCTTCATCCATGAAAATTTGATTTGGACCCTTTGATTTGAATACGAAGTGAATATATGATATCTTTTCTTCTTGTGTGTCCTTTGTTGTCTTTTATTGGCTTCATTCATGTACAGTTGGATCTTTTTCATTAGATTTGATTGACTCACCAATTTCATATATATGTATATGCTTTGGTGTTATGATATGTGATGGAGCTATTATAGTAAACTAAAAAGCATCACATTGTGTATTTTATCCATCACATGGGTCTTCCACTTTACAATGTTTGAAAGGTTTATTGTCTACAAGGCATGTGTACAAACATCCATTATGTATAAATTATATGCACTAGTATAAACTAGATGGTATAGATTCCATTGCATGTATCCATGGTCTACCAAATATTAGGTTATAAGGCAAGTATTTATCCATCACATAAAATAGAGTAGATAATGTCTTAGGGCTTACCACAATATCCAAAATAATCGATCCTAGCACTTTGTGAGGAAAATTTTAGAGCCTCTAATGTCCTTATTTTATTTATGAATAGAGTTTGTATTGACACCAAATGTTTGTAAAAATGTGATATTTATTATGTTCAATCCTAATCCATTATCTATCTAGATGTGTTTGACTCCAATATTTTTAATTTTAACCTGAATGAACAAAAGGATATTTTTATTTATAGTGTGTTGAATAGGAAAGTAATCCTTTTTCTAAGGATATGTTGTCTTCACTATAATTCAATATATTTACTACAGATGCAAAATAGCTTGGTTATGAATCATTTGGTATATTTGAGTCACAAAATGTTGCATATAGAATATACATGTCGGTAGTTGACTTCTTTTGTAGTTCTAAGATGAAGATTTTAGCTTGGGTATTAATAAGTTGATCAGTGATATCATACTCTTTAGTTGAATTAGTTAGAATTTTGGGAGGTGGAAGGGGATGAGAATGGGTAATTTGACTACCTTCATTATATCATGCATCATGGGGAACCCTACCTATTTTTGTTGTAATAATATAGACTGCAAAATCTAATATAATCCTTCCACAAATAATGGGATTAGGATAGTAACTAGCTTGACCTTGAGGTCTACAGGGAGGATGAAAAAAATAAGTCATACATGCCCTCTAATCCTTAGTAGTAATTAAAAGCATCTTCGATTGGATATTTAGATAATAAGAGTTTCTAAGGAGAGCTGATGATTCTTCATTACTAATTCCAGCCTTAGTTTTATTGCACGTGAGTTTCACTTATTTTATTACATGGTTTTGAATGATATTGCATATTTTAGGAAAGCAACATGTCATTACTAGTATCATAGCTTGAATTAGACAATATAAATTATGTATATCCATTATAGATATGATGTGTTTATGTAAGGAGAAATCATAAATCATATCTAAAACCCTAATGCCAGAATTTGAAAAACCTAAAATGTAGAAGGATATCCTAATAGAACCTAAGATTGGTTGTGATAAAAGAATAATAGATAGAACTATAATTAATAGAGGTAAATACAATATAAAAATGAAAGCATGGCAAAGTGTAGTGCAATGTAGATTAGACATTGAAACAAAGAAAAAATGAAATAAATACATTACAAACCATTAGAAAATATGTAGTGAAATTAGTTTGATATCTAGAATCAAGTCAAATAAAATTTATACAAAACATTCTAGGTTCAAATGTCATATGAAAAACCAATTTCATAAATTAGTAAGTAGAGAAAGCTTTAAAAATTAAAGACAAACCCTTTGTTTTTCCAAATCAAATAAAGAAAAATGTATATTTGGAAAATCAAGCCATGAAAATTACACACTTGTAACAACAAAAATTGAATATCTAAAACATGCACATGATAGGACAAACTAAAATGAGCATTAAATTTGTGATTTTTTTTTTCTGAGCCGTAGAATTTGTTTATACTGAAAGTGAATAGAAATATTATAAAATTATATTAAATGTTAATGGTTTAAAAATAATTTTTTAAATGGATGAAGGCAAGTATGGTTATAAAAATGAAAGCTGGAATCCTTAAAATGGTATAAGTATACAAGTGTTTTCATCCATGAGTAAAGACATCTATAAATAAAATAAAAATGTTAGACTTATTTTTATGATATGCAGAGAAATTTGTAAATAACTAATATTAATAAATTTTTTTAACTATTTTTTATTAATAATTATACAAGTAGAAGAAAATAACATAGATAAAAATTTATATTTTCATTTATAAATGAAATAAACTTTGTTTTGAGTTTACCCATCTAAATGTCATTGAAATATTAAAAAATATATATTTTTCTACATTTATATATAATTTTTATCAATAAACTAAACCAATTTCTTTCCTTAAAATATACATAATTAGGATACGGAGCAGGCTATGCGCATGGGAGGCTTCGACGACTGGTAGTCAAGCTAGGGCATCGGGCCCTAGCTTGTTTCTGAACTCTGGTGGTTTGCACAGTAAACTAAGGTGGATAGAGGAGACTTGGAGCAATAGTAGTAGGGGATTTTATCAGGACAGGGGGAGAACCAGTTATAGTGACCATGGCTTTGCAAGGGTCGACTCAGACCAAGCTAGAGAAGAGCTACAGGGAGGCTGTAGGGAAGAATTGATAGGGGGAGAGTCTTAGAGCAGAGGCTAATTTGGAGCTAAACCAAGATCCAAGAATTTATGCCACTAACATAGTGGGAGGATTGAGAATTTCCAAGGTTAATCATTGCCTAGAACGCTGTCAGGAAAGACCAAAGCTTGTTATTCCATTTGAGTTGATTACTAAGGATGTGGAGTATTACTCCAAACATTCACTTTATTGTAAATTCTTAGGATTGCAAGTTTCCCTTCCATTCTTGGAGAATTGGGCCAAATGTGTATGGGAACCAGAAGGTGAGATGGAGGTAACACTGCTGGCCAATAATATCTTCATGGTTACATTTGTGTGTTTGGCTAATAGGAACAGGGTATTTGAGGGAGGACCATACTTCTATAATCAGATGGGGCTCTTTGTTAAGCCGTGGCATGCTGGTTTCAACCTCACTGAGGAATTGCCAAATAAGGTTCTTGTTTGGGTTCAGCTGCCCAGAATGCCTATTGAATGCTGCCAGGAGGATGTTCTCCAAATGATTGCTTCAATGCTTGGAAAACCTGTGGGTTCTTCCACACAAACTCTAGGTAGGAAAATCATGACCTTTGCTCGAATTTGTGTTGAGATTGATTTAAGTAGGCCATTGTCAGATGCTGTTGAGCTTTGTGCGGGTTCATACTCATGGGTTCAACAGCTGGACTATGAGATGCTCCCATTTAGATGCCACTTATGCCATGAGTATGGGCACTTGGTGAGATGTTGTCCGAAGGCAAAAGTGAATGATCAGCAGGCTTCGACCCAATCTCCACCGAGTAACACTGCTGGTATGGACAAAGGGAAGAAGATTGGACCTAGTTTTGGTAAGGATTCTGAAGGCTTTGTACAGGTCAATTTTAGAGGCCGAAATAGGGGTCAAAAGAGATCCTTTATGGAACGCTTGGAGGAGGATTCGGTTAATAGATTTGGAATTTTGGAGGAATTAGGACAGCAGGAGGATTGCACGGATTTATTTAATGGCAGGCAAGTGGTGGGAGGTTCTGGAGCAGCTGGTGACGCTGCTATGGAAAAGGGAATGCCCCCTATGGATGTTGTCCTTCCTATGATTTTGGAAGGACATAATGAGAGCAGCATATCATTGAATCAAATACTGATATGGGTACAAAATCTGAAGCCATAATTCCTCTTGTACAAGTTGAGGCACCTAAGTTAGAGAAGAGAGGCAAGGCCTCTTCTCACTTAGGAATTTTGCAGAAGGAAGGGAAAAAACTAGCTTCGGAAAAAAATATTAAATTGGGGAGGAGAAAAGATACGAAGAGGATAAAGATGATTAGGGAAAATCTGGTTGAGTCAGGTGCGGTCAAGACCTTAGACTCCCATTTCTTGCCTCCTTCAAAATGATTGTCATATCTTGGAATGTGAGGGGCTTGAACAGTGGCCCTAGACAAAAAGTTGTTCAGGAGTTGATTAGGATTCAGTGTTCAGATGTTCTTTTTTTGCAGGAAACTAAGGTGTCAGTGGATTTCATGATGAGTCTAGCCCCTAAGCTTTGGAAGCATGGATCTTGTCAATGCATAGGGGCACATGGGTCGGTGGGAGGCGTGGCTTGTCTTTGGAATCCACGCAAGGTGCAGCCGGTGTCATGGATAGCCTTCAGGTCCTCTCTCTCTTTGGTTTCCCTATGTAGTGAATTTGGAGAGTACATTCTTCTATCTAATATCTATGTGCCCACTGATTTTCAAGGTAAGCTATAGGTTTGGAATAACATCCATTTAGTCCGAAGAGACTTTCCTTTTTTGCCATGGATTATGGCTAGTGATTTCAATGCTATAATGGACCTAATAGAAAAAATGGGAGGTAATGCTAGATTGGAACCATCATCCTATTTGCTTCGAGACAAGGTTTTGGAGCACAACCTGGTGGATATTAAGCCTTGCAATGGGCGGTACACCTGGAATAATAGGAGGATGGGTGACAACTTTATTGCAGAGCGTATTGACAGATTCTTGGCTTCTTGCTATTGGATGGGCAGCTTATGGTCTATGAAATTTGAGATCCTGGATTGGAGAAGCTCTGATCATTGGCCTATTAAGCTTCACATTTCTTCTAACTGTTGGCAGAAGAAACCAACTTTTAAATTTCAGTTAATGTGGCTCAGGAATCAGTCCTTATTTGATCGAGTTGCTAATTGGTGGAGAATTGGGAGATCGGTGGCTGGTACAATGATGTATACTTTTGCTAAGCTCCTCCAGTTTGTGAAATATCAGCTCGAAAAGTGGAATGTTTTGAGCTTTGGGAACATTTTCCTAGAGAAGGAAGAAGTGCAAGAAGAGTTAAATCTGATTACTAGGATGATCTAGGAAGAAGGGTTGTCAGAATCCCTGTTGAGAGATGAAGTAAGGGCTGTCAAGAGAGTGGAAGAATGGGAGCTAAGGGAGGAGGTGTTTTAGAAGCAAAAAGCCCAAATTGAGTGGCTACAAGAGGGTGATAGGAACACGGCTTTCTTTTTCAACTTGGTTAGAGCTAGGCAGCATGGTAATAGGATAACGGCTTTGGTTTCGGGCAATGGGGAGACTATCTTGTCCACGAGAGCCATGTGTGATGAAGCAGTCCAGTATTTTGCTTTTATGTTCAGCGAAGATGGACCGAGGAGTACTTCTGCTGAACAGCAGATCCTATCCTGTATTCCCAACTTGGTTTCTGGGGAGATGCTGGAACAACTGATGCACCCTATCAACCTAGAAGAGCTTAGAAAGATTGTCTTCATGATGAAAAAAGGTAAGGCTCCAGGCCCAGATGGTTTTCTGATTGAATTTTTTAGGAGTTTTGGGAAATCATCAAACTTGATCTTTTGGATGTGGCTCAAGAGTCTCAAACCAGTAAACAAATGCTTCGTGCCTTGAACTCAACCTTCTTGGCGCTCATTCCTAAGAGAGGAGCTGATCACCTTAGTCAATTCAGGCCGATTTCTCTTTGTAATGTTGTCTATAAGATTATATCTAAGTTGATAGCTGAAAGATTGAAAGAATGGTTGGGGGCACTGATCTCTGAGGAGCAAAGCAGATTTGTGGAGGGGTGCCAGATTCTTGATGGAATTGTGGTAGCTACTGAGGCTATTCATTCCATGTCCAAATCTAGGGAGAAGGTAATGTTTATGAAGCTGGACATGTCTAAGGCATGTGATAGGGTTCGGTGGTCCTTTCTGTAGAAGGTTTTGGCTACTTTTGGTTTCAGAGAGGAGTGGATCAGATGGGTTATGAGTTGTGTGAACTTGATCTCATTCTCTATTTTGGTGAATGGGGAACACTCACAGCTCTTTGGCGCTTCGCGGGGGTTGAGGCAGGGGGATCCATTATCTCCATATTTGTTCCTTCTTCTGGCTGAAGGTCTTGGACAGCTGATCAGAAATAAGACATGTGAAGGGGTTGTTCGGGGATGGAGGTGGGGAGGCAACCTTCCTATTCTTTCTCACCTTCAGTTTGTGGATGATGTGGCTTTGATGGGTTTGGCCAACATGAGGGAGGCAGCCAACATTCACAGTAGCCTGGATGCCTACTTGGCTGCCACAGGGCAGGTGATTAACGAGGATAAATCATCCATTTTTTTCTTCAACACTCCACCACCTATTCAGCAAAGGGTGGTTGACACTCTTCGATTTCAAATTGGTAGACTTCTGATTCTTTATCTTGGTATTTCAATATCTGTTGGGCGACAGTCTAAAGACTCGTGGCAAGGAATTCTAGACAACTTCAGGGCCAAAGTGAACCATTGGACAAACCAATGGCTATCCTTCGCTGGGTGCATCCAGCTGATTCAATCGGTGGTGCAAGCGCTGCCTATATACAGGTGTATGCTCCAAGTGGCACCGATGGGCTTTGTTCAGGATCTTGACTCCTTGGCGAAATAGTTCTTATGGTCTGACAACTTGTCCTCGATGAAATGGAGCCTGATTCGGTGGGAGGTTGTTTGCAGTCTAAAGAGACTGGGTGGTTTGGGTTTGAGGCAGTCTATTCTGGCTGGTATGGCCTTGGCTGCCAAGTTGTATTGGAGATGGTGTGAAGAACAAGATCACGTTTGGGCAAGGGTCATGGCTCATAAGTATTGTGTTGGGATTCCTGCGAGTGATATCCCCAGATACAGCTTGTCGAGTAGTGGATCGGTTATCTGGAATACTCTCAAGAAAGGCGTTGCTTTGATTAAGAGAGGCCTGTTTTGGATTTGTAGGGGAGGAAATGAAGCGCAATTCTGGTATGATTTGTGGAATGGTTTTCCTCCACTAGTAATTCAGTACCCACATCTCGAGGGCCTTGCATGGAGATTTAATGAGGTTGGTTGGGTCAAGGTTGGTGATTACAAGTCCTTCCTTCTTCATGATCATTTGACAGAGGCGAGGTGGAAGGAGCAAGAAGATTGGTCGATAATGGGTATGATGGCTGAGTGCACTGAGCTTCAGGAGATCCTGGCTGACCGATTCTGCTGTGCTCTTAGGGGAAATGATTTGCTGGCTTGGTCGCCTCACCCCAAATGAAAATACACAGTTGTTGTGGGTTATCAGGAGCTGATTGCACAACGATGGGGTGATGGTAGGGAAGTGTCGTGGTGGAAGAGCGTGTAGAACAACATATCTTGGCCGAAGTGTAAGTTTTTTATTTGGACTTTGACATGGAACCACTGCTTGACATGGGAGAATATTAGACGGAGAGGATTTGCTGGTCCTTCATGGTGCGTCCCGTGTCAGGGAGCAGAGGAGGATTCATCTCACTCATTTTTTTGTTGCCCCTTCACTCTTCATCTGTGGCATGCTTGGTGGGATGCCTGGAGATGTCAATGCCTGCATGCTTCTTCCTTAGTCAAATTCTGGCCTACATTGGGTAGGCCGCCTCATGTTGTGCATTTTCTTCAGGAGGCATGGTATGCAGGTCCCATTTTTTTGATGTGGCAGGTTTGGCTGGAGCGAAACTGTCAGATTTTTTTGGAGGTAAGGTTGGTGACCCACCAGGTGTGGACCAGGATTATTGGGATGATTCAGGAAACTGTGGAAGCTAAGAGTGAAATTACTTTACCTTTGGCACAAGGGGATACTGATTTGGTGAAAAGGCTTGGCATTTTGGCCATTTCTCTGGCTGCTGCTAGTGTCAGGCGTGGACGTGGTGGGAAGCATAAAATTAACACGGATGGGTCAGCCAGAGGTTATCCTAGCCCAGCTGGGATTGGAGGGATTGGCAGGGATCACTCGGGAGTTGTTGTTTTTATTTTATCCACCCACATGGGAGAGCAGACAGTGAATATGATGGAGGGTGTTGTTCTGTACACTTTAAGGAGGGCTTATGAGCTTGGTTGGTGCAAGGTGGAGTGCAAAGTTGACTCGCAAATCTTGATTAATTTGATCTGGGAGAGGAAAATCAATGATGTTAGCTGGCAACTATCTTTGGTGGTGCAACAGATTCTTCAGATTAGTATGCTTATAGATTTTGTTTCCTTTTCTCACATTCTGAGAGAATGGAACGGCGCGGCTGACTGTTTGGCCAAGTGGGCTTCTGCGAATGTTGGTGGACGTAGGGTGGATGATCGAGCATTGTTGCTAGAGGAGGTGAGTCAGAACTTCGATAGAATTCTTAGAGAGGATAGTAATGTTGTTGGCTAGTGGCAGTGCTTAGTGCTTGTTTCTTCATTTTTCGTGGATTGTTGGGGCTCTGGCCCTTTGTTGTATTATCTTTTTCCAGTTTTTAATAAAGTTTTTACCCCCTTTTTAATATATATATATATAAATAATTAAATAAATTAGTAAATTTAATAAACTAATTTATTTTTTTGAAATATACATGATGTCATAATCAAATAAATTAATAAATTTAGGAAGAAAGCATTTACATTTAAATAATCAAATAAATTAATGAATTTAGAAAAAAAGCACTTGCATTTGAATATTTTACCATATGCAAAGTAATGATGTAATTATAGAAGATGAAAGATGTTACAAAGAATGCATTTTGCATTATTTCTTTTGAGGGTGATAAGAGGAAAAGACTATAACACGTAAGAATGGTATGTTTATTATTTTGAATAATGACATATAGAATAGTTTTTATTTTATTTTATGTATTTTTTTAATTTTCATAATTTAATTATAAGTGGAATGATTTCAATACATTTTAATTTTTTGTATATAATAAATTGAATAAATATTTTTTTACTTTGAAAAGTATGTTAACATACCAGTTTCAAGAATATAGTAGACAATATAACTTAGGAATTATTTATTATTAAGATGGTTATGTCATTTCAAACAAAATTAATTGCAAGTGATGAATTAATTTTGAAATGAGTAGGTATTTTTTTCTTAATGTAAAGATTCAAGTGTGGGTGTCAGAAACAATGTTTGTGTTAAAGCATAGTGTGTGTGTCTCCAAAACTTAATATTAAATGACTCTTTGTGTTTTGTGTCACGCTGAGGCCATGTTCATTACAAAGTTTTGTGAGAAATATATTCAACACAATCTGTAAGTTAATTTTTTTATGAAGAAAAAAGGACACTAATAAAAGTATGAGAAAGTTTGTTGTAGTGAGAAATAAACATATTTAAAAAAAGAATTAAAATATGGAATCAAAATTCTTAAAAAAAATATAGATAGGTAAGATGTTGAAATTAAATCATTACATAGTATAGGAAATGAGATAAAAACATGAAGATATATTGAATAAAAAGTATTAATAGCAATTTTATTAAACAGATGAATAACAGGTAATTATATTTTAAGTTTTTATATCTTATGATATTTATGTGTACCAATGTCATTGATATTTTCAATACACATACATGCATTTAAAATACATGCTCTTTATTACATGTATCAACGCCAATGACATTTTCATCAACGAGGTCTTGAATTTTGTGTTTGAGCTTGATATTTATATTAGTGGAAAGCCCAACACTTCTATGATATTCACAAAATGCATTCTCATCAAATATTTTACACCAAGGTCTAGATGTATCTATTTCAAATGGTGGAAGAAGTGTATACTTTAAAATTACCTCCTTGGTGGAGCTTGTAGTTGAAACTCATGTGTTGGTCGTGATATAGCATTAACTATAACTTTAGCTTAATTTTTTCTATCGTTAGTTTTTCTATTATAATTAGGCTTACCTTGAAACTTGATAGTTGAAGTAGAAGGATCATTGCAGCTATACTTGAGCTTATTCAATGTAATCAATTTGACCTCACGCTCTTTAACTATATCACATAATTCATCAAAGGATTTGAACTTATCAAACATGATAGACTCTTGAAGAGGAATAAGCAAGATTTAAGTAAAGATATCCTAAAGCTCATTATCAACTATTTGATTTGTAATTTTTGCAAGCATAATCTTGTATCTTAGAACATACTCACTAAGTATCTCATTTGGACCTTGTTTGATATTCACAATTTGAGCATAAGATAATTTCTCACCAATATTGATAGAAAAATGTGCCAAAAATTGAGTTGCCAAAGGATTTAAAGTTGTAATTGATTGGAGAAAAAGATCATAAAACCATCTAAGAGCATAATCTTAGAGACTTCATGGAAAGAGCTTATTTAATAATTTTTCATTATCTACATAATCTAGACATGTTACATGGAAGGCATATAAGTGCTATTCAGGGTCACCTTTATCTTCATTAAGAGGAAGCTTAAGATCCACAAATTTATTTGGGAGAGGAAATGATGTAATTGGAGGAGCCAAGGGATTATGCAATAAGGTACCAGAATCTAAGGAAGGGCTAGCATGAGAAATGTTTTGCTCAATAGTAGCTATCTTGGCTTGTAAGAGAAAAAGGGCTTGCTCAAGGGAAACATTGGTTGTAATGGGTGGTGTAGAGGTGACTAAAGGTGTAGAAATAGGCATAGATGCAATGGCATAAGTGACAACATGAGAAGGTTATTAAATTTTGATTTCTTATGTTCATCTTGAGCAATATAGATAAATGAATCAATCTTTTTTGGATGTGCTCTAACATAATCTTTGATTTCAACATGGTTGGTTTTGGCATCAAGGTCAGAGACAAAGGCCACGATGTGCCTATGGAGAGGATGAGCGATGGGTACTAAGACATCCTGTTGGGATAAAGGCATGATATAGGAGCTCTTTGTTCCCATGTCATTGAAGATTTAACAAAAATAACAGGGGCAAGTTGATGACAAGATGGATTAAAACAAGCATTTATAAAAAGAGATGAAGTATGAGAGGGAGCTTATTTAATTGCTTTATGTGGAACCCATGAAAATACATAATGAAAACATTTAGCAATAGGGTACAAATTAAATAATATTAGGGGTACACATTTGGTGACTTGTCGATTCCATCCTATACATATTTGATGAATTGTCAATTTTGACCTAATACAGTCAATAGTCCAGATTTCTCACAAAGTAGTACAATGAACTATAGAGCCTAGATCTAGTCTCATAATTGAAAAACAGTACCCAAGGGTGTCAAACTCTATCATTTTTCATTACTTTCATGGTTCTTGCTTGTTTAGTCATCTAGTTTTCATGTTTGTCCCTATTTTTAATATGGTAGATCTGATTATTTTTTTGAACAATATTATTGATGATATAGCTTGCATCCTAGTTTTAATTCATTTTGCATGGTTTAATTACCCTTATGTGCATTTTAGTTAAAACAAAAGCGTTTAGGCCTCACACGAATGAAGAAAAGAGGTATAGAACAAAAAGCTACTAGCAACCATTAATGTTTGCCTCTTGGCCCTCAAGTTAATTGTATTTTGTTAAAGCTCTTAATTGAGTTTATTGAATTAACAGTCTTTGATTTTGCAGATAGCCCTTAAAAGGAACACCCTTGTGATTCTTGATCCAAATGGATGAAAAAAGCTTCAAAATCAAAAAGTTTTCGACAACTATTAATGATCACCTCTATTAATGATGGCCCTCAAGTGATTTTTTTATTTTTAAAGTTAAATAATTTTTAACAATAATTTTACAAGTTACCTCAAGACCCAAAACCCTTTCAGAACAAAGGAACTCAAGATCAAATTTTCTAAAAACCCTCAAACTCGATATTTTTACCACCATTAATGGCCTCCTTAGGGGCCATAGTTTTTTTTTAAGTTTTTCCCTAAGGGCCTCAAAATATATCTAAGGCCATTAATGGGTTCCACTTGACCCTCAACGTCATGTCCTTCAAGGTCATGTTAAGTTGCAACCCTTTTTTTAATTTGTAATGCAAGTTCCAACAACTTCACCTCACAATTATATTTTTTTTACTCAATTATTAAAAATCTCATAACTAATCATAAAAAGCAGTGAAAGTTATAGAATAATTAAATAATTGTATTTTTATCCTACAAACTTGACTTGGATCATTTATGATTAATATCACACAAGAATTACATTTAGAAAGTAAAGGTAATTTATAAAGCATTTGCACATAAAAATATTTTTAAAAATGTTGTAGATTCCTTAATAATTCTACTTTTCATAGAATTAAATTAGGAGGAATTTAAGTCTTTTAAGTTGATATAAAAATTATAAACCTAAAACAACTCTGCTTTTTTAATAACATTTTGCAATTATGAAAACTATCATGAAAAATAATGATCAAATTTTTATTCGACTTTTTATTTGTTTTACAAAAAGGGTGCACAAATGTTTAATAACTATGTCAATTAAATAAATAGACGACACAAATCAAATCTAACTAAATACAATAAATAATGTATGACTCAAAATATATCCCTCCCTTTTCAGGGGTTTTAAGATGTTACCCTGTTAGGGTTTGAAGAAGGAGATTCACGTATAATTTTGGAAAAGTGAATAAGGTTTTTGGAGCTTTGAAGATGACAAACATGACCGTCAAATTAGTTTTCACACATTCATAGATTACTAGAACCGACTTCATGAATTTGTAAATGTCACTACTCTTCCAAAAATATTTGCACAGTTCTAAGAAACACCCTATGTTTATTATTTTTTCTAGGTTTTAATTGCCTCACTATTTGAATTTATTTTACAATGTATTTTCACTAACCGAGTCTAAATTCACAGTAAATCAGATATACCTTTTAAATCCCTCTTATCATTTATTGCAACATATTATTTATTATTTATTAAGGTTAATTTTACTATTTTAAATATGATTACCCTGAAATTGGAATGTTCATCGATAGATGTAAAATCACTTTCCCTATTTTTTGATGTTATTTGGCATTGTGTAATAAAGTCATGTATAGAAAAAGAAAGTCGTTAAAAAGCAATTGTTCTACGGCACCTATTTTAATATGTCTTTGAAGGTATTGTATAGAATAAATGAATTACATAGAATGTCAACATCTATACTCATATTTCAGAAATAAATATATAGAGGACTTATTATGATAAGTATACATTTAAATCAATGAGTTCTTTTGATTAAACGATGATGAATAAGGAACATCCCTGTTATCAAAATCATCCAAGACACAACATCGACTTTATAAAATATGTAGAAAGATTTATACTTACTAAAAAATGGATATAAACAACCATCATCCTTACAAATCAAACTACAACCTTTATGATTCAATAACACTTTTTCCAAAAACAAAACCAGATTATTATTGCCATATTTACCATGGTAGGTGTTATGTTCACTTCTGCAAATAAGCCGATGAATGAATGGCAATGACTTCAAGCACACGTGTGTCTTATCGGAAGTGCATCATTGATTTTTTTAGTCTTCCTATAAAAGGGAATCAGGCCACTTGGCACCGACCAGAATGAATGGATCGAAGCTGGATGCATCTGGAACACTCGCATCTCATCATCAATCACAAACTGCTGTTATAAAATGCTCTACTCCTACTACTGAGAGCCTCCCCGCAGCGCAGCGCAGCACAGAACAGATCATCTGTCTTGCACTCCTCCGCTCCCATTGTTTTTAATGGCATATCATAAAGGAGGGGCCTTTCTCCTCGGATTTTTCTTTGGCCTCGCTCTCTTCCAAAATGGTAAGTCCGGCGTCCATCCCATCCTGAATAATTAAAGCGTGTCATGTATATTATGCATTCTCAACATTTGTCACGGTGGCTTCACCTGCCGTAGCTTTTCAGAGATAAATACAGTGTCGTGTGGGGTTTTAGTGTAAGATAATTGAATATTTAATGGTAGCTTCACCTGCCGTTGCTTCTCAGAGATAAATACAGTGTAGCGTGGCCGTTTATTGTTAGATAGTTGAATATTTAATGGTGGCTTCACCTGCTGTTGCTTCTCAGAGATAAATACAGTGTAGTCTGATGTTTTATTGTAAGATAATTGAATGTTTAAAACCTGCAGTTGCTTTTCAGAGATAAATACAGTGTAAGTGGCCTTTCATTGTAAGATAATTGAATATTTAATGGTGGCTTTACCTGTAGTTGCTTCTCAGAGATAAATATAGTGTAATTTGATACTTTTTTATAAGATAATTGAATATTTAATGGTGCTTTCACCTGCCGTTGCTTCTCAAAGATAAATACAGTGAAATTTGGTCTTTTTATAAGATAATTGAATATATAATGGTGGATTCATCTGGCGTTGCTTTTGAGAGATAAATACAGAAGAATTTAGTGCTTCAATTGAATATTTAATGGTGGCTTCACCTGCCGTTGATTCTCAGAGCTAAATACAGTTTAATTTGGTGTTTTTTAATAAGATAATTGAATATTTAATGGTGGCTTCACCTGCTGTTGCTTGCTTCTCAGAGAGAAATACATTGTAGTGTGGTGCTTTAGTGTAAAATAATTGAATATCTAATTATGTGGCAGGGGCGTGGGCGTCGTCCTTCACGCTAATAAATAAGTGCAAGTACACAGTGTGGCCGGGAATCCTTTCCGGCGCCGGAACGCAACCGCTATCGACGACAGGGTTTGAGCTGCTGGCAGGAGAGAGCGTCACAGTGGAGGCGCCAGCGGGGTGGTCGGGGCGGCTGTGGGGACGCACTCTCTGCACTTTCGACGCCCAAGGCAACGGCAACTGCGCCACCGGCGATTGCGGGAGCTCCCTGCAGTGCAATGGCAAGAACGCTGCGCCGCCGGCGACGCTGGCCGAATTCACTCTCGGGCATGGTAACGGCGCCGCTGACTTCTACGACGTGAGCCTGGTGGACGGCTACAATCTTCCCATGGTTGTGGTCGCCAAGGGCGGCAACGGTACCTGCAGCGCCACGGGGTGCGTTACAGATCTGAACCTCAGCTGCCCCAAGGAACTCCAGGTGAACAGCGGCGTGGCTTGCAAGAGCGCCTGTGAGGCCTTCGGAGACCCCGCGTACTGCTGCAGCGGAGCCTTCGCCACTCCCAACACCTGCAAACCCTCGTCGTATTCGCAGCTCTTCAAGGCGGCCTGCCCCAGGGCCTACAGCTACGCCTACGACGACGGCTCCAGCACCTTCACCTGCACCGGCGCTGACTACGTCATTGCCTTCTGCCCTGACCTCAACAGGCAAGAATCTCATCTCAATTCTGCAACCTCCTTAATGCGGGGAATGATAACCGTACATTTTTTGTTTTTTTGCAGGCAGAAGAATTCGAAAGATTCCCCCGACTCGACGGTGAGCGACAGCAACGTATGGGCTTTAAGCACTGCTGCCAGCACAAACCGAGCTGGAAGGGGAAATGGAAGTGGGGCTTCGTCATTTGCCTCGCTCTGTCTTGGGCTTTTTAGCCTTTCGCTTTTGGCGTACCATGCCTCCCCTTGCCAAGGAGGCTTTGACACTGCGCTCAAACGCCATTGAAGCGAAACGTGATCCAAACACTAGCCGAAAAAGATGCAAGGGGTCCTTGTCGTGGATGAGTAGGCACCTGCTACTCATTCCAAATCAGAAGAAATGAACGAGACGCAAAAGACAACGATGGAGAAGGAAAGAGTGCTTCTCAAATATCGGATCTCTATATTTTCTTGTAAAATGCATAATAATGATGTACGATATTCGCTTGCTCCCAAAGCCTATTTTCTCGCTTTCGGCGTGGGGAGTCGTCATGGAGTTTGTCCATTTGTGGGGAAGGGCTTTCTTAAATTGTCGGTGTTTTGAAATGAAATGAAATGAGTTTTAATAACGTTCACGAGGCCAAACAGTTTATGGGACCAACGAGTGTATAGGATTTAGAGCTGGAATAAAATTATTTCTTTATATTATAGTCTTTTAATATAAAGATTGTCTTATTAATATTATAAAAAAATTATTTTTTTTGAAATTTATTTTTTTATTATAGATATTGATTAGAATATTTGTTGTATTGGTCTTTAAACAAATCTGTTAAGTTGTCAATCTTCAAATTGTCTTTGTAAATTTATTCAATATCTCATTCATTTTGTATAGAAGTGTTTTTTCCGTTACTATGTATACACTCATTACTTGTACCAGTTTCGAAACTAACGTATAACATGTGTTTTCCTTCATTTTTTTTTAGAGATTTAAAAAATAATAATAATAATAATTAAAACTTTTGGGCCTTTGTCCATTCTTTCATTTTAAGAAAGATTTAATGTGTGCATCAGTCCATATTTCATCAATTTATAAGTGTTCTTCACCTCTTTTAAGGATTTTTTTGGTTAGAATCATTAAAACTTTTGAGCCTTTGTCTACTTCTTCATATTTATCTTTAAAAAGATTTAAAGTGTGTGTTATTTTATATTTCACTAATTTATATATGTTCCTCATTTTTTTTAAAGATTCTTTTTTTTTTTAAATCATCAAAATCTTTGAGTCTCTGTCTATTTCTTCATACTTATCTTTAATAAAGATTTAAAGTGTATACCATTTCACATTTCACTAATTTATAAATATTCATCTTTTTTAAGGATTCTTTTTCCAAACTCATCAAAACCTTTGGACATTTGCCCACTCCATTAAAATCTTTAACAAAAAAATTAAAGTGTGCCATTCCATATTTTAGTGCCATTCCATATTTTACCAAGTTATACGTGTTATTCACCTTTTTTAGGATTGTTTTTTTTTTAAATCGTCAAAACCTTTGAGCCTTTGTCCACTTCTTCATACTTATCCTTAACAAAAATTTAAAGTATGTGTCACTTCATATTTCACCAATTTATAAGTGTTTGCATGGTCATCATGACACACTCTTCTATCAAATTGGTAAGGGTTTTCAAGTAACACATGGTAAAATTTCATAAGCATTATATTGCACAAAATTTTATTCTATTAATAATTTTAATTTAAAAACTTTACCTTCTAACAGGTCAATAATATCTTCAGTAAAAAAGAGAAGAAAGAATAATGCCTTATGGCTCCCTCCTCCATCGGGGTGGTTTAAATTAAATTTTGATGGAGCTTCAAGGAACAATCAGGGTGTGTTAGGCATAAGTTGTATAATAAGGGATTGTAGTGGTCTCTCATTAGGGTAGCATCTTGGAAGCTCTTGAGTGGGACTAACAATGAAGTTGAAGCACAAGCTTTTATGTCAAGGCTTGAGTTGGAAGTACAATGTGGCATTGATAAGATCCAGATAGAAGGAGATTCCCAAATCATGATTTTTGCATTAAGGAAGAAATTTGTCACCTCTTAAAATCTAGAGAATATTCTGGTAAAGGTTTGGGAGTGTTTTGAAAATGTTTCATTTTGGGATTATAATCATTGTTTTAGGGAAGCAAACACTGGTGCAGATTTCCTAACTAATTGTGGCGTTGACTAATTGGAAGAAATTAGAATTGATAATCAATGATCAAGGTGTGGACTTTGAAGGGGTTTCTTGCATCAAGTTTGATTTGTAAGCTTTTTTAGTCATTTGATTTTCATTAATGGTCATTAATTGTTCCCCTTTGGATCATGGGAAGGTGGCGGTCTTTAATCATGTTTTTGTATGCTTTGTTTCGCTAGCTCGAGTAGGCGGTTGGGCTTATTTATTAAGGCGGTTCATTTTTCCTAATTCACACATTTATTTGCTCAGTAGTGCCTTGGTGTGCCCAGTTTGTGTGAGCCTCTCTTTCTTGGTTGTGTATGTTGAAAATGGAGCGCACAGTAGCCTTAACCTTTGGGGTTTCACCAGTTGCAGGAGGTAGTTTGGTCAGATAAATGGCATTTTGTGAGGGTGTATCTATTGCAATAATTAATAAAATCCTCTGGGATTTGAAAGAAGAAATCATGTAGGGCATCTTTATCATTTTTAGGGAGGATTATCTTCTTAACATCCTTCACAGTAAGGTGAACTCGGAGGTGGCACCTATGTTTATTAATAACATCTTGATTTTATTACCTAACAAGCAAGTGGTTGAATATTTTGTGGCACCATCTCACCGTAAGGGTCTGTTGGAGGATTTTGCTCTGGTGAACATAGGTCCCTTTCCTAGATTGTCACTTTCAAGCACATATGGGTTTGGGTTGGTCTCAATTTCTACATTTAGGGCATTGGAAACAAGGTTCATTGTTATCATGGGGTTTGTGGAAGAACTAAAATGCATGATTCATCATCCTTCTTCGGGGGGGAAGGAGGGGGCTGCAATTTATCTTGCCTCTTCCTCTAGGTTTCATCAAGAGCTTAATTTAGGAGGTAGAAGTGTGAAAAGGCTGTAAACATGGTAGGGAAGCATGTGGAAGTAGTCAAGTTTGTTGCTAAGTTGGTGGCTCATGGAGGGGGAGTGATGCCTCCTTGGTTGGCTAAGGTACCTTGGAGGGTGTTTGTAATGTCCCCAATTTGGGACAATGATTAAAAAAGAGGTTTTTACAACAAACCCAAACAAAACTAAATTTTGAAAATTTAAAACCAACCAACCCTAGAGCTGAATATACACCACCAAATTGAAAATATCACACTTCCAAATGTTCAAAAATAAATATATAAATACCTTATGAGATTTAGTCGACAATGGCTCACACATAAAGAAAAAAGGAAGATGAATTGATGTGTTTAACCCTCCAAACCACCAACACCCCAAAGCTAATTTTTAAGATCCACTACTTATCAACAAATCCACTCCAACAAATTCTTTACAACTGAAGATAATTTTTAAATAAATTACAGCATGCATATTATGTCAAAATTGGTGAATGTTAGAGCCTATAACACGATCACTTTTTTCCCACAACCATGTCGCCACATATAGGAACAAATATCATGTAATAACTCCAAAATTCAAACTTGTATTCATGCCAAAAATTGCTGAAAAAATATTCTAAAATTCATAAATATTATAAATAATTAATTGCCTCTTGTTTAGGCTCAAATAAGACACCCTAAACTCATGCACACCCTCCACAAGTGAATCGCCCCACTCAGAAAATAATGTTAGAATTTTTATAATGAAACCCTAGTCTTTCCCTTTCAAATTATTTCAAACCATTATGATAAATTGCCATAAAAATAAGAAATAGAATAACAATTTGTACCTTGTCAAATTGAGTCTAAAAACCCTCTGAAGATGCTTAATTTCTTTCCCAACTGATTCAACCTACCTCATAAAATATAGAAAATAAAATTAGACTATTTTACTCACCAGAATTTCTCCAAATAGCCTCCAAAGGACTCCTAGGGCAAGTCGTCCAAGCTAGAAAATTAGTATAAAATATTTTCAATATATTATACTTCACAAAACACTCCAAATCAACCTCAAAATCATTGAAATTTGCCCTCCAATCAAGTTTCCCTAGTTGGGAAATTCAATATAATATTATGCAACCCTCCTTGCCTCCAACAACCCCTCCAATTCAATCGCCCAACTCCCTAGGCAAGTTGCCACAACTTGAAATGATCTTCTGTACCATGCACAAGCTCTCAAGATGATTCACCCTTCTCTAAAACCTGCAAAATTATCAAAACCAGCTTCTAATAGGGTTTTCAATATTTCCACAATAAAGGCGGTGTCTAAAAATACTTTTGTAGATCCACTTGCATATACACATGCAATTTTGAAGCTCACTTACAACTCCTGAATATAGTTGCCCAAGTAGAAGGAATGGAGGTTTTCATCTCCAACCCTTGACACTTATTTAAGGTTTTCATCCTCAAGAGGTGGTAACCAAGCTTGACATACTTGATCCAAATTCCCAAATCAACATTCAACATAACATTCACAAGATATCTTTTTTGCTTTTATAACCAAACTCCAAGGGTGGCACCCAAGTTGGAGGGTTGTATCCTTTCAAAACATAAACACTTTATCTTTTTAAAACTCACCTTATTGAGGGTTTAGGCTCCCATAACCCCAACTTAAGTGAACATAAGATAAAAAAACACCTTTTTGCAAACTCAACTAAAAATTAAAACACTTAAGTAATTTTTTCCTTTCTTGTTCATAGATTAGCCCCCCTCCATGTTCCATTTTATTTCTTCCCTTAACTTTGTGTGAAAAACCAAGTTAAATATTCCAAAAATAAACTATGCCAACAAGGGGGACATTACAGTCCTCCCCACCCAAAATTGATTGTCCTCGAGCAATTGCAAAAGATATGGAGATGCCCCCACATCCTTCATAATGTATCTTTTCACTGAAATGATTTCCCATTGCAAAGAACCTTCAAGTTGAACTCCCTATTTACAAAACACACACCTTGTAGGTTGCACCCATATGTTCAATATGTCATAATCATCTTCCAAGAATCCTTCATAACCCGAGAAGACATGGCATACTTGATTGCTTTTAATGTAGTATCCCAAAGTGTATGATGTGCCTTCATAAAAAATATTCACAATTTTGAAATTAATCATTAAGAACTCTTCATACAACATAACTTGAATTACAAGTGCATAGGCACAACCTTCTTGAGAGTGTCTTCTACCACTCCCTTTATGCATAGGAAAGATATAGTTTCGATCAAACAAAAGCCTATGCCAACTCTCAACATGGAATTGTACCTTCCCAATTAGATTAAACCAAAAGTATGCTTTCTCATACACATTTCCATATTGTACCCTCGGTTGTATTTTATAACAAAATTCAGATTTTTGTCCCTTTCTTATCATTTGGATCCTTTGTACAACTTCTAATCACTTTCATTCTTTCAAAATTTAGGGGGTGTCCTCTTTCCCTCAAAGCATCACTACTTCCAATTTTGCAGGTGTGGGGTGTTGCCCCAAGCATATTTTGGGTTGCCCTTGGTAATCCATTCTTTCCCCATCCTTTTTAAATAAAATATGACAACAATTTAAATTTGTAATGTCTACCAAATACTTTCTATAAGGCTCAAAAAATTGGATTAAGGGGTTGAGTTGTTATGTCTATGGACAACCTTCTTTTCCACTCTCCTCATTCTCACGATACATCCTCCCAACATTTTATTGGCATTAGAAGAGGGGGCCTCTCCATCACTCAAACCTTGAAAAACAACCTTCTTGTCGACTATCTTGAATTTGAGTTCTATGGTTTGATAGTTTTGTGTATATTCACCAAGTGAGTGTACCATTAAATACCAAGGACCATATTGGTCTA
Source organism: Torreya grandis (assembly GCA_037957365.1). Lineage (NCBI taxonomy): Eukaryota > Viridiplantae > Streptophyta > Pinopsida > Cupressales > Taxaceae > Torreya > Torreya grandis. Next base: position 9,376,929 of record JARHVA010000046.1, read on the forward strand.
CCCTATGCCTAACACATAAAAATCATCCTCAACCACATGTTTTTCCAAAGTGAGGCTAAGATTTTTAATCTTGATTGTGCAAGGGATGGTGAATCCATCCACTACTGTAACTTTAAAACCCTTGAACTCCACTAATTATAATCCATGTGATGTTACCAATCATGTATCAATGAAATTGTGAGTTTCCCCACTATCAATAAGTATGGTAATAGGTGTGCCATTTTATGAACCCTTAAATCTAAATGGATAATATATAGGATCCCCTAAAATCAATGTCAAGGTGCCACTCAACTCCTCCTCTCCTTCTATATCCAAAGTGTTCCCTTCATAGTTGGTTGTGCCAACTTCCTCCTCCTCACTTTCCTCATTGGAAAACACCTAGATGTAGTGGCTTGTCCCTTGCCACAACAATTGTGGCCTTTCTCCCAAGGGTCCTTGCATGTGAAGCAAAGACCTTTCCTTCTTATCTCATTCCTCACATCAAAGTTACTATGTGGCAGTTCCTTTGTTGCCCCAAACCTAGTTGGTTTGGTCTAATCAAAAGACCCACATGATTAGCTTTAGGTGGTCCTGCAAAGCTACTCTTGAGCTACCCTAAACTGCCACCTCTCTACTACCTAGTGGGTGGAAAAAAGGTACTCTTTAGCTATCCCAAAGGTGGAAATATGCCGGTCGAAGTAGAAGACTCCAAATTATAGGCCTTCTGAATGGCCTCTCTTAGTGAAGGTGGTCAAAAGCCTTGACCAATCCCCTTAGGGAGTCAACTAAGCCCTCTGTGAATAGTACCACCAATATCCTATCTAAAATATTAGTCACCATGACTAAAAGTCTCTAAAATTTTGTGACTTAGTCATCTACTGAAGCCCTCTACCTCAATTGAGCTAAATCACATAAGTGAAGCTCAGGCTCCACTCTATCGAACCTCTTGATCAACCTCTTGCTGAACTCCTCATACGAGTGTATGTGTTGATGCCCCTGTGTGATCAAACCATGATACCAACAATCATGGGATTCTCCTTTTAAATGCAAGGTGGTGAATTGAATGGCCTCCCTCTCTGCCATAGGTTGAAGTGAAAATAAGGTATCCACCTTCTGAATCCATGTCTTAATTGATCTTCTCTATGACCCATCAAAAGTAGAGAGAGATAACTTCCCCAATGCATTTGGATATCTCCCTAGTTTCCCCTTTACTTTTGACCAATCATGGGCCCACTTTGTCCTTGTTTCCAAGCCAAAAACTTGGAAAATGTCATAGCCTCCCTAATTGTCATAGATAAGGTGACATACTCATCCATCTCTCTCTCTAACTCCTCATGTGGGTTGAGTAACGGCTTCCTCACTGGTGTGATATCCTCCCTTTGAATGAATCCAAGCTATGTGGACCTACATGTGGATACCCCATTCCCTGAAGGGGGTGTATGTGCATCTGACCTACTCCCTGAGGCACCATTATCTCTATTGTCTTTAAGCCACCCATCTCACTAAGGGAATGAAGAAAAACCTCCATCACTATTATCATCCTCTCCTAAGTTTGAGAATACTTCTGAAACCTCTCCTCATCCAACCTGTCTCTCCTCTCACTCTCTATCTCCTAAAGCTCCATGTCACCCATAGATTAAACCTACTCAGGTGAATCAACAAGTGAAACCCTACTTCCCTCCTACTACTCCTCAAATAATACTTAACCTATTTATTTTCACTCATGTATCAACCCTTCATCCCATATAATAGCCAAGATATGGCTTTGATACCACTATAATGTTTCCAATTTCAGACAATGATGAAAAAAGAAGGTTTTCCAATAAACCCAAATAAAATTGAATTCTAAAAATTTAAAACCAGCCAACTAGTGTTGAATATACACCACCAAACTAAAAATCTCACACTTCCAAATGTTCAAAAACAAATATAGAAATACCTTATGATATTTAGTCCACAATGGCTCACATGAAAAGAAAAAAAGGAGTTGAATTGATGTGTTTAACCCTCCAAACCACCAACGCCCCAAAGTTGATTTTTAATATCCACTTCCTGTCACCAAATCCACTCCAACTCTCTATAACTAAAGATAATTTGTAAATAAATTCCAACATGCATATTATGTCAAAATTTGTCCATGTTAGGGCCTAAAACATTATCGATTTTTCCCACAACCATATCACCTTATATAGGAACAAATAGCATGTAATAACTTCAAAATTCAAACATGTATTCATACCAAAAACTACTAGAAAAATATTCTAGAATTCACAAATATTATGAATAATTAATGGCCTCTTGTTTAGGGTCAAATAAGACACTCTAAACTCATGTAGACTCTCCACAAGTGAATCGCCCCGCTTAGAAAATAATGGCATAATTTTTATAATGAAACCCTAGTCTTTCCTTTTCAAATTCTTTCAAACCCTTATGATAAATTACCAAAAAAATCAAAAATAGTATAACAATTTGTACATTGTCAAACAGAGTCTAAAAACCCTCTAAATATGCTCAATTTATTTCCCAACTGATTCACCCTACCTTATAAAATATGGGAAATAAAATTAGATTATTTTAGTCACCAAAATTTCTCCAAATAGCCTCTAGAGGACTCCTAGGGCAAGTCACCCAAGTTGGGAAATTAGTATAAAATATTTTCAATATTTTATACTTCACAAAACACTCCAAATCAACCTTAATATCCTCAAAATTTCCCCTCCAATCAAGTCATCCTAGTTGTAAAATTCAATATAATATTATGCAACCCTCCTTGGCTCCAACAACCCCTCTAAGTGGCTCACCCAACTCACTAGGCAAGTCGCGACACCTTAGAATGATCTTTTGTACCACGCACAAGCTCTAAAGATGATTCACCTTTCTCAAAAAACTATAAAATTATCAAAACCAGCTTCCGATAGGGTTTGTAATATTTTCACAATAAATGTGGTGACTAAAAACATCTTTGTAGATCCACTTGCATGGACACATGCAATTTTGAAGCTCATTTACAACTCTTGAATAGAGTTGCCCAAGTAAAAGGAATTAATATTTTCATCCCCAAACCCTTGACACTTCTTAAAGGTTTTCATTCTCAACAGGTGGTAACCAAGCTTGACATACTTGATCCAAATTCCCAACTCAACATTCACAAGATTCCTTTTTTGCTTTATAACCAACCTCTAAGGGTGGCACCCAAGTCTTTCAGAACATAAGCATTTTATCTTTTTAAAACTCACCTTATTGAGGGTTTAGGCTCCCATAACCCCAACTTAAATGAACATAAGATAAATTGTACCTTTTTGCAAACTCAAATGAAAATTGAGACACTTAAATACTTTTTTCCTTTCTTGTTCATAGATTAGCCGCCCTCCATGTTCCCTTTTCTTCCTTACCTTAGTTTTGTGGGAACAACCAAACTAAGGACTCCAGAAACAAACTATGACAAAAAGGGGAACATTATAGTGTTGACCTTTGCTATGCAAGGTAAGTTGGATAGCAACCATGTTGCTATGTCAGTTGGTGTAGTAAATCCAGGCTTCGAGGTTTGGGTGCCAAGGGACTGCTTGGAGAGGGTCCAACAAAGATTAAAGTCACTTCGAAGGTAGTGGTGGTGAAAAAATTGTGGAAGGTAACATCTAATAGTAGTTTGATTTTAGGTTTTTGGTATACGTAGTGGTAATCTTGTCTTATAGCAATAACGACATAGTCAACTTCATGTTTGGTATAGTTACTAATGGTTTTTTTAGCCTGTTGTAATCTAGCTTGCCAATTTGTTGGCCTTGCCATTGCTTTGTAATGGATCTCGAAATTGTCTTTTGATAATCTCTTTGAAGATCATTTTTTTGCATATATTTTTGATATCTTTATAAAGGGCAAGGGACACGTTGAACCCTAGTATTTATCCAAAAAAATAATTAATTTAAAAACTTACTAGAAATGGGTTATTCAGTGGGAAATAATTCATTCACTCTAGACTCTGATGTCCCTTTAGCAACCAAGAAACTCTATGTAAAGGGATTTGGATGCACAACCCTCTTCAAACCAAGCTTCTCTACCATCTCTTGTGAAACAAGATTATTACACCGAAGGTGTCTTCATGGAGAAGAACTAACCTTAGATTCCTTTGCCAAATGGATATTCCATTTTAGGGCTTCTCATCAACCTATCTGACACAAATAGTATTTGTTTTCTTAAAACTTATCTATTGATTCTGTTGTTGACACTTGCATAGTTTTGGGCATTACTTAATCAGGGCTCCATTATGGCAGGGTGTAGAAATGGCTTCCATGTGTTAGTCGTGAGGCAAATAAAATTTCTCATAAACTTGCAGATCTTGCGCTCTATTCAAATGTCATAAATCGATTTTTATTCTATGAAAAAACAATTGTTCGCAAATTTAAAGCTTGAGATATGTGGAAGAAAGATTGGAAAGCTAAATAATATTTAAAGATTGTAAATCCAATTTTTCTCTATTTATTTATTCGTTTACATTATTTATTATTAATAACAATATATAAATTTAATAACTGTATTAATTATAATAATATATTATTATATTAATTATAAATGTATATTACAATAATATTATACATTATAATAATAATAAAATATATTATATATTATCAGGGAAATGTTTAGAACAAAAGAAGAATTATCATACTACAAACAACTTAAAATAAGAATAGACCGAAAGGGTTGTAGTTTGATTGGGGAGGATGATGGTTGCTTATATCCATCCACTAAGGTACAAATTCCTCTATGTATCTGAGACAGAGAGTTAAGAGGTTAAGCCTAGGATTGTACCTTGGGTGATTTTGATAGCATGGATGCCCTTTACTCATCGCTGCTTAGCCAAAGGAGCTCACTGATTTAGATATATACTAACTCATCATTGTAATCTGCTATATGTTTATGTCTGAAATATGGACTGAGATGCGGCATTCAATATAATTCAATGATTCCATGTTAATGCTACCTATTAAAACACGCTAAAAATAAAATAAAAATTAGATTGATTAGATTAAATGGTTGAAGTTTTACCTTCATATTCTGAATAGTTTTTCGTTTCTTTCCCTGTTCTCCATGGAATAACACAAAAGTTTTCTGATCGACAACATTGACATTACATCCTTCTCCCTTTAGACTGCAAACACCAAGGTGTGATGAATATGCTTCGATTTTTGCAATCCACGAAGCATACTCTGCATTCCCATGAGAGAGCACTCTATGGAAATTAACTGTACTTTTGCATGGGATTTGGGGGGCGAGCGGCGAGTATTTTGAGACGTTGGATTGGCAAAACCGTCTCCATGAGAAAAGGTGAATTTGCCTGCAGTGGAATATTAAACAAAGAGTAATCGTCCCTCGGCGCTGACGCTCAGAGGTAAAGAAATGCTTCCATTGGAGACATTTACACAACTCTAACCCAATATGATCATGTGCAACTGCATTAGAACTTTGTAATCAAATCTAACTGTATTATATTTCACAATGGATGATTGATGGGAAATTCATGCGACTCGTGTAATAATTTTAAATACAAGTATTGTTGTTTTGTTGATATTAATCACTACTGATAAAGTTGACGGGTCCATCCTCTCAACCAATCACATAAATTTATATTAGAACATGTTGAATATTAAAAAAATTAATCAACTAAAATCAACCAATTTGTAAATATTGATTAAACTTGTCTCTCTTGTTCTATTAATATTTTCACATTTGATCAAAGTGACAAAGCTCTCCTCGTCTTGCATCCCTCTATTATAACTACACAAATACACAATTTGTCGTAAAAGAGAGGAAACTAAAGAAACCTTCGAACAAATTAAGAGGAGGAAAAACATATGATTCAGGGGACCTTGCAAAGTGCCAAAGGCACAAAGCAGAAGGTGAAAAACATTGTATTTGCAAAAACAAGGGAAACCAAGAAAACGTTGGATTGAAAAATAGGGATGCCAAGGTTAATAATATTACTAGCATATATAAATGGGAACAAACAAGGGGTACACAGATTAATTTTGAGGAAAAATAAAACGTAAGGGGTAACAATATATATCACAATGAGAGATGGCTAAAGAAAAAGATTTACGTATAATTATTCGTAAAAATATGTAAAACTATTAGGAACTACACCTATTCACCCTTATGCTACGTGTTATCAACCTATTTCAAATTATCATCTTTCTTCTAAGTGTCAATTGCACTCTTATAACCATCTAAGCACCTAAATTTTAATTATGCATTGCCTCCCTCAATAGCTACTTCATTTATTTTTTATTTTTTATTACATAATGATAAATATAAAATTATTAGAATATAATATAATATAATATTATAACATTAATATAATATGTAATATATTATATTTATAATATTAATATAATTTCTCATAATAAAATAATATAAAAATACTATTTTATTATTATTATACATACCCTTAAATTATATATACTATTAAGGTAGATGCAGGGTAGTGAGGGATAAAAGGGGGCTTAAAGTGTCACTTTTTAAATGACTATGTCAATAGTTGAACTTGAAGAGAATTTTAGATATATTTGAACAAAAAAAATTACAATAATGTAAGAAGACAAATTGTAACATTTTGAATGTAGTTTATAAATATAAATATTTTTAAATACTTAGATGAGAAAAGTATGCGAAATAAATAACTTTTTAACAATGACACAATGCTTTTCTATGAAAAAATAAATACACTGTGTATGTATAGATATTTTTTAAAGTAAAAAAATGAATTTTTGCATGAAATTTCATATAAAATATCAAAAAAAATTAAAATTAAAAAAGTTGGAAAATTGAAACTATAAATGTACAAACACAACTTTTTAACTTTAGATTGATGAAAAAAATATTTTCTTCTTCTTTAAAATATAATCAATGATGTGTAGATTGTTAAGATATAAATTTTATTAAAAAAAATATTAATGGCGAAAAAATTATTAAACTATTTATAATGTTATATACATGAACCATAACACAATTTCTTAAGTAGAAATTAATTATTACTTTTTAACTTTAGATTGATGAAAAAAATATTTTCTTCTTCTTTAAAATATAATCAATGATGTGTAGATTGTTAAGATATAAATTTTATAAAAAAAAATATTAATGGCGAAAAAATTATTAAACTATTTATAATGATATATACATGAACCATAACACAATTTATTAAGTAGAAATATATATATATATATATATATATATATATATATATATATATATATATATATATATATATATATATATATATATATATAAAAACTATGTTCTCTTGCTTACAAACACACACACACACACACACATATATATATAAAATAATTTTGTCTACTCATATGTGTTTGTGAAGATGGAAAAACTACATAAATTTATTAAAAGTCATGTTAGTTGATTCGTGACAGGGTTGTAAAGTAGGTTCAGACCCTCTAAGCCACAAACCAATCCAATTTTAGAGAGAAACTCAAAAATGTCCAGGCAAAATTCTTTTATAGGGCATAAACCCTTCTATAAAGAATGTACGCCCTTTATAGAAGAGCATACACCCTTTATAAAAGGGTGTTTGCCATATTTTCAACTAAGAAGTATCATTAAATGCACAAATACATTGGAAACTAACTATACAAATGGTGTGCATGCTAATTAAAAGAGCACATGCCCTTTGTAGTCCATTAAAAACTCAATACAAGCTCTTATGTCCATGAATTTTCCTATTATAATTTTTGCATTTTAAAAATATGGATCTAGGTTTAATTATTGATAGTTTGCAAATGTTTCATTTACTTGTTCTCAATTAGTATAAACTCTTCAATTTTTATTCTACTCGGACTTAAAAACATAATAATAGATCATGGGATCAAATAGTTATCATAAAAGACTTATTAAGGAGCTAACAAATAAGGAAATTGAAGCCTAGAGAGAAAAATAAAGAAAAAGACAAGAAAATAAGAGAGCATCCATAAGAGTTTTTGGACAAGGTGGAGGTACTTTTTCTATACTAGGTAATATTTTAATTGAAAATAACATGCCCAATTTCATGCAATTTAATTTAGATTATCTTCAAATGAGATAAGAGTTAATAAATCTTTTTTGAATGATGAAATTTAAAATGTAGAACATGTAAATAATGAATTTGTATTGAGTGATGAAACACATGGATAAACACAATATAATAAAACATATATCCACAATGAAGTTTTTATTGTGATGATAATGAACATCTTGTAATGACCCCAAGTCATCTCTCTCCTAAAGAAGAGGAATTTAATTCACCTATAAGGTGTAATGTTAACCAACACTTGAATAATACTCTATGGTTGAAATGTTAACACCATCTAATTTAAGAAATAATGTAGCTCCTGCACCCACAACTCCAAGGATAATGCTACAAAACCAAGGTGTTTGATTGAAATAGATACGAAGATATTAGAACCTATGGAAGGTAAAATGTCAAAAATAATACTTAAAAGGCATGCTCAACATGTATTGTCAGGAATCTAGAACAACAAACATGCGTTGATTCCACTGTTAGGATTAGGAAGCATAATTGATTACCATGTACAAGCAACTAAATGCGGAATTTAACCAGAAGTAACAAGTAACTAGAATTCAGAAATAACACAAAATATGAGAGACAATACCCAATTGTATTAATACTCTTCCAAAAAAAAAATACAACAAAGAAGATGCCACAGTCTTCTTCCTTACTCACCTCTAGGGCTCCCACACCTCTAGGGCATAAACAGTAAATCTCTTCAAGAGCTCACTCTCTCAATTACGGTCCCAACACATAACTCAAACACAGAGTTGGTGTTCACCTCTAACCAGTCAGTATCACTACTGCCAGTACACAAGTGCTCCACGCACTCCAAATCTGAGTACACACCGTACTCTAAGTACACAACATACTCCAAGTAGATCTCACCTGATCTTGCTCCTTGATATGTTGTTGTCACCTTTGATCTTGCTATCCTGCAGATCCACCTTAGACCTTGCACACACAAGCACCTGCAAATCAATGATCTTACTTACCATGTAGATCTCTCTACACCCTGAAGAACCCTTGTCCTTGCCTCACCAAGTCCTTATGATTCTTCAAACCAGTACCCCGGTGGATCTTCTACCAGAACTTGCACAACTTGTAGCTCTACCTAATCATACACTCTCGGCACCCCTGTGGAACTAGGAGGAGCTACCCTTGCTCTCTTCACTCTCAGAAGGAGCTAACCAAGCTCTTACTCAACTAGCACAAATTACAATACAACCCATGAGTCTATTATATAGATCTCATGCAAAAAATAATTAGACATCTAATTACAATAATTAGATCCGCAGCTCAAGACTAAAATTAGCCTTTCAACATGCAAACAACCGGTTCGTTAACTAACTGTTCGTGAACTAGCAGTTTTGGAACCACACAGGCGACCGACGTCGGTCCCTGTCTACCTGGGGATGACCGACGTCGGCCGATCCTTGACCGATGTCGGCAGCTTCTTGTCTACACCTAACCAACATCAGTTGGCCTAACTGACGCCGATGACTGTGACACTCAGTAACCTCCTCCTCTATGTTTGCATCAATGAAGCTTTTTGCTCCACAACCTAAAAATCTCCCACTTGGAGATAAACAACTGCACTATACCTGTACTTGTACACTATCTAATTTGTTTCCTGGCTTGTATCCCTCTTCAAGCTCAATCTTGAAGACCAACCGCCACACATCTTGTGGTGCAACACCTGTCATCCAAGTAACCTGCCATATCCGCATCTACAAACCCATGTAGAAAAGAACTTGACCCTTCATAGCATGTGCCCCTACTGCTAGTCCCTCTCAAATACCTGAGAATCCACTGAACTGCCCTCCAGTGCTTCTTTCCCAGATTGGCTCCAAACCTGCTGACAACTCCCACTTTTAGGGCAAAATCAGGGAGTACACATGTACTCAACCTCATCATGTGATTGGGGACCCTATTTTGTGAACTGTCCATCCATATGTGCGCTTGTTGTTCTACATCCTGCACTACCTTCACACAATCATCCTGTGACAACATCAACTTGTGATCTTCTCTGTCTCTAGGATTACCCATGCCAAAAAATTTTGCTCCTCCAAATTCTTCATGACACACCTATGAACTAACTTTACATTTAGCTCATAAAAACCCTACATGTGTGACCCTGCATCAAACAAACACATAACATACAGTAACATGATGATGTTGTAATCATCACCCACTTGGTAAAGAAACCACAGTAGTTACAATGACATTGACTAAAGCCATGCTTTGTCATCCACCTGTCAAACCTGTACCACTGTCCTGGAGCTTCCTCAAGACCATATGACCTGGCCTTCCATCTCACGTATCCATTCTCTCTATTCTTTAAATAAGGTATCCATTCATCTTTTAGTGCTTTTTTACCGGCTGTCAACCCTACCAAATCTCCCGTTTGGTTATGCATCCTAGGAATCAACTTCCTCATTCATGCCATGCTCCCACTGTTTCCTAGATCCTTCCTGCTCTATAGTGAGCAATGAATATAAAGAAGAGGAATAATGAATTTGAGGCTTACTTACCCTTTCAGTCCTCCATATGGGCATTTGAGACTCCTTGACAACTTGTTGTCCGTCCAAAATCCGTTCCAGTGATCGATCTCAGTCACCACACAGTCTGCATCCGATCGATGTCAGTTCCATGTGACTGTCCAGGTCACCGACGTCGATTATCCTACCGACGTCAGTCTCCACCTGCTTGACACCACTAACTCCTCTGGTCTGCACATGATTGACATCGGTACATGTCTGTTCGACGCCTATTCCTCCTGATCGATGTCAATACTTGTGTTCTCTTGTGAGTGATGACTTTTTACCCGCGAGCTCTCTTTGGATCAAAACCCTGTCCAAATTGCCCTACTCAGAGTTACTCAGCCTTCTCCACTGATCTCTGTCCATCATCTCCTCCATGAACACCAAGGCTTTCCAGTTCTTAAGTCTGTCAAACACATCTATCTTTCGCTTAAGAACATACATCTCTTTCTTGCTCTTGTGACCAAGCTTATAAAGCCACGTCCTTGCAACAAAAGAAGAATCAGTAATACAAGTAGGTAGATAAAGAGTACCTACTTTCTTACCACATTCTAATTCAAGTGCATCCACTGTGAGAGTTTCTATGCATCTCTCATCACCCAACTTTTTTGAAGAAATTAATCGCATCTTCAAGACTGGGACCTGCATGACCTCCTTCAACACCCATGTGTTGGCCGTCTGCAATTTTAGCTTCACTTCCCCTTTGCCAATACTTTGACAAGGCACACCAGCCCTAAATAAATCTTTCCAAAGTCTCCAAAGACCTTAACATGGAAAAATACTCTATTTCAAGCTGCATGGAAAGAGGCAACATAATCTATAAAACAAGATTCTATTTTATCCAAGGAACATCCCAGAGCATCCTGTGCAACAACACCTACAACATCTGCTTCTTCAGTTCCTTCATGTTGATCTTCTACCAACCAACAATATTTCTTTACCTGCTCTTTCTTTCCATAACACCATAATTGACCATTCATGCTTTTCAATTCTTCCATTCTTAGTGTATTTTCTTCTGCCATTGCTATACTCCCACTCAATCAAAAACCCCTAAGAGTGACCTGTAATCAAACACAAACCTGCTCCCTGCAACCTTAGCTCTGATACCACTTGGTCAGGAATCTAGAACAACAAACATGCTCTGATTCCACTATTAGGATTAGGAAGCACAATTGATTACCATGTACAAGCAACTAAATGTGAAATTTAACCAAAAGTAACAAGTAACTAGAATTCAGAAATAACACAGAATATGAGAGACAATACCCAATTGTATTAATACTCTTCCAGAAGGAAATACAACAAAGAAGATGCCACAGTCTTCTTCCTTACACACCTCTAAGGCTCCCACACCTCTAGGGCATAAACAATAAATATCTTCAAGAGCTCACTCTCTCAGTTACGGTCCCAACACACAACTCAAACATAGAGTTGGTGTTCACCTCCAGCTAATCAGTATCACTACTACCAGTACCACCAGTCAGTATCACTACTGCCAGTATACAAGTGCTCCACGCACTCTAAATTTGAGTACACACCGTACTCCAAGTACACAACATACTCCAAGTAGATCTCACCTGATCTTGCTTCTTGATATGTTGCTGTCACCTTTGATCTTGCTATCCTGCAGATCCACCTTAGACCTTGCACACACAAACACCTGCAAATCAATGATCTTACTTACCATGTAGATCTCTCTACACCCTGAAGAACCCTTGTCCTTGCCTCACCAAGTCCTTATGATTCTTCAAATCAGTACCCTGATGGATCTTCTACCAGAACTTGCACAACCTACAGATCTACATGATCATACACTCTCGACACCCCTGTGGAACTAGGAGGAGCTACCCTTGCTCTCTTCACTCTCAGAAGGAGCTAACCAAGCTCTTACTCAACTAGCACAAATCACAATACAACCCATGAGTCTATTATATAGATCTCATGCAAATAATAATTAGACATCTAATTACAATAATTAGATCCACCGCTCAAGACTAAAATTAGCCTTTCAACATGCAAACAACTAGTTCGTTAACTAACTATTCATGAACTAGCAATTCTGGAACCGCATAGGTGATCGACGTCGGCCGATCCCTGACCGATGTCGACAGCTTCTTGTCTACACCTGACCAATGTCGGTTGGCCTGATTGATGCCGATGACTGTGACACTCAGCAACCTCCTCCTCCTTGTTTGCATCAGTGAAGCTTTTAGCTTCACAACCTAACATGTATGAGACTATTCATTTGAGAAGAAAATCCATATAGAATGATGCCAACTATTTGTTCAATTGATGAAAATACAAAAAATACATCATGCAATGCATTATTAGGGTTAAGAACAAGCAATCCAAAGAGAATAGTTAATGCAATGGTAAATAATCTAACTAATGCATTTAATGCAGTAGGTAATAAAACTCAAAAAAAATAGTAATGTCGTAAAATGAGTAAGAACAAAGTCTATAGTGAGTAAGTCAACATCTAGAGATCGATTTCTTAGTTAAACAAATATGACCATGAACTTGAATAAGAAAATTATAATTAAAGACATAAAAAGAAGAGTAAGATTTAATGACTCATTACTCACAAAATTTTAGGCATCTAGTGATTCCCATGAAAATACAAGGTCTTAGTTGAAGGAACAAAACATTTGATTTAATTTTTTTGGTATGACAACACAAGGGTCTCACCTAATATAAAAAACATTTTCAAAGGAAGAAAAGGTTTCAAAAACTATGAGACACATGCAAAACATTTCTTTGACATGACCCAAACAAAATTTTATACAAAAAATATTGAAAATTTTAATGGGTAATTGATAATTAGCCAAAGGTTATTTGAGATGTGAAATCCTTTATATGTTAAATTTAACCAAACACACACCACATGTTGTTATAGGATCCATATTGAATTTGATATGTTTTTTGATGTTTTTAATCATATATGATGCAATTGAGGCTTCGATTCCTAGTGAAGCATGCCAAACTACACAACCCACAAAGATCTAAACACACACAACAAAGCTCAAAATCTTTGTCTTTTATTCATTAACTTAACCACTTGGGTTACATAGTATTTATAGCTATCTAAATTTACAATGGATCTCTATGGCTCTCTATCTAGTCCTCAGAGTTGGATACTCTCTCTCTCTCTCTCTCTCTCTCTCTCTCTCTCTCTCTCTCTCTCTCTCTCTCTCTCTCTCTCTCTACACACACACACACACACACACATAGTCTACACTTGGGTAGAGTCTTCCCATTTTTACATTTTGTTAGGCTGTAATCTAGAAGGGTTCTCCTTAAGTTTGTTGTTGGATGCAATTTTTTGTAGAGATTCCTTATTCTGCATATAAATATTCAATAGGGTCTAGAGTCTTCTATTTATAAGCCTTCTTGGAAATATTTGGAAGCTTCTTCCTGCCAAGTGGTTCACCAACCCTCATTAATGCTTTGGCCCCCCTTATCCTGCCTTTTTCCATTTAAATTTAGGTTTCCCACATTAAAATTGATATATTTAGGTAGTTCTATTGTGTTGTCAAGATGATGTGGCATTTGGGTCAAGTCAGTTGATTTCTAGAAGGTTTTGGGTGCATCCACTTATTGTGTGCAAATAGGCCCTCTCTACACCCTGGAGAGATTTTTACAAATGCTTCAGGTTCACTATCATTTCCTTTAGATGCCCAATATTCAATATCTAACATATTTCATCTTTATGTGGCACCCTTTCCCACACTTGCATGTTATATGCCTTAGCCAAAATTGTAACCCCTTATTCACTTGACGTTCCACACTACCCAACGAAGGATATTCTCCTTTTGCATGATGCTTACTCTTCTTAACCCTCAAGAATATTCATTATATCATAATTATTTGTGCACTCTTATAACTTGTTACCCACATGCTAATCCTTTTGTGTTATCCTTTGGCACTCATCTCTTCTTCATCCGTGCACTTAAAAATTATTTGTTTAGGATTAAAAATACTTCTACATTAGACTTTATAGATAATTAAAATGTAATATCTTGCTTACAAGTAGGGTTTGAGTAGTATAACCATGCTTTTGGTCAACTTCCTAGATCACGGTGCTCTCAAACACATGTTGTGTTGTCTTTATACACTCATATTATGATTATTATTCATCTAGATCCTCCTTGGGCCATAATTTGTCATCCTCCTAGATTCAATACCTCTTTTATTCCTTTTCCTCTTCTTTACTCTCTTCATTCCTCTAGTGGGTCTCTATCCACATCTATTTCCCACCTCCTCTAAGTGTTCTTAACACTTCTTCCTCTGGTGTGCATCCCATGATTCTCCTCCTCCACACTCCTTTCCTTCTTCTTCTTTTCCCCATATGTTTGTGCCTACCTTTGGTTGCCCAAATCCACTTTGTTTTTATAACAATATTCCATTTGTGTGCACCATTCAAGGATCTTTTGCATGTCTTCCTTTTCTCTGCTCTTCTCTTTACCCTTGTGTGTCTATGCCCACATCATTACCTTGTGAATTTGTGCCCACCTATTTCTCCCGTGGGTCTACACCGACCTATTGTCATCTACCTCCACCAAGGGTTCTACTCAACACTCTTATTGTGTGATTTCTCTCATCTTTTTTCCATGCATAGTCTCTTATCTTTACTCACATACTCTCCTTCCTTGGATAGTAAATATACTAGAACTTCTTCTTTTTTCATGTCTTCATCAATAAACCTCCTTGCATCCACCTTAATGGCTGCTTCCACCTCCTATGTGCCTCTCACTTGTAACTCATGTGTGGTACTGCTATTGCCTTATTACTCCTGCAATTCCTCTCATTGACTACCTTTAGGGGTACACAACCCTTTATGGTGTCCATTGAATCCTATATTTTTTATTTTCTCCTTATCTCTTTTGTGTGCATATATTTCTTAGATCAACTCTTCTTTTCTTTTCACCTCTTTTGAGGCATCATCTACCTCATGAAGTCCTTATCTTGCAGTCTTTTATTTATCCTCCTCCATGCCTTATTAGCATGTTTTATCCTTTCCCATTACTATTACATGTGCAACACTCTTGCATGGTTCCTTCCTCAAATGGTACTTGATCCATCTCCTTCTCCTTGGGCACGTCCTCATTCATTCACATCTTTGTTGACTGCCTCATGTTTTACACTCTATCAAATTCTAGTTTCTCACAAAGTAACTCTTATTCCTCTTCATTCTTCTCTTTTAAGACATATCTAGCTATTTCCTTCGGCCATGCATACTCTAGAGAAAGATTTTCCTTAGTCTTGAAGTCATATAAGGCCTCTCCCTCTTCCAACTCAATGGTCCCTATATCACTCTAATCCAATACAAGTATTTCTTCTTCTATTGTTTGCTCACAAACCTTTTACTCCTAGCTGATCCTCAAAATAATATTGCACCTTTCACATGGCATCTCATCCTTTTCATTACCTTTCATGGAAATATTCTCTTATGCACTTATGTACCTCAAGCCATCGAGTCTTCTCCTCCACTCAGTCTATTCCACTGGATACACTATTTGGTCTAATAACTTTGAGATCATCTAGTCCCAAATATTCACCTTCTCATTTCGATTCCATTTCATCCTCTATTGGAGATCTCTCCAACATTATTCTATGATTCCACACAACCTCTTCTACATGAACTCCACCTTCTTGGATTATTATATTCTTCTTAGCACAAAATTTCACTCATGACCTAACACCCAAGTCATTAACCCTTCTAGGCCTTCTCTCCCTAATAAAATTGGTGTTTATCCTTATGTTTGACCTCCTGAATGCCCTATTTTTTATGCACACTCATTTTATATCCCAAACTTAGGTACTTGCACATGCCTGGGAACATATGTGTGTTCCTCCTCTCTACAGGGTATTCCCCTATTCCTCTTCGAATTCTTTCTCCTGACTTTCTTCTCCAGCTATGCCATCTTTTTATACAATGCCTTCACTCTGGTGACCAACTCCTCTATCATTTTTGAGAGCTATGGCATTGATCCACTCTTAATTTTAGAATTTTATTTGGCCATACTCTTCATCCCTTATTTTCTACCCATTGTGTACAATGGAAAACAATCTACACACCTTATACCCAATACCTCTTGCTAGAAGATGCATCACTACTTCCCTCAAGTGTGCTAACTCTATGCACCTACTTCCAATCTTGAGCAGTCCTAGAGATACCCTCATTAGACCTCCACATGCCCTGTACACCCTTATCATTGGGCATCACTCTCCTTTTCTTGGTCAATGTGGGTTATTTCTTCCCCCATCAACTCTTATGGTTTCCTGCTATCAGGATCTGACATAGGTGCTCTATACTTAATGAAATATTAACATAAAATCTCATTCATGATCCTACATAGCTTATGCTTCAAATTTTATTCTTATCTCCATTTATGTTTTCACCCTTTGTTGTCAACATTTCTCCACTAGCTACCTCAAAGGTTGATGTCTGATAGTATTCACCCTGTTCAACACTCTTCACTACTTGCCTCAATCTTTTGGTGATCTACCAGTCTGCATTCTTTTAGAGTACTCACTTTTTCCACTTTCACTACCAAGTTATTTCTCTACCTTCATCTTAAAAGGTACTTGACCTAGCTCTAATACCACCTGATGTAGTTAAGGTTTGGGTTCTAAGTGAAATGATTCTAAACCACATAATCCACAAGGATCCACAAACATAATGAAACTTAGAATCCTTATATTATATTCATTAGATTAAGTGCTTGAGTTATAGAGTATTCATAGCTATCCGACTTTACAATGGATCTCTATGGCTCTATATCGAGTCGTCAAACTTATATTTGCTCTCTCTCTCTCTACACTCTATCTACACTTGGGCCGAGTTTTCGCTAAGTATATTGGTCTATAAACTTTAAGACCACCTGATCCAAACTCTTCACCTTCTCTTTTATGTTTTATTTCCTCTTATGATGAATATCTCTATAATCTTATATTTCTATCCCACATAGTCTCTTATGCTCAAATTTCACCTTCTTGGAGTCTATTCCTCTTAGCATAAAACAATGCTCTTGACAAAACACACAACTCATTAACTCTTTAGGGCCTTCTCTCCCTTAGAATATTAGTGCTTTAGTTTTGCTTGATCCCTTATGCACCCTAATGATTATGCACACTCATTTTCTCTCTTGTGTTAAGGTACTTGCACTTGTCCAATACATTTTGACTGTTCCTCTTCTCTACAAGGTGCTCCCCTATTCTTCTTAGGATTTTTTATCCTAGATTTACTCCATCATTATTTTTTGTATCACCTTCATTATAATGGCCAATTCTGATACCAGGGTCAATTCATAAAGTTTGGGGACAAAACATGTAGCATTTCCCCAACTTTTATTTTTTTTTAAAAAGGCGTATGTCCTTTTTTTTAAATTATTGATGCTCAATCTTGTGCCTGAGCCTCAAGTGCATACACCCTTTGCAAAACATAAAGGGCATGCACCTTAACATTTTTTTAATTTCATTTTCTCTTTGGAGCTAAAACCTGTAGGCAATTTTTTTTATTTTTATTTGCCTTTGAATTTCCCTTCTCTCTACATGTGTGCTTTATATTTACATCCTGCCAATGGGATTCAACATTCAGATTGCTACCTCAGGTATATTGATTTTTAAATTTTATTTTTTTCATTTGTATTTATATTTATTTATGCAAGTAGGGTTTTGAGTTTAGATTTTCATTAGATTCTCTTGCATTGACTTAGAAACCTATATTTCTATTTAAATCTAGATGCACAATTAAACGATGGATCTATTACGTGAAGAAAATGTTAGAAAAAATCCTAATTAATTTGATTTTGCATAAGAATAAGTTCAATTTTATGAACAATATAATTTAAAACATCAACAATTACAAATAATCATCAATGGTTTATGTCACTCCTTAGCTGATAGTTCACACATTTCACTTGCCAATACACTAGAGACTATTTTTAATGAAGTGAAAAATGTAACTTCACAACTTGATGCAAATGGTGCATCAAAGAGAGGCCATGAAACAATTTTATTTAAAAAAATTATCATATGAAGATGTTAAGAAAAAAATAAAAAAATAAGTTGTGTGCGCTTTGTTTGTTAAGCATGGAGCCAATGAATTGTAAACATATTAGTATTAATTAGTGTGTTCATGAGGACATGAAAGATAAATTTTGGGATAGATGGTGGATGGTGTTTGATGAGCCTCCATGCAAAAATAATGAGTTTTTATTATAATTTTTTATAAAATTATATTGTGAGTTTGTGTTGCAATAAATTCCAAATTATTTTAACATGAAGGCCTCCCAAGGTAGGGGAGGTGGGTCTTCTTTTGATAGCCCTAGTGCTTGGTGATACCAAAACCATCATAATTGAGCTCAATGAAACATAAGTACAATAATACATGCCTTTATTCCTAACATTTTGCATCATATCATATAGATGGACACTGTTGAGGCAGTTATGAGTCTGACACAAGTTATGATTGAGCATGATATGCATATATCGAATACTTCTGCTTAATCTATAGGTGGTTCTAGTGGTAGTGGTTTTTGTGTTATTAGTAATAGGTGTTAGTGTCCCTCCTCCTACTCATGTTACAGTTCTTGTGCATCATTGCACATCATGTGGGAGGAAGTGTACGAGACTTCCTATTAGGTATAACATACATAGACTACATCTATGGAAAATAACATGTTAGAGCATACGCCACCTATAGATGCTTCAGGCTCAGAATATTAGCATGCTAGAGCATACACCACCTATAGATGTTTTAGCAGTGTATGACAGTATCACGACAAACACTATGTCAGATGTACTAGCTTCACCAACTGTATTTGATACACATGTTTAATTTTAAATATAGTTTGTTTATGTTTGTAAAAGAATATAAAGTTTATTTTCTAGTATGTGTTTACTTGATTGACTAATTTATTTGATTTAACTTGTTATTTGTTGCTTGTATAGATGATTGATGATATTTTGGGTAGTTCAGCAGGCCTTGACTCTATTTTAGAGGCCGTGATTGGCACAGGTGTAACCTATATGTAGGTTTGGAAACTTTTAAATTACATATTTATTCATATATGTTTATTATACCTTGAACAAAAAACTATGTTTTAAGATATAATATATAGTCATAGATTTTTATCATGCTCATTGGATTCACACATTATTCATTTATTGGTTTTATAGATGATGAGGGATGTTATGGGCACACCTCATGGATGACAAGAAGGTTTTCCTGATGTTGTGGTAACATCTGAGGATCCAATATCTCCATAACAGGTCATGATCCAGGGACAAAGACTGGTGAGAACAAATAGTAAAATTATTTTTTAGATTTGAGAATGATATTCTATGTCATATTTACATAAATGTATGCACATATAGATCTAAAAACTATGTATTCTCTATAGGATCCTCCATCATGGGTGCATATATAGTCATTTTCATTTTCAATATACAATTTTAATGAATTAAATTTTATATTTCATATGTTATGCAGACACAACAATTTTTTAGAGGTTGTGGATGAAATAATAGATGAGTCACATGCTGAGAGGATAATATCTCTTCATATTGAGGCATCCAACACCCCTACCTATACATCTATGCAAACAAAGCATAATTTATTTAGAGGCAATGAGGAGCAAGAGAGCTAGTTATTGTGTTAGGGTCTAGTTGTAAGCATTATAAATTTTGTATGCTGATATGGCCCACATTGTATGCATACATGGTGTATTTTGTCTATGTACATGTTATGGTCTACATTTTTTCTTGATATATGTCCTATTATTTATGTTGAATTATGACATAGAACTTTGTATATACACATATATACTATTTGACAATAGGATTCCTTTACCTATGCATATTTTCTATTATGATCATTTAATGTTTACACATATTATTGGTTAGGAATAATTATTACTTCATATGGGTATAAAAAAATCCACATTTTTCTCTAAGTTAGGTGCTTCATCATTATGTATATTTTACATTTACATGTGATATTTAGTATTTACTTGTTTCATTTATATTTAATTACATATCAATTTGAAATTATGATGTAAGTGGACTTGTGATCAATTTTTGGGATCAAAATATTATAAGTTCTACTTGATTATAGTTGTTAGGAGGTATAGTGATGTAAGAGCCTCATCCATCAGGTTGTATATAGTGTTTTTTTGGTAATTAGTAGCCTATCATGGCTTCAAGAAGTTTGTAATAACTCAATTTGGGGATGTTTATATTTTCCCTCCAAAATTGAAGTCAAATTTGTAATAAGGATTCTTTAATGTTCTTGGAGAAATTCATTGCCTATTAAAGGTACATGACTATTAGAAAAGCTCATTTATGGTCTTGTGGTCTCAGAATTTATAGTAATGTATTATAATGCATGACTTAGCATTGAATTGATTATGTTTAAGGTCTTATGATGTAAATGAAAAACAAATACCTGATGTAAATGCAACATACACTTACATTAGACATTCACCTTATTATGGTCTCTAATTTGAATATCCTCTCTACTTTGTCTGATCCTTTGCATGGATATTAGGTCCTTTGCTTATCCCTTGAACACCCTTTCTCATTCTCAACTTCACTAGGTTCATAAACTTCTTGCCCACATAGTCCTCTTCTCTCTCTACAAGACATATGACCCTTCATCTCCCTGTACACTCTCTCCTCTTATTCTTAACTCTATGCTTTCAAGATCCTCTAGGCCTACTCTTAGGCTTGATTCACTTTGACTAGGTCTCTAGTTCTAGACCTCCTTATTTATCATGAAACCTATCATCCTTTTTTCAATCTCATCCTTTTTAGTGAAATTATCATCCTTTCACACACAAATTTTAAGACTCCACTCTTTTTTCTTCCTTCAAGCTTACTATTGAAAGGATTTATGGTGTAAAGTAGGCTTGCTTACATCCTTATATCACTTATTACTGGATCTAATTCTTGATTTAAACTCTTAATTGACCTCTAATCATCATCATTTGACCTTGTCATGCTAGGGACTTGGTTGTAGTTTGAACTCTCTTTAAATGTTTATCTTGTGTAGGATCATAAAATTTATTTTTTGGTAATTCCTATTCAACCTATCTTGGCACACCATCATTCCTCTTTTCTAGATTTGTTACTCCTCTCATACAAATAACATCATTTAATTTCTTACCCAAGTTCATCACCTTACCTTCCTTATTCATGCACTAGTATTGATCCTCCTCTTATGGTTCATAGGCCAATTTATTCATTGAATCTCCATGGACACACTAACACATTATCTAGGGGTTATATTGTCCCTAAAAAAAATTTACCAACTCAACTGAACACCTCACTCACTCACCTAATCTCACATACAACCCTTTTGATCATAAAAGAATACTCTTCCTTGTATCCCTTTTGGCACCCAAACCTTCATGTTTAGAAAAATCTATAGGATTTATAGAGAAAACCAAACCAATTTTTAGTACCTTTTATCTTCTTACAAATACATGTAAATTTTCATGACCCTACTCTCAATGGAAGCCTCTTAACTCACTACTCCTTCTCTATTAGGTCTTTTAAGGCCTAATACTTTGCTCAGACAAGAATATTGTATTATATGGTCATGAATCATCCCAAAACCACTTAAATACTCATTTATTAGGCATTTTTAACATTCAATGATCTTCCATATATAATATTGTAACTTTTTGTCTCTACAAGTGTTCTAAAATAGAACCTTCAATCTCTTCCCTAAACTGTGTATTAGGACTCAATCCTGAAGATTAGAACTAAAGTATACTCTGAGTAATAGAAAAAATATTATAATATTTTTCACATATCAATCATTATTGGTAACCCATACTATATTAAAAAAACATTCATTCATTCATAGATCCTATTGTATACCAAATAGTCTTCTACAGAGTTTTGTAGAATAGCAGAGTTTCTTCAAAAATGAAGCTTTTCTTGGTCTTTATTGAAACTCTCTACCTCTATTCTACGAGTTTCTCCCCTATTGAAACACTCCAACTCATCTCTCATTCAATTTCAACCATTTATATGCTAAAATATATAATAAACTTCCTTTTTATTGCCATTCTCATGTTACATGGTAGTTATTTTTTTCATTTTTTGGTTTGTATTGTCTTTAACCACTACATGCACATTGAAGGACCTTAACACATCTTCTTAGGCTTATTTTATACCTACTAAAACCATTATTCCATCATTACACATCACATTAATCCTTCAAACATTACACAAACTTCTATTTTAGACTGCAGACCCTTCAATAGTCCCTCCAGTGATGAGAATTTATCCTTTTATGCTTGTTGAAGGTCTTAAACATCTCCCTCTTAATGAATTTGATGTATATTAGGAATTTCAAAGCTTTACCAAGTTTACAGTTCCCAATTTTGGTTAAGATCCTCTTCCAAATTTAGTCATGCATTTCAAGAGAGTTGTGAGGAGTAGAGATGAGTTGTCATTTCCCACACTTACATGAATGAGTCCTATAAATAAAACCAAGAGGATTTTCTATAACTTGAGATGGGAAAGACATGGCAATGATTTTTTCATCACAATCAAATATCTCATAATGGGCCTAAATTTAGTTAGTGGGGGGCATATATTTTGACTTGTTATCCTAATTGATAAACCATCTATGTAGACACATCTGGATGGACATTTAAAGGCTAAAAAAACCATTGTTCATTCTCAATTGTGCCCCAAGAGTGAAGGTTACAATTGAAAGGATGCATCCCTTAATATAATCTCCTCATCCCTAAGTGTACAAATTAAGGTAACTTCCATCATGCATTTTAATAGAATTATGAGGAATAGATATGAGTTGTCATCTCCCACACTTGCATGGAAAATTCCTCTAATAAAGCTCAGGAGGATTCTCTCTAACTAGAGCCAAGAGAGACATGGTAATAAGGTTTCTCTTTCATCTAAATATCTCAGAACGAGCCAAAAGTTGGTCAATGGGGGGTATATATTCTGACTCATCACTCCAATCGATGAACTATCTATGTAGAAACATTTGGATGTACATTTTAAGGCTAGAAAAACCATTGTTCGATCTTAATCATGCCCTGAGAGTGAAGGTTATAGTTGATCACATGCATCCCTTAAGAGAATCTCCTCATCCCTTAGTGTGCAAACTAAGTAAACTTTCTGTTAAGGTGTGGAGCTAAAAGCTTCACCAAATGAGTGAGTTTGCAAGTTGCAGGATTTACACAGTCACCGGCATCGGTCAAGAGCGACCGACGTTGGTCATGAGTCGACTAGGAGATGCTGACATCGGTCATGTATCAGTCGACGTCGGTCACAGGCAGACAGGCAGGGACTGACGTCGGTCACTTGTGCATCCAGAATGCTATTTCCATGGACAAAACAAAATGTTTGCATGATAAGATTAAGTGTTAGTCTTAAGTCTGCATCTCTATCTTTAGTAAGACTGATTTGAGCCCTTGATTAGGAGGTGCATCTAATGGTTGTAAATGCATGCTCATGTTTCCTAATATTATATATAGGATTAGATCTTCATAGCTTATTAAGAATTGGGATAGTACTGTATAATACATGTATATGTGAATCATTCCAAGTGTTGGAGTTGATTGTAATTGAGAGAGAGAACTCTTGAGGGAAAGAGATCTAGAAAGAGATCTGTACATCTGAGAGAGGTGTGGAAGAAAAGAAGTTTCTTCAATTGTATTCCTTCTGTAAAGAGTTTAATACAAGTTTTTAGGGTGGTTTCTTGTATCTCTTGTTCTTTGCTATTTCTGATTCTAGTTACTTATCATTCTGATTTAATTCTGCATTTAGTTGCTTGCATATTAGTAATCAACCTTGTTGGTTGATCCCCAAAAAGTGGTATCAGAGCTCAGGTTGACTAACAGGTGTTTCAAATTTGGTTAGTGTGTGTTGATTACAGGGTACTCACAAGGGTTTCTGCAGGGATTTCTGTTTGAGTGGGAGAAGCAATGGCAGAAGAAAGTAAACTGAGAATGGAGAAGTTCAATGGCAAGAATTACCAATTATGGAGAATGCAGATAGAGGATTATCTGTATCAAAAAGATCTATACTTACTGTTAGGTGGAGTTTCAAGGAAGCCCACAGACATGGAAGATGAAGAATGGGAAGTTCTTGATAGAAAGGCTCTTAGATCTATAAGATTGAGTCTGGCATCTACTGTGATATCTAATTTATCACAGACAAAGTCAACGGTAGAGTTAATGACTACTTTAGCAAATTTAAATGAAAAACCCTAAGCTTCTAATAAGGTATATCTTATGAAGCAGTTATTTAATTTGCAAATGCAGGAAGGTGGATCTATATCTAATCATCTTAATGATTTCCATGGAATTATAAATCAATTAAATTCAGTCAAAATAGTGTTTGATGATGAAATTAAGGCTCTTTTAATATTAGGTTCTTTGCCTGAAAGTTGGCATAGCTTGGTAATGGCAGTTAGTAATACTGCATCTACTTCAAACATTTTAAAAGTAGATGATGTTGTTAGTGTAATCTTGAATGAAAAAATTTGTAGGAAAAACACAGAAGAAATATCTGGGAACGCTTTAAGTTTTGAGAGCAGGGGAAGGCAAAAAGAGAAGGGCAAGCATAGGAGATCAAGGTCTAAGTCAAAGATGAGAGGTAGATCCAAATCTAGAAATGGCAGGAGGATAGCCTGCTGGAACTGTGGAAAGATAGGGCACATAAGCAAAAATTGCTGGTCAAAACCTAAAGAGGACAATCAGCATGAAGGTAAAGAAGAAGCAAAAGTTGCAGGTATTGCACAAGATGCTCTTATATTTTCTTTGCATAATAATATAGAATCTTGGGTGTTAGATTCTGGTGCCTCTTTTCATGCAACCCCTAATAGAGAATATTTTAGTGACTATGTCCATGGAGATTTTGGAATAGTTTATTTAGGGGATGATGAGCCTTGTAAAATTGTTGGCAAAGGAAAAGTGCAGCTGAAAATGCAGAATAGCAACACATGGGTGTTGAGAGATGTCATGCATGTTCCCAGCTGGAAGAGGAATTTGATTTCTGCAGGAAATTTAGGGGATGAGGGTTGTATAGTAACTCTCACAACTAAATCTTGGAAGGTTACCAAGGGTGCACTTGTATTGGCTAGAGGTAAGAGAGTAGGTACTCTCTATTTATGTAATTATATTACTGATATTTCTCCTTCTATATTATCTACTTCAGATGTAGATGCAAAGTTGTGGCACCACAGGCTCGACCACATGAGTGAGAAGGGAATGTCCATTCTTAAGTCAAAAGGTAAGCTTTTAGATTTGAAAAGCATAGATTTGAATTTTTGTGAGCACTGTATTTTTGGGAAACAAAAGAGAGTGAGTTTTCTCAAGACTAAGTCAACAAAGAAGAAGCACAAGTTGCAGCTTGTTCACGCAGACGTGTGGGGACCAGCTCAGGTTGCTTCTATTGGAGGATCATAGTACTTTGTCTCTTTCATTGATGATGCTACAAGAAAGGTATGGGTTTATTGCATAAGGAAGAAATCTGATGTTTTTGACACTTTTAAGATTTGGAAAGCTTTGGTTGAGAATGAAATAGGCAGGAGATTGAAGTGCCTGAGATCTGACAATGGTGGTGAGTTTTGCAGCCACAAGTTCAACTGGTATTGTTATATGCATGGAATCCATAGGAAAAGGATGGTTCCAAGGACACCTCAACAAAATAGAGTTGCTAAAAGGATGAACAGAACAATGTTGGAGCGTGCACGGTGTATGAGATTGCATGTTGGTTTGCCCTTAGAGTTTTGGGCAGAAGCTGTGGATATCGCAGTGTACTTGATTAACAGAGGACCCTCTATTGCTTTGGATGGTGGATTTCCAAAAGAGGCATGGATAGGTAAAAAGGTAGATCTCTCATTTCTCAAAGTTTTTGGTTGTGAAGCCTTTGTGCACGTTGATAAGGAAAATAGAAAGAAGCTAGATGCTAAGTCTATGAGGTGCACATTTATTGGTTATGGCTCTGGAGATATTGGATTCAAGTTTTGGAATCTAGGAACTAACAAGATAATTAGGAGCCATGATGTTGTTTTCAATGAGAAGGTGATGTATAGTGATCAGCTCAAGAAGCTGAATCAATCTGAGCAGAGCAATGGAGAATTGGACGAGGTGACGGTCCAAAATGAGCTCATAAGAAAGAATAATCATAGATAGGAAAACACAGAGACCAATGTTGGTCAAGTAGGAACCGACGTCAGCAATACAGGAATCGATGTCGGTCAGACAGTGATCGACATTAGCCAAGAAAGAACTAAGGTCGGTCATGTGGAACTGACGTCGGCCAGTAACAGGCCTGGAGGTGACCGAGGTTGGTCACTGTCAGAGAATTTGGGCGGATAGCGTGTTGTGAATGAGTCTTAGATGCCCATCAGGAGGTCAAAAAGGGTAAGTAAACCTCTAATTCAATATTCCCCTTCATTATTCTATTTATTGCTTACTGATGGTGGATAACCAGAGAGTTTTGATGAAGCAATATAGGTGGAATCCAAGAATCAGTGGGAGCTAGGCATGAATGAGGAGATTGATTCCTTGAAAGAGAACCAAACATGCGATTTGGTTGAGTTACCAGTGGGAAAGAAGACACTAAAGAACAGATGGATCTATAGATTGAAGGAAGGTGAGAATGGACAGATGAGATATAAGGCTAGGTTGGTAGTGAAAGGATTTGCATAGAAACCAGGTATTGACTTTGGTGAGATTTTTTCTCCTGTTGTTAAAATGACTTCTATACGGACTGTATTGTCTTTAGTTGCTATTGAGGATTTGCATCTTGAGCAGCTTGATGTTAAGACAACATTTCTTCATGGAGATTTGGATGAAGAAATATATATGGATCAACCAGAAGGATTTGAGGTCAAAGGTAAGGAAAAGTTAGTGTGCAGATTAAAGAAAAGTTTGTATGGCCTCAAGCAAGCTCCTAGACAATGGTATCTAAGATTTGACAAGTTTATGCCTAAGCATGGCTATAGTAGATGTCAATTTGACCATTGTGCATATTTTAAGAGATTGGATAATGGTAGATATATTATTCTGTTGTTGTATGTAGATGATATGCTTGTTGCAGGATCACACATGTAGGATATCTCTGAGCTTAAGGTAAAATTAGCTCACACATTTGCCATGAAGGATTTGGGAGCAGCAAAGAAAATCCTTGACATGAGTATCAAGAGAGACAAGAAAAATCATAGGTTGATTTTGTCTCAAGAGGATTATGTGAACAAGGTGTTGAAACGGTTCGATATGCAGGATGCAAAACTGGTAAGCACACCTTTGGCTAGACATTTTAAATTGAGTAAAGAATAGTGTCTTAATTCACATGATGAGGTAGAGTACATGAATAGAGTTCCATATGCTTCTGCAGTAGGGAGTTTAATGTATGCAATGGTATGTACTAGACCAGATATTGCCCAAGCAGTGGGAGTTGTTACCAAGTATATGGCCAATCCAAGGAAGGAACACTAGAAAGTAGTTCAGTGGATTCTCAGATATCTGAGAGGGACCAGCAGTAGGCATTTGTGCTATGGTGGGTCAAACACTTCTCTACATGGTTATGTAAATTTAGATATCGTAAGTGATTTGGATGGCAGAATGAGCACCACAGGATATGTTTTCACTGTTGGTGGAACAACGGTTAGCTGGATTTCAAAGTTGTAGAAGGTTTTTGCCTTGTCAACTACAAAAGCAGAATATATTACAGTCACAAAGGCTAGCAAAGAGATTATATGGATGACACGGTTCATGGAAGAGCTAGGAAAGGAGCAAGAGAGTTGCAGATTATACAGTGATAGTCAGAGTGCAATTCATTTGGCTAAGAATTTAGCCTTTCACTCAAGAACCAAACACATATAGCTTAAATACCACTTCATTAGACAGGTATTGGAGGATGGTGAGTTGAAGCTGGAGAAGATCCATACAGATAAGAACCCTACTGATATGTTAACCAAGCCGATAACAAAAGAGAAGTTGAATCTTCATTCAACTTTTGTTGGTCTTCATGATTGAGTTTGAAGATGGAGGAGCTAGAAGATGTTGTTGTACAGGTACTGGTGCAGCTGTTTATCTCCAAGTGGGAGATTGTTAAGGTGTGGAGCTAAAAGCTTCACCAAATGAGCGAGTTTGCAAGTTACAGGATTTACACAGTCACCGACATCAGTTAGGAGCGACTGACATCGGTCATGAGTCGACTAGGAGATGCCGGCATTGGTCATGTATCGGCTGACGTCGGTCACAGGCAGACAGGCAGGGACCGACGTCGATCACCTGTGTGTCCAGAATGCTATTTTCATGGACAGAACAAAATGTTTGCATGATAGGATTAAGTGTTAGTCTTAAGTCCACATCTCTATCTTTAGTAAGACTGATTTGAGCCCTTGATTAGGAGGTGCATCTAATGGTTGTAAATGCATGCTCATGTTTCCTAATATTATATATAGGATTAGATCTTCATAGCTTATTAAGAATTGGGATAGTACTACATAATACATGTATATGTGAATCATTCCAAGTGTTGGAGTTGATTGTAATTGAGAGAGAGAACTCTTGAGGGAAAGAGATCTAGAAAGAGATCTGTACATCTGAGAGATGTGTGGAAGAAAAGAAGTTTCTTCAATTGTATTCCTTCTGTAAAGAGTTTAATACAAGTTTTCAGGGTGGTTTCTTGTATCTCTTGTTCTTTGTTATTTCTGATTCTAGTTACTTATCATTCTGATTTAATTCTGCATTTAGTTGCTTGCATATTAGTAATCAACCTTGTTGGTTGATCCCCAACACTTTCATCATGCATTACAAGAGAACCATGAGGTCTATATATGAGACATCAACTCTAAAAATTACATGTAAGAGTCCTCTTAGAATCTTGGGAGGATTCTCTTTAACTTGATTCAGGTGAGACAACAATGAGGTTTTTCTCATAACTAAATCTCTCAAAATGGGCCAAAATTTGGTCAATGGGGGCCATATATTTTGACTCATTAGCCCAATCAATGAACCATTTATGTAGACATGTTTAAATGGGTGTTTTAAGGCTAAAATGACCATTGTCCAGTCTTTGTTAGGCATCAAGAATGAAGGTTGCAGTTGATCGAATGCATCCCTTAAGAGAATCTCCTTGTCCCTAAGTGTGCAAACTAAGTGAAATTTCATCATGCATTATAAGAGAACCAAGAGGGATAAAGACAAGTTATCAGCTATCACACTTGCTAGATGATTCCTCTAATAAATCTCAAGAGGATTCTCTCTAACTCAAGTCAGACGAAATGTGGCAAAGAGGTTTCTCTCACAACCAAATCTCTTAGAATGGGCTAAAAGTTGGTCAATTGGGGTTGTATATTCTAAATCATTAGCCCAATCGATGAACCATTTTGATGAACATGTTAAGATGGGTGTTTTAAGGATATAAAGGACATTTTATGATCTTGATTGGGCCCCAAGAGTGAAGGATGCAATTAATTAGATGCATCCCTTAGGATAATCTCCTCATCCATGAGTGTGTAAACTAAGTGAACTTCTATCACACATTGTAGGAGAATAATGAGAGATAGAGATGAGCCATCATCTCCCACACTTGCATGAAATATTTATCTAATAAATACTAATAGCATTCTTTCTAACTTGAGTCAGGTGAGATATGACAATGAGGTTTCTTTCACAGCCAAATCTCTTAGAACAAACCAATAGTTAGTCAGTGGAGGGAGTATATTATGACTTATTAGCCAATCAATGAACCATCTACTTGAACACATGGATTAAAATTTTAATTCTAGAATAATTATTTTATTGATCTCATTCGTGCCTCGATAGTGAGGGTTACAATTGATCGAACACATCTATGAAGAAAATATCCTCATCCTTGAGTGTGAAAATTGAGTGAATTTCCATCATGCATTACAAGAGAATCATAAGGGATAAATATGAACCATCATATTCCACACTTGCATAAAAGAGTCCTCTAAGAAATCTCTGGAGGATTCTCTCTAACTCAAGCTAGGTGAGATGTGGTAACAAGGTCCTTCTCGTAGCCAAATCTCTTAAAATAGGCCAAAAATTGGTCAGTAAGGGTTGTGTATTCTAACTCGTTATCCCAATCGATGAACTATTTGCATAGACACATCTAGATTGGCATGTTAAGGCTAGAACATCCATTTTTTTTTGTCTATTCATGCCATCAAATCAAATGTTGTAGTTGATTAGGCACATCTCTTAAGAGAATCTCCTCATGATTAAGTGGGCAACCTAAACAAACTTTTGTTGCACATTGAAGGATAACCATGAGGGATAGAGATGAACCATCAACTCCCAAATTTTCATGAATGATTCCTATAATAAATACTAAGATGATTTTCTCTAATTAGAGACCATAATTAAGGTCTATATAAGACTTTTTTCTTGAAATCACAAACATAGAGAAGGTGAAAATCTATTTTCTTGATGTAGATAAAATTAATATGAATTGATTTTTGATTCTATTTGTTTCAAAAAGATAATCTTATCTACTTATGACACCAACCATGTGAAAGTGGAAGCTCGTATGGTGCCACTAACCTACATAAAAATTGTTAGTAAAAACTTTAAATAGAAATAAACATATAATGATAAAATAATTAAAAATTAAAATACATTAAATTAAATAAGTGAACAATATTAATTTGAAATACAAGATAATCTTTCCAATTCAATCTAATCTACCTTCAAGATTAGCACTGTTTATAAGTGTTTCAAGAATTGCTTCAAGGTTAGATTCATGCACTTTTCACAAAATTCTATTGTGAGGCTTTCCATGATATTTGATCATTTGAATATTTGTAGTAATAACCATATTTTAATCCTAACCTTGTGAGTTTCAAAGTCTTCAAATAATAATTGTTTTATTTTTTTTATGATAGTACCTATGAATCTAGGTTTCTTTAACCACTACCAATTCAGTGGGATAAATTATCTATTCTCCATCCATAAAATTTGTGGTTAATTGTTTTGGCCTCTACACAATGGCACTAGTAGTAGTATGTTACCTCATCATTGTCCTTAGGTGCACTGACTACAAAAACATGCCTTGCATTTAAAGTATAATCAAATTGTAAGCACATCTAGGAAAAAATAAAGATATCACTAATACAACTAATGTTGTATGTTTAATTAAAGAATAAATTATACCTGGTTGTACAAGATTTGAGATGTGGTCAAAGTCAATTGATGATGTCATTTCATAATTTGTTAATTGTTATATTGAATGGATACTCTCTACAGGTGATATGAGTATTCAATACCATTCGTCAACCCATTATTTTCACTCATATTAATTTTAATTAAATTCCTTAAATGCAAAATAAAAAATGCCATATCCCTAGTACAAATAGTCCATGAACTTGAATTTGAGCTTTGAATGGAGTGGAAAACACTTGATATAGGTATTGTACTACAATATTCATACATTGCCTTATGTTATTTATCCATTAACCAAAAGAATCTTTACACATAAGAATGTTTATCTGAACCATGATGAATATTTTCATTACACCAAGTCACAATACTTGTAGCATCGATCAAATTGGCACCATCCTTATGTTTTCCTTGCTCTTTTTAAGGGCTCTTTTTACACATGCACTTGCACCATCATGTTCCCATTTTTCATGCCCAACCTTAAAGAAGCTCCAAAAAATGTTGAACACCTTTCTTCTTATGCATTTTGTTTAACCAATAAAATATTCAAGAATTCTTAAATTGCCTTGCATAATTGTCTGACCAAATGTAGTGTGTATCAAACATGATTTATCTTGCATTCATATTTATATAAAATATCTTAAAACAACCTTTGACAAAATATAGATAATGCAATCTATCATCACTCATATAAAAGTGGTACTCCCTCAAAAGCTTTATGTTATCATTTGTGTTATCAAGTGCATGTCTAAATGTAATATGAACAAAAATTCCAAATCGATTGAATTATAGTATTGGGATTTCACCTCATTATGTGGTTGTAGTGTGTAGTTTTTAGCAAAGTCCACAACCAAAATAATGGTGCCAATTGGGAAGTTGTCATTCAATAGCTTGAATTGATTATCTAACCATTTTTATTTATGTGTGTGTTTTGCATATTGGTAGATAATATTATTCTTGAATTCAAACATGAAATCAAATATATAAACTTTGGTCATAACCAACTCACATTTTTATGACTCTTTTCCGTATTTTAACACATACTTTATAGATTTGTACTTATTATAATCAACTAGTTACTTTCCAAATTTATGTGAAATTTCTTCATGTATGTAGCTTGTCAAATTTGAAAAATCACCACAACTATTACATGTTCCATCAAGACATTGATTGACAAAAAAGCCATCCCTCAAGTCTTTGATAGAAAAGACTTTGGATTAATTCTCTTGATGTATTAGGTGGAGAAGACACCATACATTCCTAACAAATCTCATCCGTATGTAAAGTAAAACATATATGACAAAAAACATCAAAATTCATAGAAAATTCAACATGTACCCTACAACAACATGTGGTGCATGTTTGTTTGATTTTAACATAGAAATGATTGCACATTTCAAATGACCTTTGGTTAATTATCAATTGGGCATTAATTTTTTCAATAAAATTTTTATAAAATTATGTTTGGGTCATGTCTAATAAATTTTTTTCATGTGGCTCACTATTTTTTTAGCCTTTTCTTCTTTTAACATATTTAACATTAGATGAGATCATTGTGTTTTTGTGCCAAAAAATTTCAATGAATGTCTTGTTCTTTCAACTAATACCTTATATTTTCATGAGATTCTCCCACTAAATGCCCAAAAATTTATGAGTGAAGGGTCATCAAGCCTTGTTCTTCTTTTTATATAATTTATTAGAGTTTTTCCATATAAGTTTAAAGATTTACTTATTTCATAAGAATTCAAGCTTTAGATGTTGACTTAATCACTATATATTTCATTATTACTTGTCTTGCCACATTACTATCTTTTTTTTACTTTTATTGATTATTGCCTTAAATGAATTAAATAGATTCTTTACTATTGTACAATTTCTTCCCTCCATGTTGAATGTTCTTAACCCTAATTTATACATCACATATCATAGGATACATTTTTTGTATTTTCATTAATTGAACAAATAGTTGACATAATTTTGTAATGATTTTATTCTCAAATTCATAGTTCTATGCATATTGAGCATGACATTGAACTGATATTTTTGACATTTTAACTTTCATAGGTTCCATTATTTTCTCATCTATTTCGACCAAATACCTTGGTGTTCATCTTATTATCCTTAGAGGTATGGATGTAGGAGCTATATATTGTATTAAATTGGGTGGTGTTATTATTGTCACTTGGATTTACACCCTTTGAGGACATGTCTAAGCTCTCCTCATCCAGGTGGCACAATGGAAACACCTCTAGGCTTGTGTGTAGCCTAAGGATGAGGTGAATCTCCAGGTAGGGCTAACTCCCTTAATGTACCACTTTGGATCACTACTACACCTATTTTTTATT
Organism: Torreya grandis; assembly: GCA_037957365.1. Classification (NCBI taxonomy): domain Eukaryota; kingdom Viridiplantae; phylum Streptophyta; class Pinopsida; order Cupressales; family Taxaceae; genus Torreya; species Torreya grandis. The sequence goes on from JARHVA010000046.1 coordinate 9,411,031, forward strand.
TTTTATTTTTTTGGGGGGGAAGGGAGAGAGATAAATAAAAGAAAACTATCCTAAGGGAGGTGATACACCAAATATATTGATGACTTCCAACTAGCTACATGTTACACTTGAAATGAAGAGACTAACCAAACATACACTTCTCCAATCTGCATCTTCTCACATCAATATTAAATTATGAGGATATAGATGAATGTTTAGGCAAGGAAGAATAGACAAGAGGTCTTTAATGGCACTAATCAATAGACTATCTCACTCAACCTTGACATTTCCTAGAACACTTCACATGCCTTGCAAGAAGAAGCTTCCCAACTGCAAATAGATCATATAATGAAATAATCATGCTAAGGAAACAAGAGTTATAACTTAAACAAAATAAAACATTATAAATTATAAACACTAATAATATTCATATAAGAGGTAAAATCAGTATTATTATTGATCAAAAGTTATGTAACTGAATAAGGCTTTGCTATACTCAGGTGGAGCATAAGTTATAATAGACAAAATAGCTAGTTCTTATAGAACTTGAGAGAGAGGAGAAGAAATAAGTCTAAGGGTCATAAGGATACTTTTAAATATAATATAATCAATTAATTATGCATGAAAATAAGATATGGGACAAACCATGAAATTTCAGGGAGCACAAGCGTCCATCCAAGTCATCAAACTCTTATAAAGTGGCATGAAATTCCCTTAATTTGCTCAAAAAAAGTGCCTTCATGATTAGCCTTGTTTGAACATCCAAAAATTAATTAAATAAAATTATAATTATTATAATTAATGGGAAGGGTTGTAGGCATGCCTCTTCATGCATCAATTTTAGGCTTGGTCATCTGAAATCATCTAGGAATGAGCCATCATCCTCTGTAGTCTAAAAAAAATTCCTTTATGCACCTTGCACACTTGGCATCAAAAAAGGAATAATTTTTCCATGAAAATACATGGGAAGGATTGGATGAAAATTTTAAATACCCTCCATGGCCTTATAAGCATCAGGGATACCTTAAAATCATCTCATTTAAAATTTGCCACCCTTCTCACTAGCTTGTCCACTATGCCAATTTTGACTAGCTAAGATGAGAGCTATTGTTTTCAAACTAATATTTTTTTATAAGGAATGAAATTTTTATATGGAATTATTAAAATTCCTAATATTTCCACCAAACTTGATTGCATCTCTTAAAACCACTTGTAGCCTACAAAACACACAAAATAGTCAAAAGTACCTTATTTCGTACCCTATCCATACAATTTCATATAGTAAAAAATAATGGGTAGTATATTGAGGGATTTAATTTAAATTTACAATCATAATACTATCCAAACTTGTCCACTGGAGTATCTTTCTAACTCCATTTGCACAAATTGGTCACTAATAAGGGGTTTGGAGGGTTTTAAACAGTTTTCCTTCTTAAGATTTGTTCATAAAGATATGACATTATAATTTACAAAAAATCACACAAAAATTTCCTTAAAGACCCATAATAACCTCCAAAAACTCCTTTATATTCCATGCAAGGCCTCATGAAAGATGTCAACATCTGAACATCTCCTATCAAACTTGTTTTCACCTTTTGCACAAACCTAATGTTGCTTTTGTGCAAAAAATGGCTTCCTTGTAGTTTATCTAATTTTAAAAAGATTTATCACCTTTTTAATGACCCTAAAAACATGACCAAATTCATTTTAATTCTCTACCAAGGTTGGAAAGGAAGTTGGCACCTCATTTGGATTTAGGCCTAAATCTTGCCTAATAGGCCTAACTATAACCCTTATGGTTTGGGATATTTTTATTGAAATTATTTAAATTCCATGAGATTTAAAACCTATATAATGGTCACATAAACATTTTTTAATATTATATAATACCTTCTTACATCTATAAATGAAAATGACCCTTCATTTAGGCATTAGGCCAAAACCCTACCCTTAAGCCTGACAACAACTCTTTTAGGTTTGATCCACCTGTTAGGTTTCATAATTATTTGAGATTTTATTCCTATATTTTTATATGTATTTAAACTTATATCACCCTATTTAATATTCCCATGTGATTTTTATCCACCATTTCATCTTCCATCCTCAAGGTTGTAGGGTTTGTGCATAAGGGAGTGCCCTCTGTCTAAGACAAAATAGAGGGCACTCCCCTATTTCCCCCAAAAAAAGTGAATATTTTAAGATATTATTAAATTAATTGAGATTATATATACAAAAATTTATATCTTGATATTATACGTAGACCCTCCAAAATCATGAAAGTCTAAGACAGACTTGTTAGGGAAACTATGTGCAGGGGTTTCTACTACATGGACTATGTGTTGTCCTATCTAAAATTTTTTTGCCCTTATTTGCATGATGAAAGGATATTTTAACATTTTTGAGCATGATTAAGATATTTCATAACTAATCATCACCTCAACTATCCCTGCTACATTTCATATTCACCCAAATTTCTCACTATCTACCATAATTATAGTTGATTGTGCTTCTTGTAGAACATGGGTCATCTGTAGGAAACCTTGCATAGTTTGTACATTGAAAACCTTGAATGATATTCTATTGAATATTTCCACAAAAATTTTTTAGTGGTTTTAATTCATCCTCACTCTACTTGGACTAAACCATCACCTAGACAATGCTTTTTTGCTCAATGTCTACCTACAGTCAATTGTAGGTGCTCATTTCTAAATGAGGGACATCTGAAGATATTTATCTGAAAAAAATTAAAACTATAAACTCTCCATGTTATTTTCCTTTTTCATAAATTTTCATATCATGCTATTGGTTACCATGCACCTAGATTCATTAGAAAGAAAACACCTTTCCAAACTTCCACCTTTGGTTGGCTATAGGTTAGCATTTGGTGGTGAAAAGGACACCTGCAGGTATACATGAGACCATAAAACAAATAAATTCACCCTATTTAATGGTATTTATATGTCATTAATGCTCACTTGGACCATTTTAACTATCCGCATATGCTATCATGATCTATCTTTGCATCATTAGGTGTGAAGGCTCTTTAGGACTCAGGCCTGTAGACTTTACTTTATAGACAATTATAAGCCTTTCAATCACCATCCTTCGCTAACCCTATGTCCTTAAAATATTTCAAGGTACTTGTATTATATGGGTAATACAAGACCAAGCCATTAGGATTACTTAAAATTTATTGAAACCTTGTTATATTTTCCTTCCAAAATGGCCTTAGGCTTCTATTTTTCCATTTTAGGGAAAAAGCCCCTGTACACTGTCATCTGACCTTAAAACATGTTTCCAACCTCTGTATTGTCAATATATCCTCTAAAAAAGGTATGTCATGCTTTATATAACACATCAATACTTCAAGGAAAGTTTCAAATCATGCTCCAACACTTCAAAATGACACTATAATTCTCTTCCAAGTCACCTATAGGTGTGTATTTCATTGTACATGCAGTAAGGATGAACAAGTTGGGAAGATGCATGGTTTATGAGGTTAAAATTATATTTGATATATTTCATGATTTAAAACATACTTTATTTATTTAAAATACCTTATTCATCTGAAAATCTCCTCTTCAACATGTTAGCATTCATGAGATACCTGTACATGAGCATGCTAATGGTAGAATTGTGAGCATATGTTGCACATGACTATAACAGTCCTCTTTTTACACCTTTGGAGAGTCTAATATAATAATTCCCATTTATAAATACATATTAAACATTTTGATACCCTCAATACACCTCCATTAGCACACTAGATAGTTCATACATGTGATTGCAACTATGGCAACAAGTGAAAAGTGAGCAAAGAGTTGACTACATAGTGTTCATGACTGCAACTCATGGAATGTTGATTTATATATGATATTGAAAGGATAAATGAGTCAATATTACAGTAATAGCATTAAAAATAACTTATCATAACCCTCTCAAACCATGAAGAAGCTTGAAGTTCCTGAAAATGGTGAAAACTACCTATAACTCAGAAAGGTGTATCTTCTTGCAACTTTGAGCTACTTGACTCATTCAAACACCTTGAAACATGAAAAAAAGTATGGGTAACATTAGAGTACATAGTAAACATAGTTTTAAACTAGTATCAATAAGTATATTTTATGTAACTACTCAAACCAAGTCAAAACCTATAGGGTACATAGATTAGCAAGCAAAAAAACACAATCAACTTCATGGAGATGGTTTATAAATCACAGATCATCATTATTAAAAATATTTTAATGAAAATTAATTTATATAAGTTTAATTTCACATCCCAAATGCATTTCACCTATAATTTCTTTAACTATCCATCCCAAGTACAAACTTGAAGACTGGTTCTATGTGCCTAGAAGAGTTAAAAAGGAGCAAAATGGTTTTGGGCCTTTTTTAAAACTTCCAAAGAATTTCAAGAACTGATATGGATATAAGGGAGCTTAATATTTGTTACATGACCTTCTCCCATGTGTCACACTTCCCCATGGGTTGTACAAGTGCCAAACTCACTTTTTAATCAAGAAAACTACTCTTTCTTCTGAAGCACTTGCCACTTTTAGTTACCAATAGTTAATTAAGACATATGGAGACACATGTTATGTGAGATAACCTTTTGGAACCTTAAAAATTCTCAATAAATCCATATAGTTCATTAAATTCCCCTTTTTAGCCTCAAAAAGATACAAGGACTTAAACACTAATTGACCAAGGCTAATATAATATTAAATGACATCCATTAACCTATTATACACCTCATGACATAACGTTATACCCATAATAAACCTATAAAATTGAATTTTTTTCCTATATGGGTCTTAATTTGACCTATAGAGTCAAATTTGGTCAGCAAATTAGTGACTCATAGGGGTAGTGTGCTTGCTATACTAACTAGACCAATAACCTTATTAGTGCATTGGGCTCAGGAGTCATTTAAAGTTTGAATCAAAATAAGGATGCCTTTGACCATAGGCTTTGATCAAGACAAGACCACTTTATTACCTCAAACACACAAAACAAAGGACACACACAAAGCAAATCAAACACACAAACAAGACACACATGTGCTTAAAGCAGTTAAGAAAAATAAGAAGCAAAAAACTAAATACAGCGTAGAAACTAAGCATACATCCATTTACAAGATTAAAAGGAAAGTTTCTTGCATCTCCTTCTTCATTATATGAATCATGGTGCCAATCATGTTGTTCTTTGTATTGAACACTTGATAGATTAGACCTTCTTCTTGGCACTTCACTTGTTATGCTTTCAAATGGACCATCTTCAAAGAGGTCTAAAATCTAAAATTATTCCTCTTGGCCTTGTGCATATACCTCATATTGCTGCCTACTCTTCATTTCATGATCAAATTTCATCATCTTTGTAGGCATGACTTCAAGAGGAATGATTTACTACTCCTTGGAAGATTGAGGCCAATAGAAGCTTGTTTTTACCTCCAAAGGTTGATGTGGAATTTATTCTTGCTCATCTATGAAAATTTGAAGAATTTCATCTTGCTTACCATCTTTTGTAATTAGCTCCAAAGAAGTTATAGACCCCTTGAGAGACTCAAACTCATTGCAAATGTTTTCAAACTACTACCAAAGTCTTCATCTTCTCTTTGACTAGTATCATGAAGGGGAAAAACAAGAGGAGCTCTTTTATCATCTTCTTTAGGATCTAATAAGACTTCATCCAAGATTTATTCTCCAACATAAAGAAGGCATTCTTCATCATCAACTAAACAAGAAGACCCAACACAAGGACTCACCTCTTCTTCCACACTTAGGACCTCTTGAGGGCTCTCGAATTGTGTCTCAGCTATCATAATCTAATCTTGATTATGAAGGTATTCAATATCCTCCATCTCTTTCTCCATTTTGGTGATGTCGAGACTAGGCATCTTGAAATATGATGACCTAGCCTAATGAGGCTACCAAAGAGTTGCACTTTATTCAAGTAAGATTTCTAAATTTTCCTCAACCAACTACTCTTATTTAGGTTCCCATACCATAGGTCCATCAAGGAAAATGGTGATGGGATGAGGACAATATGAATTATTTGGTGGAGGTGGAACATAAGGCTCAAAATCAAACTGAGAATGAAAAGTAAGAGGTTATTTTGGGAGTTCTTGGGGAAGGAGAGACAGACCTTGGGTTAAGATAGCTTGGTTATCTTCCTTCCACTTGAAAATCACTTCATTCACATCTAATTTAGCTTGAATAGTTTCTTGAGGAGGGGTAGATTGGGTGTGTTTAGGTATAGGATCTTCTTTAGGATCTAAACCTTCCATCACACCTTGACTTAGCTATCTCATATTTGACTCTAATTCTTCAATTTGCTTGGCTAGGTTCTCTTGGAAAAGTTTTTCTTGAAGTTCATAGGAATTTTCATGAGGATGAGGAATACAAGAGGGTTGACATGGAACACAAAAGGCTTCTTTAGGAAGGGTGGGAGGGACTTGCATAGAATCAACTTCATTCACAACTTCACACTCCTTAATAATGCTTCTATCCTCTTTATTTCCCCATGATTCCACTATCTTACTCTAACCTTAGAATACTAGGATTAGAAGCCTTTGCTTGAGGTGGTGATGTAATTTGAGGATTGGATGAAGTGTTTAAGGAACTTGGAATCTCCTTAGGCTTATATTCTCCACCTTGTCTCCAACTTGGAATCTCATATATAAAGGTCACTACTTAAGATGGGGATACAATGTAAGAGGGCAATGAAGGCTTGATTCCACTTTATTTTATTCCAACATGGATTGATTCATATTCATATTAACCAACTCAATCTTCCTATCAATATTAGCTTCAAAAATAAGGCTTCTCTTTTAAACTCTCTCTTCCAACTGATGGAGAAAAGGATGACTTTGGTAAGATTGATTGGGCTCATGAATAAGAGTTAAATAGGATTGATGGAAAACTTAGGGAGGTGGATATGAAGGATGATAAGTTTGATAAGGTTACCTTTCATGTATTCTTAGCCTATCCTCTAAAGAATAAGCCAAGCCACTCACATCTAGCATCTCACTTATGAGCCTTTACCAATTAGCTCTCTCAATAGGTGCCCACTCTCTTTTGACTAGATTGAATGCATCTCTTACCTTATGAATGATATGACTAGGAACCTCTTGACCACATTCCCTTTAAGTATCAAGATCCAACATGTACCTTTCATAGCCCAAAAGTGTTTGCTTGAAGGTGGATATGGACTGATTAGAGAAGTGGCTAGGTTGACTAAGAGGAGCAAGACATTGAGAAAGTTGGATATAGGACTAATACACTTCATGAATGGGTTGATAAACCTAATGTTGAAGTTGATACACTTTAGTATAAGGCTTATTAAGAACTTGTTCTTGTTAATAGGGAATGACACAAGCTTGAAATGTCTCACCAACTTATGTAAAATAGTACTCAAGACCAAGGTCAGCCATGGAAATTCATTAGGAAGAAAGAACAAAAGGAATGATCATCAATAATATTTAAAAAGAATACATGGGCTGCTTGACCAAATAATTTAACTTTAGATTCATCATTGATGCTTGGATAGATGCCTCCAAAGGTTAATTGTTGAAAAACAACACCAAAAATCTTTCAACTTCTTGGACCAAGAGTCCCACCGGGCATGCCAAAAACTATTGTCACTTATATTTTCACCCTTTGAGTAAATGTCTAATCTCTCCTCATATAAGTGGCATAATTGAAACACCTCTAGGCTTGTGGGTAGCCTAAAGATGAGGTGAATATGTAGATAGGGCTAGTTCCGTTGATGTACCACTTTCAATCACTACTACACCTAAAATTTGGGGGGGAAAGGGAGAGAGATAAATAAAATTAAACTATCCTAAGGGAGGTGATAAATCAAATATATTTATGACTTCCAACCAGCTACATGTTACACTTGAAACCAAGAGACTAACCAAACATACACTTCTCCAATCTGCATCTTCTCACATAAATATTACATTATGAGGTTATGGATGAATGTTTAGGATAGGAGGACTAGATAAGAGGAATTGAATGGAACTATTGAATACACTAACTCACTCAACCTTGACATTTCCTATAACACTTCACATGCCCTGCAAGAAGAAGCTTTCCAACTGCAAAGAGATGATATAATGAAATAATCATGTTAAGGAAACAAGATTTATCACTTATGAAACATCAAAAATTACAAATGAAAACACTAATAATAGTCATGGAAGAGGTAAAAATTAGTAGTCTTATTGATCAAAAGGTATGAAAATAAGTAGGGCTTCACCGTACTCAGGTGGAGCATAAGTTACAATAGCCAAAATGTCTAGGTCTTATAGAACTTGAGAGAGAGAGGAGAAGAGAGAATTCCAAGGGTCACAAGGACAATTTTAAAGCTAAGAGAATAAATTAATTTTACATTAACATAATATATGGGATGAACCATGCAAGGTCAAGAATCATAAGTGTCCATCCAAGTGATCATACTCTTGTAAAGTGGCATGAAATTCCCTTAACTAGCTCAAAAAAAATGCCTTCATTATATCCCTATTTGAACAACCCAAAACTGATTAGGGATAGGTATTATGATTATAATCAGGGTAAATGGTTGTAGGCATACCTCTCCATGCATTAGTTGTATCCCTGGTTATCTGTAATCATCTGAGAATGAGCCACTATCCTCTATAGTCCAAAAAAACTTTTCCTTCATGCACCCTACACAATTAGCATCCAAAAAGGCATAAATTTTACATGAATATACATGGCAGGGAGTGGATGAGAATTTTCAAGACCCTTCATGGCCTTAGAATCATTAGGGATACCTTAAAGTCAGCTCACTTGAAGTTTTCCACCCTTCTCATTAGCTTGTCCACTATGCCAGTTTTGACTAGATGAGATGAGAGCTATTTTTCTCATACTTAGAAGTTTTTATAAATAATTAAATGGAAATATGGATTTATTAAAAGTATTTATATTTCCCCCAAACTTTATTTCATCTCTTGAAACCTCTTGTAGCCTATAAAACACACAAAATAGTCAAAAGTACCTTGTTTTGTACCCCATCTATACAATTCCATACAATTAAAAAGCATGGAGAGTATATTTATGGATTCCTTTGGAATTTAAAATCATCGTCCTATCCAAACTGGTCTATTAGAGTAGCTTTCTAACTCTACTTCCACAAATTGGTCACTAGCAAGGGTTTTGGAGGGTTTTAGGCAATTTCCCTTCTTAATATTTGTAAATAAAGATATGACATTATAATTTCTAAAAAATTACACATAAATGTCCTTAAATACCCATAATAACCTCCCAAAAATCCTTTATATTCCATGCAAGGCCTCATGAAATATGTGAGCATTTGAACATCTCTTATCGAGCTTGTTTTCACCATTTACACAAGTCTAATGTTGCTTTTGTGCCAAAACTGGCTTCGTTGTGGTTTATATACCTCAAAAAATATTTATCACCTATGTAGTGACCCTAAAAAGATTCCCAAAATCATTTTAATTCTCTACCAAGGTTTAAAAGGAAGTTGGCACCTCATTTGGATTTAGACCTAAATCTTGCCTAGTAGGCCTAACTATAGCCCTTGTGGTTTGGGTTGTTCTAATTGAACTTATTTGAATTACATGAGATTAAAAACCTATATAGTGATCACATAAACATGTTTTCATATTCTATAAGACCCTCCTACATATATAAATGAAAATGACCCTTCATTTGGGCATTAGGCTAAAACCCTACCCTTAAGCCTGACTACAACTCTTATCGGTTTGATCCACCTATTAGATTTCATCCTTATTTGAGATGTTTTTACTATTTTTTTTTATGTATTCCAACTTATCACACCCTCTTTAATAGTACCATGTTATTTTGATACACCATTTCATCTTCCATCCTCAAGGTTGTAGGTTTTGTGCATAAGGGAGTGCCCTCTATTTGAGATAAAATAGAAGGCACTCCCCTATTTCCCAAGATAAATGTGAATATTTTAAGAGATTATTAAATTCATTGATATTTTATATACAAAAATTGAGCTCTTAATATTATTTATAGACCTTCTAAAATCATGAAATTCCAAGATAGACTTGTTAAGGAAATTATGTGCAGGGTTTTCTACTACATGGACTGTGTGTTGTCCTATCTGAAGCTTTCCTACCCTTGTTTTCATGATGCAAGGATATCTTACCATTTATGATAATGATGAAAATGTTTCATAACTAATCATCACCTCAACTATCCTTGTTACACTTCATATTCACCTAAATTGCTCACTATCTACCACAGTTATCGTTGATTGTGCTTCTTGCATAATAAGGGTCATCTGTAAGAAACCTTGCATATTTTGTACCTTGAAAACCATGAATTATATTCCATTTAATATTTCCATTGCCATTTTTTAGTGTTTTAAATTCATCCTCACTCTACTTGGACTAAACCATCACTTGGACAATGCTTTTTTGCTCATTGTCTACCTACAATCAGTTGTAGGTGCTCATTTCCAAATGAGGGACGTCTGGAGGTGTTTCTTTGACAAAACTTAACACTCTAACCTCTCCCTCTTATTTTCTATGTTCAATAATGTTCATACCATGCTCTTGGTTATCATGAACCTATTGGTAGTTTTTGACCCCACAGACCAAAAATACCACCCTTACCATTTGAAGCTTTGCACTTCATGCTAATTTTGCCTTGAAGGTTTTTTTTTCATGTTTCTTAGAGAAATTAAAAGAAGCAAGAAAATGGAAATTTTTTGTAAGAAAGTCATTTTTAAAAAGGTAAAAGGTGCACTTCAAAAAATTTGAAGGGTGCATATCCTTTGAAAGAGGTTTATTTTCAAGTTTGCCGAAGGGTACTTTCCCTTCAAAAAGACCATTCCAATGATTCTTGAAGGGTAGTTACCCTTCATAAAAGTTCATTTACACAAGTCAAATGGTATTTTTCTCAAGAAGTGGTCCTTTTCAAAAAAATTTAAAGGTACTTTTCAACTTTTTTGAAGGGTACATTCCTTTTGAAAGGGCCATTTTCAAAAGGTTCCAAAGGGCATTTTCACAAAGGAAAAGGGTACTTTTAATGTTTATTAAAGGGTATTTTCCTTTCAGGAAGGTATCTTTAAAAAATCCAAAGTATTTTTTTGGAAAAATACCCCACGCAAAAGTTTGTATAAATTTCCCAAAAGGAAATGTTCGAAGGAAATAACTCAAGGACTTGACTTTCCCACAAACATCAAAATTTGAGCCCCTAAAAGTAGTTGTTAGTATTAAAAAGATCAAGGGGTTCATCAAGATTGATGTGAGATTGACAATTATTGAGATCTCATAATAAAATATCAATGGCACAAGTGATAGTCAAATAGTTAGCAAATCTGCAGGGCTAATCAGTCAAGGACAAATGGCATAATCCCATCCAATTGGTAGGAGATCAATGACTCATGGGAATCCATGCATAAGTAGATCAATGGACATGTAAAAGGCCAAGGTGGTATCAATTAATATAAAAAATATAAATCTAAAAAAATATTAAAGAACATGCTAAGTTTTAAATGAAAGAGATAAAATCATGTACACTTGGTGGGACCATGCAGGTACCCACAACATGACTCTCTCAACTCCAAAAAGGGAGACTTGAATGCATGAAGGGCTCAAGGAGATTTAAAATGATCTTAGATAGTTCATTTGATGGTCAAGCAGTTGCACGCTCTAAAGGAAAAAGTAAATTAAGGATAATGGTGGTGGTTGCAGCCATTTATGACATCCCTCTCCATTTATCATGCAATCCCCTTCTTCTATCATCCTTTTCTACTATATATAGATGCCTTTGAACCTTAAAACTTATCCCTTTACTGGTGATAGAGTGACTCTATCAAAATCACTTTGTAAACACTCTCTTGAATCAATAAGATGAATTTTTTGATTCTAGTTTGAAGTCAAGTGTACATTATTAGAGTTTAACTTGTAAATGTATGCCCTTTTTCATCATCTATAGATTCTCTATGTATCTTGATTTAATTATTTTGGTTCCTTATAGGTTGTGTGAAGTGTTAGACATTGGTGCCTTTCTTGAAGTGTCACAATTTTTTAGTGTCTCACATAGACCTATTTCTTTCTATCCTTCGAACTGCAGGGTTTCCCTTCGACCCCCACACAAAATACTTATGCTTATGACCTTGAGATATGATTAGATTAGTCTATGTCTTGGTTAGTTTCATTAGTATTTGTTAAGTTTTCCAGTCTAAAAGTGGATCATTTCATATTTTGGTGCATCACCATCCTTAGCTTAGATTTCCCTTTCATGATTATCTTTCTCTCCCTTTTCCTTAATTAGTAGTAGATTTTAGTGTGGGAAACAAAGTGAAGTGAAGCATCTGAGGAGCTAGCCTCATTAAAAATCCTATAGGTTTAACCTCATTACAAGATACCCATATCCTGAGATTGTCCCAATGCTTGTAGCTAGGAGTGAGAGAGCCTAAGAAACTCTCCCACAAAGGGTGCAATTCTATGCTATAACAATTTTTGGCACACCTGATGGGACCAAATTCAAGGAAGATTGGTCAAGTTTGATGCTATTTTGATTAATTTTTAGTGGTTATAGCTTTCATCTTCAAGTATCTGGTGACCCCAAAAGAACACTCAACAATCTAGTGGTAGAATAGTAACTATCTTTCATGCCAAATATGACTACAAGATCATCTTCTGGAGGTATTCTTTTTTAATTACCTTTAAACTCAAAAATAAGGTTAAGGTTTACCCATACTCACCCATATATTGGAAACTATTTTCTTAAACTAGTTGTGATGTATACCTACTCAAGAAGATCCTTGTTATCCCCTCTTGCTACCATGATTCCCCAAAGAGATTTTGTAGATTTTAGTGGCCAAAGTACTTTAAATTTTCCACAATATGATCTAATGTCAGTAGCAGCCCTCAAAAGTAGTCCATATTTCACAGGAGATTAATCCATAAATCCTACTAAACACACCACATATATAGCTAATTTTTACAATATCCATAATGTCACAATAGAAAATGTAGCTATCAGACTATTGGTTATATCCTTTAAGGGAAAGGATTTAGATTGGTATAGAGGTTTAGCTTCTAACTCTATTCGATCATGGGATCAACTAAAAACAACCTTATGTAAGATATTTGCAGACAAGATTGATCATTTGTCACTAGCAGAATAATTGAACACAATCAAGAGAGCTCCTCATGAAGTTATGCAAGACTTCAACACAAGATTCCAAAAATCTTGGGATAGAATTATAATTGTTGTTAGACCATCCCCTAACTTTGCATCCTCTTTTCCCAAAAATTAGACCACCCCATATGGTTATTCCCCCACTTGATCTTATTCTTCCAACTCTAAGAATTGTTGATATGCCTTCACCCAAGCAAGAAAAAGCCTCCACTAGTGGATTGAGTGATTCCCAAGAGTAGAAAAATTACCTAGAACTTAAAATCATGCTCCAATCCTTGACAAATGATGTAGTAAATGTAAAAAGGCAAGCTTAGTTCAATAAATCATTTCAAGCTCCATATCATCCTCAATAACAATCTTATCAAACAAATAGGCCACCCTACAAAGAAAATTTCTAAAGACAAGGGAAACCTAACTATGCTAAAAAAAAAACTATAATCCAAATGTTGTAGGCTCTTACAACTCCTTGGTTCCTATTCAAAACAATATGGCTCAAGAGGCTAAAGGGAAAATACCTTAGAATCAGTCTTTTGTGCAATCCATTATCCCAACTAATGGTTCTAACCAAGAATTCACCAATGGTATCAAGCTATTACTTATAGATACAATCAAGCTATTATGGCTCAAAACTTGAAGATCCCCATGATGACAAAGCCAGAGTAGTCTCTACAAGAATAAGGATCAGATTAGGTACCAAACTAGCTAGATGTTACAATGGTCATCAATGAGCAAGAAGAGTGCTATGCACTCAATCAGTAGGCTAGTTTTATTCAAGCATACATTCTAATGGTAGCTAGTATAAGGTTCAAAAGAAGGAATATGGGTGACAAATAGGGAGCATTAAAAGAACCTCCTACTACCACTCCTTCATTATCTAAGCCTAATAAGCTTGTTGTCACTCCAAAGGTCTCGACACCTCCACAAAGCTCATAGATTCAACAAATAATAGTAGTGGCTCCCAAAGCATAAGCAAAGGTTAGTAGTGCACCAATAAAAATTATTGAAAAAATAAAGAAATCCAATGTGAATGTACCGATGTGGGACATGCATTCCATGCTTGGTCAAGTGGATATCCTTCAAAAAGGTTTATCCAAGATAGGTGTTACAACAACTATAGGTAAATAACCAAGCAAAGAAGCTAAGGTCCTCACTAATGTAGCCAAGGGTCCTATGGGAGAAAAGTCAAGTAATGTGGTCAAACCTCCTCCCTTTTATATTTCATTAATCATTAGTGACTCCTTGGTGCATAATTTCTTTGTAGATAATGGAGCTAGTACTTTAGTAATGCCAAAATATATAGCAGACTAGCTTGGTTTAAGGTATGAGCCTTAATCTAAAGGAGTTTTACAACTTGTCATTTCTTCCAAAAATACATCTAGTATCATCAATAATTTGAGCTTGACCTTGCATGCTTGCCTTAGTGTTTTGGTGGTTCAGGATGTGTTGATCCTTGATGTAGCTCCTCATTTTGCTCTATGCTTATCTATGGAATTCATAGGCAAAATTGGGGGTTATCTAGTAGTGGATTTGTCCTACATGGATTTTAGAACAAGGTATGGAACTAAGGTGTCAATCAAAGTTGAACCCATGGCATAATTTCAAATTAAACCCCATCAGTCAGATAACATAAACCTCAATTGTACTATCCTTTATGAGGATGAGTTTACAATTGGTCAAGAACTAAATACTTATCTTGAGGAGATTCTAGATTTGTTCTTGGATGAGCTATGGGGGATAATCAATTTCTCAACCCTTTGAAAGGTGTTGAGGAAAGAGACATGGGTGTCTATTTGCTACATGAAGAAAATTAACTCGTGCCTTCCCTCATTGGACCTAAAGAAGACCTCAACAGTATGTGGAAGTTGTTATTTGATGGTTCAAGTAGAAAAAATGGTGTAGGTACAGGGGCAATGCTGGTTTCTCCTTTAAATGGTAAGTTTTTCTCTTCTTATAGGTTCCATTTTAGTTGCTCTTCTAATGCAGTAGAATATGAAGGCTTGATTTGTGGCCTCCAATGGGACAATAAGAGAGGAATCAAAATGTTGCAAGCATATGGATAAAGTGAGCTTATAGTAAACAAAGTTAGAGGTTTAAACATTAAAAATAATCCTTTGATGAGGTCTTACAAAAATAGAGTGTGGGACCTGATTGAATATTTTGAAGCCTCTAACATTCAGGCTATGCCAAGGAACCAGAATCAACATGCTAATAGGTTAGCAGTTGTGGGAGCCCAATTTGATATTCTAAATAAGCTAAAAGGGGCCAAGGTTCAACCACACGTCAGGGTGGTGGTGAGGCTATCAGTACTAGATAATGAAGCCCACTAGTAGGTCTTCAAGAATGACAAACAAATTACTTATTCCTTGCAATAGGAAGTGGAGTTTTCCTCAATAAACCAAGGTAAAATTCAACATTAGTATGAGGATCAAATTGTTTAAATAAATTCTAACAAACTTCCTAAAGGGATGGTCATCCTTGAAGGTCTTTTCCATAAAGGATACCATATGAGGAAAGACAAGACAATAATGTCAACTGATGAAGAAATTTATGAGAGTCCTCATCTTCAAGGACAAACTTCTCAAGCTTAGGAAGGTAAGCGGCAAGGTTGAAAGGCATGCTTTCATTGAAATTTGTAAAGAATTTTTAGACATCTTTTCTTGGGAATATAGTGATGTATTGGCTTTGATCCAAAGTTAGCCTAGCATACTATAGAACTAGAGGCCAATGCTAAGCCTGTGAGGCAGAATCAAAGGCTTGTCAATCCAAAAATAGAAGATCTTATGAGGAAAGAGCTATCTAAGTTGATTGAATCCAATATTATCTTTCCCATCAAACATTCATCATGGGTAGCCAATTTGGAACCTGTAAGGAAGAAGAATGGGTAGATTAGGCTGTGTGTTGACTTCGGAGATTTGAACAAAGTCTCCTTGAAGGACATCACCCTCTACCATCCATGGAGAAACTTATTCAAATAGTTACATAATCAGAATGTTTTTCTCTTTTAGATGGATATTCAAGTTACAACCAAGTATTGGTAAAAGAAGAAGATTGGTACAATACTGCCTTCACCACCAAATGGGGTACATATGTATACCAAAAGATGCCCTTTGGTTTGTCAAATACTGGGGTAACTTTTCAAAGAGCCATGGATATGTATTTTCAAGGATTGTTGAATCAAATGGTTCTAGTCTACTTGGATGACATCACAATTTTATTCAAGAATGCCAGTGAACATATGGATCACCTAAGGCTAATCTTTAAAAGATGCAAGGAGTATGGGATCTCATTAAATCCCAAGAAGTGTGTGTTTACTATACGTGAAGGTAAGCTATTGGGCCACATCATTTCAAAAGAAGGGCTATCTATTGACCCTGAAAGGGTAGATGACATCTTAGCACTCTCTCTCCTCAAGCATAAGAAATGAGTTCAAAGATTCCTTGGCAAAATAAACATTGTAAGAAGGTTCACATTAGGTTTTTCAAGCTTGGTCAATCCTATTACTACCATGTTAAAGAAGATTCAAGTTTTTTCTTGGCCAAGAGAAGGAAAAGATGTTTTTGAAGCCATCAAATGGGTCATTGCCCAAGCACCCTCACTCATAAATCCTGATTTCTCCAAGAATTTCATGATATACACCTTTGCCAACATTGATAGCTTGTCAACTATGCTAATACAAAATAATGGTGAGGGAATGTAGCAGCTAGTTGCCTTTTTTAGTCAAGGGATAGAAGGATATGAGGTGAAGTACACTTTTATAGAGAAGCAGATCCTTTCAATAGTGAGAAGTCTTAAGAAGTTTAGACCAATGCTCTCCAATAATAAGATTTATCTCATGGTACCCCATCTTAGAGTTAGGGATTTCCTCTTTAACAAAGATCTGAATGAGAAAAGAACTGGCTAGATCACCAAAATCATGGAGTTTGATGTGGAAATCAAAGTGACCAAGTTGGTTAGAGGTAGAGTTTTGTGTGAGTACATGGTAGAAGATCTTCAAAAATAAAAAGAAGTTGCCATGGTGATTCAAGACAACTCACAGGCATAGGCACCTCTACTTCATAAGAGCTAGCTCCATGATATGACACATTTTTTGCTAATACGAGAATGCCCCCAAGGTCTAGATAAGGCAAAAAGAAGGTATTTCAGACTTCAATCCATACCTTATGCATTGGTTGATGGGGTTTTATTCAAAAAGGACCTCAATGGAGTGCTCCTAAGGTGCATATATGATGACAAAGTGACAAGGCTCTTGGAGTAACTCCATGATGGGCCTGTAGGAGGCATTGTTGCACCAAGGACTACAACATCAAAAATAATGAGGGTTGGTTATTAATAGTCCAACCTCTTCAAATATGTGTATGCATGGGTAAGAAAGTGTCAAAAGTGTGCTTTATTTATGGGTAAGCTAAGATTATCAGCCCTTCCTTTCAACCCAATTCATGTAAAGTAACCCTTCATGTAATGGGGGCTAGTTTTCATATGAATGATCAACCCCCCATCAAGTGCAAGACATAAATGGGTGCTCACTATAACTAACTACTTCACCAGGTGGGTGGAACCCATTTCATTGAACGAAGCTAATGAAGGTGCAGTCTTAGACTTCTATGACAATATTGTGACTAGGTTTGGTGTTCCATCCACTATCATCTCTAATAATGCATTGGCATTCATTGGTCTAAAAACAAGTGAATGGGATCTCAAGATGGGCATATATCTTAGCACCTCTTCCAATTATTATCCTCAAGGAAATGGATTGGTTGAGTCCACAAATAAGAATTTGATGAGAATCATCAGGAGAACTATGGAAGAGAATTAGGGGGCATGGCACACCAAACTAAAGACAACCTTGTGGGCTAACAGGGTGACTCCTAAAGCTACCATTGGTAATTATACAAATGTTTTATTAAATGGAAGGGAAGCCAAGCTACCCATTTCTCTTAAGCTACCTACATTATAACTAGCCCATCATCTAGAGCTACTAGAAGATGAGCCCATGAATGTGAGGTTGGCAAAACTCATGGAGCTTGAAGAAATAAAAGACCTTGCAATGAAGACACTAGAGTCACATCAAGATCAAGTCAATAAAGCCTTTGACAAGAGATCCATAGAAAGGGACTTCAAAGAGGGGGATCTAGTTCTCAAATGGGATTCAAATAAGGCCAATCCAGGCAACCATACCAAGTTTGACAACTTGTGGAGTGGCCCTTATTTGATTCATGGATGCAAACAACATAACACTTTTTAGCTTGCCCAACTAGATGGAGATGTATTAACCATCTCGGTCAATGTAATTCATCTCAAACCTTGATATTAAAAGAGTTTTCAACCATTGTATATATTGTACATTTTGTATAGTTTTTCATGTTTTCTTCTAAGTGCCTTGTGTACATCATTTTCAATTTTGTGTTTCCCTTCCTTAAGTGCCTTGGGCACAATATTGTTTTGTTTTGGTTGTTCTTGTAGCTTCAAGGGGAGTTTCTAGATAGAGCCAAGCTTGTCAAAGTAAGCAGTAACTCCATGCCTAATGGGAAGGATGGAGCAATGAGTTGGGTTCTTCAAGCATAATAGGTATGCTTCCCTATGAGTCATCAAAAATGTTAGTAGTTTTTGATCTCACAGGCCAAAAATGCCACCCTTACCATTTGAAGATTTGAACTTCATGATAATTTTGCCTTGAAGTTTTTTTTCATGTTGCTTAGAGTAGTTCAAAGAAGCAAGAAAATGGACATTTTGAGAAGAAAGTCATTTTCAAAAAGGAAAAAGGTACACTTACAAAAAATTTGAAGGGTGCATATCCTTCGAAAGAGGTTTATTTTCAAGTTTGCCAAAGGGTAATTTACATTTGGAAAGACCATTCCAAAGATTTCTAAAGGGTATTTACCCTTCAAAAAAGTTCATTTGTATAAGTTAAAGGGTCTTTTTCTCAAGAAGTGGTCCTCTTCAAAAAAATTGAAAGGTAATTTTCAACTTTTTTTAAGGGTATGTTCCTTTTAGAAGGGCTATTTTCAAAAGGTTTCAAAGGGAATTTTCATAAAAGAAAAGGGTACCTTTCAAGTTTCTCTAAGGGTATGTTCCTTTCGAGAAGATATCTTTCAAAAAGTTGAAGGATTTTTTTGAAAAGGTACCCCAAGCATCTACAAAAATTTCCCAAAAGGAAATGTTTGAAGGAAATAACTCAAGGAATTGACTTTCCCATAAACATCAAAATTTGAGCCCCTACAAGTAGCCATTGGTACTAAAAATATCAAAGGGTTCATCAAGATTGTTGTGAGCTTGACACTTGTTAGGATCTCATGATAAAAGATCAATGGCACAAGTGATAGTAAAATAGTCAGTAAATCTAGGGGGCTAATCAATCAAGGACAAATGGCATAAACCCATCCAACTGGTAGGATATCGATGACTCATGGGCATTCATGCACAAGTATATCTATGGACATGCAAAAGGCTAAGGGGGTTATCAATTTTAATAGAAAATATATAAGTCCAAAATAATAGTAAGGAGCATGCCAAGTTTTAAATGAAAGAGATCAATTCATGTACACTTAGTAGGAAAATGTATCACCCATGACATGGATCTTTTAGATCTAAAAAGGGAGACTTGAATGCATAAAGGGCTCAAGGATATTTACAATGATCTTGGATGGTTCATTTGATGGTCAAGCAGTTGCATGCTCTAAAGTAGAAAGGAACTCAAGGACAACAGTGGTGGTTGCAACCATTGATGACATCCCTCTCTATTTCTCATGCAAACCCCTTATTCTCTTATCCTTTTTTGCTATATATAGAGGCCTTTGAACCTTAAATCTTATCCCTCAACTACTGATAGAGTGACTCTGGTAAAATCACTTTGTAAACACTCTCTTGAAGTAATAAGATGAATTTTTTGATCCTAGTTTTAATTTAAGTGTACATTATTGGAGTTTAACTTGCAAATGTGTGCCCTTTTTCATCATCTATAGATTCTCTATGTATCTTGATTTAATTCTTTTGGTTCCTTGCAGGTTGTGTGAAGTGTTAGACATTGGTGCCTTTCTTGAAGTGTCACAAGTTATAGTGTCTCACACAAACCTATTTCTTTCTATCCTTCAAACTATAGGATTTCCCTTTGACCCCCACACAAAATACTTATGCTTGTGACCTTGAGATAGGATTATATTAGTCTATGGGTTAATTTCATTAGTAGTTGTTAAGGTTTCCAAGGTGAAAGTTGATCATTTCATATTTTGGTGCATCACCATCCTTAGCTTAGATTTTCCTTTCATGATTATATCTCTCTCCTTTTTACTTAGTCAATAGTAGATTTTAGTGTGGGAAACAAGGTGAAGTAAAGCATATGAGGAGCTAGCCTCATTAAAAATCCTAGAGGTTCAACCTCATTACAGGATACCCACAGCCTAAGGTTGTCCCAATGCTTGTAGCTAAGAGTGAGAGAGCCTAAGAAACTCTCTCACAAAGGGTGTAATTCTATGCTACAATAGAACCTAGGTTTATTAAAAAGAAAACACCTTTTCAAACTTTCACCTTTGGCTGGCTATAGGTTAGCATTTGGTGGTGAAAAGGACACTTGTAAGTATGCATGAGACCCTAAAAGAGAGAAATTCATCCTCTTTAATGATCTTTCTATGTTATAAATGCTCACTTGGGCCATTTGGAACTATCCCCATATGATAGCATGATCTATCTTTGTATAATTAGGTGTGAAGGCTCTTTAGGACTTAGGCCTATAGATTTCACTTCCTATTTTTGGTGTTCTTATAGACAATTTTAAGCCTTTCAATCACCATCTTCCACTAACACTCTATCCTTCAAATCTTGAAATGTATTTATCCTATATGAGGAATACAATACAAATTCATTAGGATGCCTTAAAATTTATTGTAACCTTATTATATTATCCTTCCAAAATGGCCGTAGGCCTCTATTTTTTCATTTTAGGGAAAAAGTCCCTGTACATTGTCATCTGACCTTAGAGCATGTTTTCAACCTCTATCTTATCAATATATCCTCTAAAAAAGGTCTATCATGATTTATATCTCACATCAAGAATTCAAGGAAATTTTCAAATAATGCTCCAACACTTCAAAAGGACACTACAATTCTCTTCTAAGTCACCTGTAGGTGTGTATTTCACTGTACAGGAAGTAAGGATGAGCAAGTTTGCAGGATGCATGGTTTATGAGGTTTAAATGAGATTTGAGATATTTCAAGATTTAAAACATACTTAATTTATTTAAAATACCTTATTCATCTCAAAATCTCCTCTTCAACTTGTTAGCCTTCATGAGATACCTGTACATGAGCATGTTAATGATAGAATTATGAGCATATGTTGCACATGACTATAATAGTCCTCTTTTTACACACTTTGGAGAGTCAAATATACTAATTACCATTTATAAAGACATATTAAACATTTGGATACCCTCACTACACCTCCCTTAGCACACTAGATAGTTCATATAGTGATTGCAACTATGGCAGCAAGTAAAAAGTGAGCAAAGAGTTGACTGCATATTGTTCATGACTGTAACTCATGGAATGTTGATTTAGAGATGATATTGAAAGGATAAAGGAGTCAATATTAAATTTATAACATGAACAAGGAATTATCATAACCCTATGAAACCATGAACAAGCATGAAGTTCCTGAAAATGGTGAAAACTACTTGTAACTCAAAAAGGTGTATCTTCTTGTAAATTTGAGCTACTTGAATCATCCAAACACCTTGAAACATGAAAAAAGCATGGGTAAAATTATGGGACATATAAAATATCATCTATAACTAGTATTAGCAATAATATTGTATGGAATTTCTCAAACCAAGGCAAAACCTATAAGGTACACATATTAACAAGCAAAAAAAACATATTCAAATTCATGGAGATGGTTCATAAATCAAAGTATATAATTATTAAAAATACTTTAATATAAATTAATATATATAAGTTTAATTTCACCTCCCAAATGAATTTTACCTGGAAGTTCTCCAACTATTCATACCAAGTACAAACCTGAAAACTGGTTCTATGTGCCTAAAACGGTGAAAAAGGAACAAAATGATTTTGGGCCTTTTTTAGCACCTCCAAAGTATTTAAAGCACTAATATGGATATAATTAATCTAAATAGTCATTCCATAACCTTATCCCATGCGGCATACTTCCCCATAGGCTATACAAGTGCCAAACTTACCTTTTTCCCAAGAAAACTGCTCTTTCTTTCGAAGCACCTGCCACTTTTAGTTACCAAAAGTTGATTAAGATGTATGGGGACTCATGGTACATGAAATAACCTTTTATAACTTTCAATCTTCCTATTAAATCGGTATAATTCATTAAATGCCCCTTTTTTGACCTCAAAATGACTCAAAATGATATAAGGACTAAAAAACTAATTAACCAAGGATAATATAATATTAAATGACATAAATAAACCTATAATACACCTCATTACATAACAGTATACCCTTAATAAACCTCTAAAGATTTATTTTTTTCCTATAGGGGTCATAATTTGATCTACAGGGTCAAATTTGGTCAACAATACCACTTCATCCATAGTAGGGATAGTAGAGGGTTGACTATATACATTAGACCCTAAAGGTGAATTAAATTCCTCTTCATTTAGATACACATGATTTTGATTATCATCATACTCATAACCTTCATTATGAATGGATGTTGTTAAGAATAAAGTTCCTACTGTGTAAGTAATTAAATGTGGAAAATAAGCTACACAAAATAAAGATAAGCAAAATGATAGATTAGATGGAAACCTTGCAATGTGAAAGGAAAAAACATGGGCAAAATGGCAGATCCAAACTTCATTAATTTAACATCAACATCTCTTCTACAACAACTCCTCCATAGCAACTCCTTCAGTGCTTACAAACAAAAGCAGTCATTGCTTCCACCTAAACCATTCAAGTTGTGAACCAAGCATAATATAGCCTATAGGATCCAACCTCCAAGCATGCAAGCCCCAAAGATCACATGGATCCTCTAACAAGATGATTTACAAAAGAGAACTCATGTTATTAAATAATATTTACAATATAGAGATAAAATAGAGAGAGAGGAGAAAATTGTGCCATACTCCATGTGGGAGCACTTTTCATGAATATGGAATCATGTCCCCCCATGTGCAAGGTTAATAATTTGAATGGCATCTCATCATGCCCACTTGATCATTCCATGTGCTCTCCCATGTGTTACACCCCACTCCACATGTGACCTCAATCTAAAATAGTAATCATTGTCTCCCACTTTCCCATGTGCACACATGTGTGAGTCAAAAGATTCCCACTTTTGACCTCACCAAAAAATATCTCACAAGAATATATGCTTCAAAAGCATATGCCTAAGTAGAATCATGTGATCCAATATCATTTTGTCTTCACATGCTTTCACACAAGCCAACCCATGTGACTTAATGGAAAAAATCACCCCATTTTTTTTCCTCTTCTTTTGACATTCAAAGATGCTCTGTGGACCATACCACCCACCATGGGTCATGCTAAGTGATCACCTAGCCACATCACTAACCATCCACATCACCACCAGGCCATATCATCATGAATAGTGACCATGAATAGTGCCTATAAATAGTTATTTGTGAATAGTGATTATGAGTAGTGACTTCACATCCTAACATTATCCCACTTGAATTCAATATACATAAAATTTTACCACATTTGAGTATTTTAAAACCAGCTACTCACCAATGCCCTCTACTACCCTAATAAAAACCTAGTAGAAGTTTTCTTTCACTACTAAAACTTCTTTGTCTTGGCTGACTTTGTCAACATCTACTCCTCCATAGTAGATTCTAGCACTAAAGTGATAAATCACTTCTCCACACCATAAACTAATCCTCCAATTGGGATTCTGCCATGAATCACTCATAACTCCCACTATTTGGGAATATCTAGTCCAGTGTTTACCATAGCATTATGAGGCTTCCTAATCCTAATGAATCCAATACATAGAAAAAAAATATGTCTTATCCTCTTTTGGAATACTCTTAGGAAGATAACTTTAAAATGCAAGAAGTGGGGTACTTCTTTTGTCTCACATACTTGTGCATATCCATCCTTGGTTTACTCCACCATACCACCTTCATCTCATGCATTCCAACTAAGCCATCACAACAATGATCATGTTGGGCCCTACATCCAACATGCCATAACATACATAGGCTCTCTATGAAGGTAATGAATATCATGTACTCTCTCAGCACATCTATTGTAAACTCATACAATGACTTCTTCAAAATGCAAACCTATAACTCTTTGCCTCATATTTGTGTTTATCTCTCCCTAAGAGAGATCACCATGTATGAATAATTTTTTTCCAACTCCTGAAACAATAACTAGTGCATGTAGCACTCTTGATAGTAATGAAGAAAGAAGATGACATAGAAGTCAATATTAGACTTCTACTCATAGCATCTAGATATCATCATGATACAAGTAGATCAATCACATCTCCAAGTAAGTTATCATGCTACTTGGTGCATCACTGCACCTACTAATTTTTTTAGCCAGCATCAAAAATACACCCTGCTCTACCAAATATTGCCAAAACACCAACTCATGTGCCTATAGTGATAGGTCATGCATCAGTTTATCTATACAATGCCATAACTATATAGAGAAAACTCCAACACCCTGAGTCAAATGTTCAACACTAGCCTTCTCCTTTTGATAACACTAGGTCTCACTTATTCATCTTCATCTTCATCTTCATCTTCTTCATATATTTTAAAATAGGTTCAACTTCAGGTTTGTCTATACCTCCTTTTGCATGGATTTTTCTTCTTTTTGTAACATCTTGGCTAACAATATGTAGTCAGTAAGATGCCACATAAAAACCCCTTCTATTTTTTTCCAAGAACTACAACAAGGTTATGTCATGACTCCAACTCCTCTAAATGAGTCCAGCTTATTACTCAACCTATAGAGTTACTCCTCCATCAACATGAACACTATGTAGGCTATTTACTTGTCTAGTAAAGCATTTCTAGCTTTCTCTTCAACTCTCATGTGGGATTCTCTTTAGCAACATGAAGAGATCAGGATCTTCACCAAGAGATCCTTCACTATGATCCACATAGAGACACCTTCCAAAAAACAAAACTTTTGTTTTCTTATTTAATCTCCAAGCATCTCCTCCTGTCATAGTAGCTTCACTTTGCACAAACCAACCAACAACCATGGTTTTGATATCAGATGTTAGTGCAATGCATTATTAGCTTTAGAACCAAAGCTTTGATACTAGATGTTAGGAATAAAGTCTTGATACTACATGCTAGATAAATGAACTATATCCTATAGTAAAAGTAAATAAATTTATAAAACTACAAAAAAACATAAGATAAAGAGGGAACACATTACATAGAGATTACGTGGAAACCTTGTAATGTGCAAGGAAAAACCATAGGCAAAATGGCAGATTCTAGACTTCATATTAACTTAGCATCAACATCTCTTCTACAATAGCTCCTTCATAGCAACTCCATCAGTGCTTACAAACACAAGCACTCAATGCTTCCACCTAAAAAATTTACATTGTGAACCAATCATAATCTAGCCTAAGGGATCCAATCTCCAAACATGCAAGCCCAATGCTTACATGGTTCCTCTAACAGGATTATTTACAAAGGATAACTAATGCTATTAAATAGCATTTACAATATAAAGATAAAATATAGAGAGAGGAGAAAATTGTGCCATACTCCATGTGGGAGCACTATTCATGAATAGGGAATAATGTCCCCCCATGTGAAAGGTCAAGTCTTTGAATGGAATATCATCATGCCCACTCGACCACTCCATGTGCACACCCATGTGCTCTCCCATGTGATATACCCAACTCCACATGTGATCTTAATCTAGAATAGTGTTCCTTGTCTCTCACTTTTCCATGTGCATACATGTGTGAGTGAAAAGATTCCCACTTGTGACCTCACCAACCAGGAACCCATAGACAACTACACCCCAAAAGCACATGCCTAAGTATAAACATGTGATCCACTATCATTATGTCCTCACATGCTTTCACATAAGCCAACCCATGTGACTTAGTGGAGAAATGTGCCCCATTTCTCTCTCCTCCTCTTTTGACCTTTAAAAATGCTCTTGGGCCATACCACCCACCATGGGTCATGCCAAGTCTTCACTTAGCCACACCACTAACCATCCACATCACCACCAAGCCACATCACTATGAATAATGACCATGCATAGTGACTTCACATCCTAATATATGTTTCATTATATTTTTTTTTGTCCATATGTTATTGGGGGATCAAGCCAACAATAGATTACAATTGTGAAAGCAATAAACGTAGAATTAAATCAAATTGACAAGTAATTAGAATGAGATAATAGCAAGAACAAGAGATACAAGAAACCACCCTGAAAACTTGTATTAACAAACTCTTTACAAAAGGAATACAATTGAAGAAAGCTTCTTTCTTCCACACCTCTCCTAGATGTATAGATCTCTCACTAGATCTCTATTCCTCAAGAGCTCTCTCTCTCAAGAACAATCAACTCCAACAAGCCTGGATTGATTCAATTCTGTACTGTTCTTCTCATACAATGAATTACAATAATAATTCACAATAACTCCAACAACTACAATAATCTACTACAAAGCTAAGAAGATCTAATTCTACATATAAAATTAGGAGACTTGAGCATGTACTTCCAACAAGCAGTTAAGCCACTTGAACAAGGGCTCTAAAAATAGTATTGCCAATAATAGAGATGCGAGCTTGAGACTACAACTCAAACTCATCATGCAAACACTCGCTTTTGTCCATAGAAATAGCTTTCTGGACATGCAGGTAACCGACGTCGGTTCCTGCTGCTTGTCTGTGACCGCCGTCGGCCGACCCTCTGCCGACGTCGGTGTCTCTGCAACTGCTTTTGACCGATGTCGGTCGCTCCTGACTGATGCCGGTGTCTGTGTAGACCCAAACCTGATAATGTATGCTCCTTGGTGAAGCTTTTAGCTCCACACCCTAACAATCTCCCACTTGGAGATAAACAGCTGCACCAATACCTGTACAACAACATCTTCTAGCTCCTCCATCTTCAACTCAATCATGAAGACCAACAGAAGTTGAATGAAGATTCAACTTCTCCTTTGTAACCGGCTTGGTTAACATATCAGCAGGATTCCTATCTATATGGATTTTCTCCAGCTTCAACTCACCATCTTCCAATACCTGTCGTATGAAATGATACCTTAGCTGTATGTGCTTTGTTCTTGAATGAAAGGCTGAATTCTTAACCAAATGGATTGCACTCTGACTGTCACTGTACAATTTTCAACTCTCATGCTCCATACCAAGCTCATCCATGAACCGTGTCATCCATATCATCTCTTTGCAAGCTTCTGTGGCTGCAATATATTCTGCTTTTGTAGTTGACAAGGCAACAACCTTCTGCAACTTAGATATCCAGGTAACCGCCGTTCCACCTATAGTAAAAACATAACCTGTAGTGCTCCTCCTACCATCCAAGTCACCTGCCATATCTGAATCTACATAACTATGTAGAGAAGTATCTGAACCTCCATAGCACAAGTGCCTACTACTGGTTCCTCTCAGATATCTAAGGATTCACTGAACTGCTTTCCAATGTTCCTTACCTAGATTGGCCATATACTTACTTACCACTCCCACTGCTTGGGCAATATCCGGTCTAGTACACACCATTGCATACATCAAACTCCCTACTGCGGAAGAATATGGAACCTTACTCATGTACTCTACCTCATCATATGAATTAGGACATTGTTCTTTACTCAACTTAAAATGTCCAGCCAAAGGTGTGCTTACCAATTTAGCATCCTGCATATTGAACCGTTTTAACACCTTGTCCACATAATCTTCTTGAGACAATATCAACCTGTGATTTTTCCTGTCTCTCTTAATGCTCATGCCAAGGATTTTCTTTGCTGCTCTCAAATCCTTCATAGCAAACGTTTGAGCTGATTTCACCTTAAGCTCAGAGATATCCTGCATGTGAGATCCTGCAACCAGCATATCATCTACATACAACAATAGAATAATATATCTACTGTTATCAAATCTCTTGAAATACACACAATGGTCTGATTGACACCTACTATAGCCATGCTCAGTCATAAACCTGCCAAATTTTAAGTACCATTGCCTAGGAGCTTGCTTGAGGCCATACAAGCTTTTCTTCAACCTGCACACAAACTTCTCCTTACCCTTGACCTCGAATCCTTCTGGCTATTCCATATAAATTTCCTCATCCAAATCTCCATGAAGAAACGTTGTCTTAACATCTAGCTTCTCAAGATGCAAATCCTCAAAAGCAACCAAAGACAATACAACCCTTATTGAAGTCATTTTAACAACAGGAGAAAAAATCTCACCAAAGTCAATACCTAGCTTTTGTGCAAATCCTTTCACTACTAATCTGGCCTTATATCTCATCTGTCCATTCTCACCTTCTTTCAACCTGTAGGTCCATCTGTTTTTGAGTGTTCTCTTACCAGCTGGCAATTCAACCAAATCCCATGTTTGGTTCTCTCTTAAGGACTCTAACTCCTCAACCATGCCACGCTTCCACTCACTCTTGGACTCCACCTGTATTACTTCTTCAAAACTCTTTGGTTCTCCACCATCAGTTAGCAATAGATAAAATAAAGAAGGAGAATATCTAATTGGAGGCTTACTCACCCTTTCTGACCTCCTGATGGGTGTCTGAGACTCGTCCACAACACACTGTCCACCCAAATTCTCTGACAGTGACCAACCTCGGTCACCTCCAGACCTATTACTGGCCGACGTCAGTTCTGTCTGACCGACCTCGGTACCTATACGGCCGACATCGGTCTCTGTATGGCCGACGTTGGTTTCTGTCCTACCGACGCCGGTTCCTAACCTGCCGACGTCGGTCTCTATGTTTTTCTGCAAGTGATTATTTCTTTTTCCCGCGAGCTCATCTTGGACTTTCACCTCATCCAATTCACCATTGCTCTGTTCAGATTGATTCAGCTTCTTTAGTTGATCACAATACATCACTCTTTCATTGAAAACAATGTCACGGCTCCTGATTACCTTGTTAATTTCTAGATTCCACAATCTGTAACCAAAATCATCTGAGCCATAGCCAATAAACGTGCATCTCATAGACTTAGCATCTAGCTTCTTTCTATTTTCCTTATCTATGTGCACAAAGGCTTCACAACCAAAAACTTTGAGATATGAGAGATCAACCTTTTTACTTGTCCATGCCTCTTCTGGAATACCACCATCCAGAGTTATAGAGGGTCCTTTGTTAATCAGGTGTACTGCAGTATCAACAGCTTGTGCCCAAAACTGTAAGGGCAAACCGACATGCAATCTCATACATCTTACACACTCCATTATTGTCCTATTCATCCTTTCAGCAATCTCATTCTACTGAGGTGTCCTTGGAACTGTCCTTTGCCTATGGATTCCATGCATGTAACAATAATCTCTGAACTTATGACTGCAGAACTCACCACCATTGTCTGATCTCAGGCACTTTAATCTTTTACCTGTTTCATTCTCAACCATAGTTTTCCAAACTTTAAAAGTCTCAAATACATCAGATTTCTTTCTAATACAGTGGATCCATACCTTCCTTATAGCATCGTCTATGAAAGATACATATTACTATGATCCTCCAATGGAAGCAACCTGAGCCGGTCCCCACACGTCTGTGTGAACAAGCTCCAACTTGTGCCTCTTCTTAGTAGACCCAGTTTTGAGAAAAATAACCCTTTTCTGTTTTCTAAATACACAGTGCTCACAAAACTCTAGATCTATGCCTTTTAAATCTGAAAGCATACCTTTGGACTTAAGAATTGACATCCCCTTCTCACTCATGTGGCCAAGCCTTGAGTGCCACAATTTAGCATCCACATCTGAAGTAGATAATACAGAAGGAGATTTGTTAGTAACACAATTACACAAATAGAGAGTACCTTCTCTCTTACCTCTGGCCATAACAAGTGCACCCTTGGTCACCTTCCAAGATTCTGCTTTGAGAGTTACTGTACAACCCTCATCCCCTAACTTTCCTGCAGAAATCAAATTTCTCTTCAAGCTAGGAACATGCATCACATCTCTCAACACCCATGTGTTGCTATTCTGTATCTTCAGCTGCACTTTACCTTTGCCAATTATTTTACAGGGCTTATCATCCCCTAGATACACTATTCCAAAATCTCCATGGATATAGTCACTAAAATATTCCCTGTTAGGGGTAGCATGAAAAGATGCACCAGAATCTAATACCCAAGATTCTATATTATTATGCAGAGAGAAAATTAAAGCATCTTGTGCAATACCTGCAATCTTAGCTTCTTCCTTTCCTTCATGCTGGTTGTCCTCCTTAGGCTTTGACCAACAATCTCTGCTTATGTGCCCCATCTTTCCACAATTCCAGCATTGTGGCCTTCTGCCATTTCTGGATTTATATCTGCCTTTCCCCTTTGACTTGGATCTTGATCTGCCTTTCTTGCTCTTCTCTTTCTGCCTTCCCCTGCTCTCAAAACTTAAAGCATTCCCAGATGCCTCTTCTGTGCTTTTCCTGCATATTTCCTCATTCAAGATAACACTAACAACATCCTCTACTTTCAAAATATTTGATGCAGATGCAGTATTACTTACTGCCATTACTAAGCCATGCCAGCTTTCAGGCAAAGAACATAATATCAAAAGAGATTTTATTTCATCATCAAACACTATATTCACTGAACTTAATTGATTCACAATTCCATTGAAATCATTCAGATGAGTAGAAACAGATCCACCTTCATTCATATGCAAATTAAATAACTGCTTCATAAGATATACCTTATTAGAAGCTGAGGATTTTTCATACAAATTTGCTAATGTAGTCATCAACTCTACCGTGGACTTTGCCTGTGATAAATTGGATATCACAGTGGATGCTAGACTCAGTCTTATAGACCCCAGAGCCTTTCTGTCAAGAACTTCCCATTCTTCATCCTCCATGTCTTTGGGCTTCTTTGCAACCCCACCTAATGGTAAGTAGAGATCTTTCTGATACAGATAATCTTCTATCTGCATTCTCCAGTGTTGGTAATTTTTGCCATTGAACTTTTCCATTCTCAATTTACTTTCATCTGCCATTACTTCTCCCACTCAAACAGAAATCCCTGCAGAAACCCCTATGAGAACCTGTAATCAATACACACTACACAGATCTGAACCACCTGTTAGTGAACCTGAACTTTGATACCAATTATTGGATATCAAGCTCTGAACCTGCAACCAAGGCTCTGATACCACTTGTTGGGGGATCAAGCCAACAATAGATTACAATTGTGAAAGCAATAAACGTGGAATTAAATCAGATTGACAAGTAATTAGAATGAGATAATAGCAAGAACAAGAGATACAAGAAACCACCCTGAAAACTTGTATTAACAAACTCTTTACAAAAGGAATACAATTGAAGAAAGCTTCTTTCTTCCACACCTCTCCTAGATGTATAGATCTCTCACTAGATCTCTATTCCTCAAGAGCTCTCTCTTTCAAGAACAATCAACTCCAACAAGCCTGGATTGATTCAATTTTGTACTGTTCTTCTCATACAATGAATTACAATAATAATTCACAATAACTCCAACAACTACAATAATCTACTACAAAGCTAAGAAGATCTAATTCTACATATAGAATTAGGAGACTTGAGCATGTACTTCCAACAAGCAGTTAAGCCACTTGAACAAGGGCTCTAAAAATAGTATTTCCAATAATAGAGATGCGAGCTTGAGACTATAACTCAAACTCATCATGCAAACACTCACTTCTGTCCACGAAAATAGCTTTCTGGACACGCAGGTAACTGGCGTCGGTTCTTGCAGCTTGTCTATGACCGCCGTCGGCCGACCCTCTGCCGACGTCGGCATCTCTGCAACTGCTTCTGATCGACGTCGGTCGCTCCTGACCGACGCCGGTGTCTGTGTAGACCCGAACCTGATAATGTATGCTCCTTGGTGAAGCTTTTAGCTCCACACCCTAACATATGTTTCATCACTTATTATAAATTCATTACTTACATGCTCTAAATTTTGAATTTCATCATTCAATAAAGATTGATTGAGTTATCTTATCTTATTTTAAGACATATCTAAACTAAATTCTATAGAATTGGTCATGTTATTTTCATTTTAAATATTACCTAGTGTGGAGGAAGCACCTTCACCTTGTGTCTAGAATCCCTTAAGGATGCTCTCCTATCTGCTTTATTTTTTCTTTCTTTTTCTCTCTTCTCTTTAATTTCCTCATTTGTTATCTCTTTGATTGGTCTTTTGTGATGACTTCCCAACCCCATTATTTATCTTTACCAAAATAAGCTAATTGTAGATTTTAACTTGAATAATTTGTAGTGATTCAAATAAAGTGAATGGAAAATTTACAAAATTTGCATAGTTACAACAGAAAAAACCAACTTATAGTTTGCAAAAAGCAAAACAAATGAGGAAATTCCATGGGAAATCTAAGAGAAATTCATGAATCATAAATAGCATGAGTGATTTTGAAATCATGCATGTGCTTTTTGATCCATGAAAAAAGGGGGAAAATAATAAAGAGGGTGAAGTTAGTTGGTTTGTAAAGGGCATATGCCCTTTATAATTTTACAAGATTTCATTTGCCACTTTCCCTCCATAATTGCTTCAATTTTAGGCCTGGGGGATCCTGAACCTAGTCCAAACCCTATCATAAACCAACCAATTTGATTTTTAAAAAAGTTATAAGACTTTTCTGTCTTTATCGACACATCTGATTAGACATATTTTACTATTTAAAAAATATATATGGGTTTGTAGAGGATAAAACATAGTTTTAGAATATATATATTTGTTTTAGATTAAGGTAAAAACATGTTTTGAAGGGACCCCGAAACCCTTTAACAGAATTAAAAAAGATAGAGCAATTACAAGCACCAGGATAAGCATTCCTTAAACCTACTAAAAAGTAGCAACAAAATCAGGTAATACAAGGACAACATTATTATCCATTTTATATTCAGCACCCTAATAATCCAAATAAAGATTTTCTATCTATTTTTTAAGGGTAAAATCCAAAATAGTTGCTTGCCTGCCATCAGCAATATTCTGCATACTTCCTAGCTCTCTATTTTTCTTTGTGGATCTTCTTCCCGGTCTGTCTGGAGAGCTAACATCCAGTTTCACCTTTAAATGCTGCTCATCTCCTTTTCCATATTTATCCAGAGTAGAAGCAAGATGTTTTGCCTTCATTTGTTGGTCTTTTTTACTGCTTCTAGTTTCTACCCCCTTAGTAATGGTCTTTTTTTTTAGTGCTTTTCTTTGTTTTAGAAGATGCTTTAAGTTTTCTCCATTATCATTTATAGGAAGCTCATTCGAAGGGAAATCATTCTCAGCCTGAATCTCCCTGGACTGAGAAAAAAGAGAATCTCCCTCCTCTAATTTATTTCCAACGTCAGCCAAGAATTTTCCTTCCTCTAGCTCAGTTTTGTCATCTACATCTCTCCGTCGGTCTTCTATCTTTTGATAGACAACGATTTGTTTTGATAAATCTATCAAATCATCTATTCTTTATACAGGTATTATGGTTTCTGATTGCATCCCATATCCTTCTTTCTCAATAGCAAGCTCTTTATCCACCTCAGTATGTGGAGCTTTGGGATCTTCAATAGAAAGCTCTTTCTCCACCTCAGCATAAATAACTTTAGAATCTTCATTATTCTTCAGTTCTTGTCAATTATCTTCTTTGGGTTTCCATACTTTCTTTTGCTAGACCTTGATCTTTCTCTCATCCAAAACACTACTAGGATAATTTTCACTTTTGTAAGGACAATTTCTGACCCAATGCTCCTGCTTCTTACAAGCATAGCAAGAGTTGGGCAAATCTTCAAAAAAAATCCTTTGAGTTTTTTTGCCATGCTTAGAAATTAGATCCACTTTTTCTGGGAGATGATTTAGATCTGCCACTTTAACATAAAGTCTAGCACTTTGAAGTTTGGATCTGGTAGCCGTTGCATTATCCAATGCCACAAGTTCACTAAAAGAACTGGTTATACCTTTAAAAATGTCCTCATGCCAAAACTCTAAAGGGAGGCCAGGAAGTCTTACCCAAATGGGAGTGGTTAAGAAAAAAGAATCTGAAAGATCCATGTTAGGCTCCCATTTTTTAATAGTGAGAGAACATTTACCAAAAGACCACAGTCCTCCACACAGAACCATATTCATGTCCTCCTTATAGTTGAAGTTAAACAAGAAGAAACCATTCAACATTGGTGCCACTTCTACCTCTCATTGAATAACCCATTTCCTTTTAAACATTTTTGTAAGGGATTCTAGATCTGGTCTTGCCCCTAAAAATTTACCCACTAGGGTGAATTCCATAGAAGACACAAAAAAATCTATTAAAGGATCTGGAATAAAACTTGAACCTCACCTTTCTCCCAACAAGATTTAGTAATCACCGGCGGGAAAAGAAATTTTCCATTGGTTTTCTTGCCAAATAGAGATGACCACTTCTTTTGTTCTGAATACTCTTCCTTCAGCACTTATGAGAATTTTTCCTTATTTAAATGCACATTATATTTCTCCTTTTCAGGCTCCTGCCCCAACACAGCGGGAGGATAATCCAGTTGGGAGACACTGATCCCACAAAAAGGATCAGATCCGCTCAAAGGTTTTCCAATATTTGTTAATGTAGAATATTATTTATAATTATTAATTAATTTTTATATAACATATCTCATTATGAGCTATATACAAATTGTCAAAAATTTCCTTATAAATTTTTATATATCAATCAAACATTTATAAAACTTATATCTCAACAATCTACATATTGTTAACTATGCTTTTTAAAAAGATGATTTTCATGAAGTTAAGATCAAAAAATTATGTTCGTATACTTGTAGTTTCAATTTTCTAGTTGTCTTTACTTGTAAAATTATTTAAAAATTATATATATAATAAAAAATATTCTCAACAATCTTTGACATTTCACCTATCCATATATGAAGTTTCATACAAAAAGTCATTTGTTTGCTAAAAAAAAGTGTGTTCATACACATGCAATCTCCTTATATTTTCACAAAAAATGACCAACCTATTATCATAAATACATCTATAACACACACTTTTATCATCTGGGTATTGAAATAATATATAGATTTAGAAACTACACTCAAAATTTCACAATTCATGTTCTTATGTCATTGTCAAATTATTTTTAAAAGTATCTCTAACATCCTCCCCAAGTTCAACTATTATTAGTTTAAGAAAAAAATGTCTCTTTATACCCCTACTTTTGTCCCCCATTATCTTGTATCTACCCACCACATGATGCAGCCAAGGTATGGGTTCCCAGTGAAGGGATGTTAAACCATGTAGCCCAAAAGGATCCACACACACATAGAGGAGCTGAAAATCCTTGTCTTCTATTCATTAGCTTAACCACTCAAGTTACAAAGTATTTCTAGTTCTCAAACTTTACAATGAAACTATACGAATCTCTATCCAGTCCTTATATTTAGATATGTTCTCTCTCTCTCTCTCTCTCTCTCTCTCTCTCTCTCTCTCTCTCTCTCTCTCTCTCTCTCTCTCTCTCTCTCTACACTTTGTTTGCACTTGGGTAGAGTCTTCCCCCATTTTGCACTTTGTCATGATACAATATGGAAGCATTTTTACTAAGTCTACTACTAGCTATAAATTTTGATATATTTCCCTTACTATGCATACAACTATCTCAATAGGGTGCAAAGTCTTCTATTTATAGACGTTCTTTGGAAGATCTAAAAGCTTCTTCCCACCAAGTGGTTCACCAACCATCATTAATGCTATGTCCCCTTTTTACTACCTTTCTCCATTCAAATTTGGGTTTATCACCTTGACGTTGACAACTTTTAGTGGTCTGTTATGTTGTTAGGATAACATGGTGTTTAGATCAACATGGTTTTATTTTAGCAACTTTTGGGCTCATCTGGGTCCTATGTGAAAATAGGTCCCTTCTACACTCTAGATATATTCGTAAAGTAATGTTGAGATAGAACATGCAATACTTGTGGTGGTTCCTCACATTTGACCAATTGTAGACATGAATAAAGTTCACATGAATTTGAAAAGCAACTAGTTGATTTTAATAAGTATAAATTCGTAAAGTATGCATTAAAATATGGGAAAGAATCATCAAGATGTGAGTTAGTTATGAATCAAGTATCTATATCTAATTTCATGTTTGAATTCAAGAAGAATATTATCTATCTATATGTAAGACACACACACCAATAAAAATGGTTAGACAATCAATTTAATTTTTGCAATGACAACTTCCTACTTGGGACTATTGTTTTAGTTATGGAATTTTCCTAAAAATACCTACTACAACCAAAAAATTATGTTCAATCCCAACACTATAATTCAATTCAAGTTGGAATTTTCATACATATTAAATTCATACATGCACCTCATAGCAAAAAGGACAATAGAAATATATTGAGGGAGTATCAATTTTACATGAGTGATGATAGATCACACTCTACAGTTTGTCCAAGGATGTTTTGAGATATTTTATAAAAATATAAATTCAATAAAATTTGTGTTCAATACACACTACATTTGGTCACACAATTGTGTAAGATATTTTAAGAATTATCAAATATTTTATTGTTTAAGCAAGATGCATAAGAAGAGTTGGGTAAAATATTTTTGGAGTTTCTTTGAGGCTAGGCATGGAAAAAGGGAACATGATGGTTCATGTGTATGTTTAAAAAGAAACCTTAAAAAATAGCATGGAAAACATAAGGATGGTGTTGATTTGATTAGTGCTGTAATTATTTTGACTTGGTGTAATAAAATCATTTCTCATAGATCAGATAAATATTCTCTTTGTGAATATTATTTTGGTTAATAGAGGAAGAAAATAAGGAAATGTATGAAGATTTCAGCATAGTACCTAGTTTGATTGATTTCCACTAAATCCAAAGCTCAAATTCTAGTTCATGAACTATTTATACTTGGGCTATGACATGATTTTATTCAAGGCTATATGGAATTTGATTGGAATGAATGTGATCCAAAATAATGGGTTGATGAATGGTATTATAAACCCATAATGCTTATGGAAACTAGCCATTCATTCTAACCAATTGGGAATCATGAAACAACATCAACAATTAACTTTGGCCATATTTCAGATCTTGTGCAACTAGGTAAAATTCAGTTATAATGTAAATGTATCCTAAAACATTAGTGATATTTTACTTTTTTCCTATATGTCCTTAAAAATTGATTACACTTTAAATACAGGGTAAGTTTTCATATAACTTACACCTGAGGAAAATGATGAGGGAATAAACTACTCTTGTCTCATTGGGTAGA
Source organism: Torreya grandis (assembly GCA_037957365.1). NCBI lineage: Eukaryota > Viridiplantae > Streptophyta > Pinopsida > Cupressales > Taxaceae > Torreya > Torreya grandis. Next base: position 9,448,606 of record JARHVA010000046.1, read on the forward strand.
GGTAAAAAAAATTAACCACAAATGTCATAGATGGATAAGACCTAGTTTATCCCAATAGATTTATCATGGTTATAAGAATTTGGCTTTGTAGATACTTCATAAAAAATCAAACCAATGGTTATTTGAGGTTTTTGACATGAAGAGGGTGATACTTTATTATTCAAATTTGGTTATCGCTACAAACATTCAATTGATTAAATTCCATGGAAAGCCTTTATTCAAATGTTTATGGAAAGCATGCAAATCCAAGTATGAAGAGATTATTGAAAAAATTCAAAATAGAGATAATCGTGAAGGTACATTGGATTGACTTAGTAAGGTTAGTATTCAATGAAAGTTACATTTTTAATTATTAAATTTAAATTTGATTTAATGCATTTTAATTTACAATTATTTTGTCATTATGTATCTTTTTTTTTTGAAATCATTACTAAAAAATTTAATGTAGGATAGTGGTAACATATGATCTTCCACCTTTATGTGGTTGGTGTTATGAATAGAGAATATTATCTTCTTAAAACAAAGAGAAACATAAAAAATAATACGGTTTGTCTCCACCCCTCATGGTTTGCCTGTAATGGTCATGCGAGTTCTAATTTTACCTTTAGGAATGACAAGATTCTCTTTGGGAATCCACCCAACTAGATGAAATTTTTTAATCCAAGACCTAACAGAGGGTGGATGAAGGCTAATATTACATTCATACATCCATATAGACATATATATGAAGATAGTTCATTAATTGGGGACACAAAATAAAATATACACATTATAATGACCAAATTTTAATCCCTAAAGTGAGATTTAGATGTGCGAGAAAATGTGTCACCATTTATCCATCAATGGGAGTGGAAGACAATCCATCATGGTTCACTTACAATGGCTGCCCAAAGTTTGTTCAATTTTTTTCCTTAAGAACAACATGATTTTTTTGGGGGATGTACCCGATCACCTACAAATTTCAACTATGGGGCTTAAAAAAGAGAGTATAAATTCAAATATTATGTTTATATGTCCATCTAAACATTCCCATAAAGATGGTTCATTAGTTGGGTGTGTGAATCAAAAGATACATGTTCTATTAACTAAATATTTGTCCTTACACGAGATTTGGCTATGATATAAAATGTGTCACGATTTCTCCATTAATGTAATTAGTAGATAATATTTTGAGTGATCCTTAGAGGATTTTCCTATGTAAGTGTAAGAGTTGATAGTTCATCTCTACCCATCATGGTTCACTCTAATGGCTAACCAAAGTTTGTTCTATTTTTTCCCTTATGAATGACAATATTCTCTTCGAGGATGCACTCAACCACCTATAAATTTTAACTACAAGGCTAAATAGAAGTTAGAGGAAAGGCCAATGTTTTGTTTATACACCCAATTATATGTTTCCACATAGAAAGTTCATTGATTGGGAAAGCGAATCAAAATATACATGTTATACAAACCAAATTTTGGTCCCTAAAGTGAGATTTGGATACAAGAGAAAATGTGCTAAAATTTATCCATTGATGTGAGTTGTAGAGAATCCTCCAAGGGTTCCATATAAGACTCACCTATACAATTTTAAAATATGATGGTTTTTCTCTACCCCTCATGGTTTGGCTATAACAATTGCCTAAAGTTTATTCAATTTTTTTGCCCTTAAGAATGATAAGATTCTCTTTGAGGATGTGGTTGGTTGACATCAAATTTTGAATTAGGATCCTAATGGAGGGAAAAAAGGTCAACATTCAATTTATATGCCCATATTGACATGTTTATAAAGATGATTCATCGATTGGGCTCGTGATTCAAAACATACACATTCTACAAACCAACATTTAGTCGCTAAAGTGAGATTTGGTTGTAAAAGAAAATGTGCTACCATTTCTCCATAGACATGAGTGTTAGAGAATCATATAGGGTATCCTTAGAGGACTCACCCATGAAAGTGTAGGAGTTTATTATTCACTTTTACCCCTCATGGTTCTCCTAAAATGACTACCAAAGATCATTCTATTTTTTATACTTAAGACCGATAAGATTCTCTTTGGAGATGCACCTGGCCAGCTGTAACTTTTGAATTTAAAGCTTAAAAGACCATTAAAAATGATAATATTAAATTTATACACCCATAAAAATGTGTTTACAAATATAATTCATCATTTGGGCATGCGAGTCAAAATATACGTGTTCTACTAAATAACTTTTATTCCCTAAAGCGAGATTTGGCTATGAGAGAAAACATACAACCATTTTTTTATAAATATGAGTGGAAAATAATCATCTAGTATTTCATCATGGTACTCTACCATACAAGTGTAGGATTTGATGGCTCATCTCGACCCTTGACATTTTGATTGTAATGGCTACCCAAAGTTTGTTCTATTTTTTCTTAAGAATGATAAGATTCTCTTTGGGGAAGTGCATGGCTGCCTACAAATTTAAAATATGGGACTTGATGGAGGGTGGATGAAGGCTAATATTACATTTGCATTCCCATATATACATTTACATAGAGATGGTTAATTGATTTGGCACATGAGTCAAAATATATGTGTTCTATTGACTAATTTATTGTCCTTAAATCAAGATTTGATTACAAAAGAAAAGGTGTCATCATTTCTCCATTGACACAAGTGGTAGATAATCCTCTAGGGGATCCTCAAAGGACTTTATTATATAAGTGTAGGAGATGATGGTTCATCTTTATCCCTCACAATTTTATTTTAATGATTACCTAAATTTTGTTATGTTTTTTCCCTTAAGAATGACAAGATTCTCTTCGGGGATGTGTCTAATTGATTGTAACTTTTGACTTTGGGGCCTAATGAATGGTAGGTGAAATCAAATATTACATTTATACATCCATTCATATGTGTTTGTATAAAGGTTCATTGTTTTGTCACATAAGTCCAATGATATGTATTATATTGACCAATTTTTGGTCCTTAAAGTGAGATTTGGCTGTGAGATAAAATGTATTATCATTTCTCCATTGACATGAGTGATAGAGAATCCTCCTAACGATCCTCAAAGGATGGGTTGGGAGATGATAGTTCATCTTTACCCCTCATGGTTTTCCTGTAATGACTACCCAAGTTTCATTACATTGTTGCCCTCAAGAATGACAAGATTCTCTTCAGGGATGCACCTAGCCCCTAAAAATTTCAAATTTGAGGCCCACTGGAGTGCAGACGAAGGATAATATTACATTTGTATACCCATATAGATGTCTCTATGGAGGTAGATTGTTTATTAGACACGTGAGTCAAAATATAAGTTTTATGTTAACCAATTTGTGATCCCTAAAATGAGATATGGATATGAGAAAAAACATGTCATCATTTCTCCATCGACATGAGTAGAAGAGAATCGTCCATGAGATCATTAGAGGACTCACCTATGAAAGTGCAAGAGTTGATTATTTTTATCTAACCCTCATAGTTCACCTAAAATTGTTTCCCAAAGTTCATTGCATTTTTTCTCTTAATAATGACAAGATTGTCTTTGATAATGCAACCAATCACATGCAACATTCAACTCTGGGACCCAACAGAGGGAGAATGAAGGCTAATTTTGCATTTATATGCCCATCTAAACATCTATGTAGAAAAAAATCAGCAATTAGGTGCGTGAATTAGTAGGGTATAGGTGTGTGTGTGTGAAATTTCAAATTTATATAATATTGTATGATTATTAAATAAAGATAATATTGAGCATTTTTCCTATTGTTAAGGTTTGGCATTGATGTCAAGGGTTATTGAGAAGGTCTTCATGAGGTTATTGAAGAGTGTAGATATGAGCAATAATATTGATCATTGTTGCATTAATTCTAAGAGTGTAAAATATGATTGGTATATGTTTTTATGACTACATGAGTGATGTGAAGGTTAGCATGGAAGGTATTTTTCTATCAAAGTTATCAAGTGCTTGAGCCTAGTAGTGTCTTGAGAAGGTATGTGCATATGATGCCTAGTCTTTTGCATGAAGGAGTATGATGGATGGGTGAGATGAATGCACAAAGGCATGGATGGTTGTATGAGGTTACTTGATCATGTATATGAGGCATTGGATCACTCATGAGAGTCTTAGGGTAAGCTTATAGGGGTAAGACATTTAGACCAAGTCTGCACTTAGACCACTCATAGACCTTGCTTGACCTAATGAGGCAACATGATCTATTGTCAAGGCATATGACATATGTATGAGAGTGTTTAATCATGTATGAATTTTCTTGATTATGCGAGAGTGGTGGAGAGTGTATGGAAATAGGCATAAAATTTAGTTTTAAGGCCTAATGTGCTTCACAGGTCAAGGTCTAAATAAGCAAAGTGAGAGAGGGTGGCCTAATGGGTATAAGGATCAATTTTTAAGGAAATTTTGAGAAGGGGAGCATGGAAAAAGTTGATTAAAGTTATTTTAATTATGTTCATTAATTTTGAGGTCAAATTTTACAGGATAAGGCATGAAACTGTCTTCTAAGGTCTCTCGAGTGCACATGATGAAAGGTTCTCTACCTGAAAAGGTTTTTCTTGTGCTCATTAGCTCGTAAAAAATTTGCATGGGAACCTAAGATATTGATGTTATATGGTTAAGGGTACTATCTCAAAATTCTAGGCATTTTTTTTACATTGAAGGGCTATGCTTTATGAATGATTGTTAAGAATAGAAACAAGTTAAAACCCTTTTAGAACCCTAATAAGGACCTAATGTTGAATATGTTGATCAAAAGTGCCAATAATGGATTTGTATGATTAGATAAGCTATTGGGAACTATATTAAACTCTCCTAGGCACCTATAGGTGTGTTTGAGTTGTGAGTTGTGTGAGTAGACCCTATAGGAAAGTATCAATTTCTTAGAGATTTGCTATAACAGTCAAATTTAACCAAGTCAAAGTATGAAAATGGATGGAGGATGAAGCCTAAGACTCATGTTTATGTCCATTAAGGTTTATGGATATAATTTATCCCTCAAGTGTGCTAAAATTGCCATCCAAGTTAGCTAATCACTAATAGGCCTAATGGTGGAAATAATGAAAAATCTAGGTAGTAGTGAGAGGAAGATTAGGATTGTGTTACAATGATAGAGTGATGAAATCAAGAACATGAAGGTGTTGTTCAAGAATTTTAAGACATGTTCATGTTTGGTATAATTTTTTGAGGTCAGTGATTATATTGAAAAAGTTGTTCACAAGTTGACATGTCTGGTTCAGATAAGACAATGAGATATAAGGTTATGAGATTGGTCTACAAGACCAATATTTCCATTTGACCATATTATATTTATATATAAGAATGGTATAATTATCTCATAGGATAATTTTCATTCATTAAAATTCATTGAAGATGTATATGCAGGTGTTGGAGGTCTAAGTCACCATCATTGGTCTTTGAGGAAACCTGGAAGTTCTAAGTGAGCAAGTTACAGGGGTGTTTTTGAGTCCTTTTGCCCTATGTAATGAATTATAATGCACTTTTTTGTCCCCCAAAAATATCACTCATTTTTGGGACAACATTTGAACTATTTTGGTCCTATAGACCAAAATTGTCTCTTCTCTTTTTGAAATTTGTCCTGGGCATTCAAATTCCTCATTTTTTAAGCCTCTCAGAAATCTACAGACTCTACAGGCTTGAATCTATGGACTCTGTAGGCTTGGGACTCAGCAAATTGATTTCTACAGAGTTTACAGGAAAGAAGCAAGCTTTCAACACTTAGGTGATCTCAAAGTTGGTTCAATGACCAGATTCAACCAAAAGAGTTTAGCAGCAAGCTTCTAAATTCTAGCCTGTCTTCTTAACAAAATTCAATGCAACATGATGTGTTACTATTCCCAAGTCCTTGAAGAGGCTATATAAGGGACTCTCTTGTTATTGTAAAGGGATCTCTCTCTAACAATTAGAAATGAAACTCTACCTAAATTGAAAGGCATTACTGAGACTTTGAGCTCATATTGTTGATCGTATTTTGTTATTGGAATAAGAAAGCAAGTGACTTTTCAGACTTTGTGCTATGATATCTTTGTTGTTGGGGAAACTATTCTTATGTCTTTTTCCTTAATATATTTTCTATTTCTTTAATTCAACAAGCAAAATTAGTGAAAGTAGTCAGGAAGGTGTCTTGAAGTCAACTGTGGATAGACTTTGTGCCCCCATAATTGCTTTTAGTGTGTTTTCCTTTTATTTCTATGTAAAGGACCTTGGGATGACTTTGTGCCCTCATTGTCCTTCATATCTCACTCTTGGGCAGTTCAGGTGGAGACTTTGTGCTACATCTCAATTTGTTGGTTACTACATCCTTGGTTACATTTTGTAATTACTATTAGGAGTATTCTTGTGGTTTGCTGAATAGTACTTTTGAAAGAAGAGGAGTGCTTTCTGTCATTTCCCTTGAGTTTTTTCCTTTGATTTGCATGCATCATCCCTGAAAAAAGACAGATGGATGGTTTGTCATACCCTTGAGTATTATTTTTTGTTTATATATATATATATATATAGGGAACCTCCCCTTGATGAGAGGAGAGATTAGTCCCCTTTTGATGTGGTAAACCTACACATTTGGATGACCAATCTTCCTACTTTGGCTGATCAGACCTATTTTGTTTATCAGTATGCTGATTGACAAAATATTCAACCAATAATTTTTGGTGACTCCACTGGGGAAGAACGAACTACTCCAGTGTTTTTCCATTGTTAAAATTTTCCTCCTAGCCTCATGCAATAGTTTTTGGTGACTCCATTAGGGATATACATAATTTTGTGCAATTTGGAACCTCAAGTTTCAAATTGAAACATCACCTATGTCTTACCCATTATCATTATAACCCTTATCCATTACAAACTCTGGTGACTCCATTTCATGTCTTACCCATTATCCATTTATAGCCTTACCATCTTCCTCCACCTCCATTATTTTATCTAGTCTACAAAACTAGAGCTGCTGGGAAAGAGTGCACAGTTTGAAGCCTCAAGCTGAAGTTGAGCCAGTCCTTTTCCATTTTTGTTTTTTAATCTAGCCACTCCATCTAGATTTGTTATCTCTATTTTTTCTTAATTAAATCATGGCAGTTCGAGGCCCCTGGGGTAACTCTTTTGGCCCACTCAACTTAACTCCACCTCTGCATGAACTCCCACGTAGTTCAAGAAAGAGTTTCCCCAAATTTTTTGGTGATGGGATAGTTCACCCTAATGAACACATTTCAGCCTTCAGCATAGCTTGTGGTGTTATAGGGGTGAAATTTGAAGACGTGGTAGTCAAGATTTTTGTGGAGACACTACAAGGTGCTACTGCAGACTAGTTCTACCATCTGCAAGCTGGATCAGTGACTGACTAGGATACACTAAAAGCCAAGTTTGAAGCAAGGTTTAAGCCCATAGAAGATGCACATGACTTGCTAGCCCAGCTCACTCAGATGAAGAAAGAACCTCATGAGCCTATGATGGATTTTATTGCCAAGTTCGACACGCTGAGGCACAGGATTCCCATGGTCGCCCAGTTGACACCTCAAAACCTCAAATACTTCTTCATCAATTCAAAACTACCTGAAGTGAGTTTTTTGCTAAGACAAGCTAGCCACATAGACCTTGCCACTAGTCAGGACTTGGCTACTGAGGTAGAAGATGACCTTATCTTGGCAGGAAAGATAAGGAGAGACCTAAATAGAGGCAAACCCTCTTCATCTTTTGAATACTCACCCATAGTCACCACTAACCCAATGGTACAAAAGCTGGAAAATGAATTGTTAGCCTTGAAAAGGAAAATGGCACAAGGTATGTCTTCTACTCCTCTATATAAAGATATACCAAGGAGGACATTCCCTAATTAGCCATATCAAGGCAACGCTGTCAGAAGTCAAGCGCAACAAAATCATCTTCCTCCCCCACAGAGGAACCTTGCCCTTGAAGCACCTCCAACCAACTCAGTAGTTGGATATCTGGAAATAGAACATGTTTCTTATTTCCAACTTGAGTTTGAGCAAGAAAATGATGTTGATCTCTTCAAGGAGAATCTATAAGAATTAGCTGGTAACTCTCACATTGGTTTCCTAAATTTCTAAGATGAACCCAGAAGTGAAAGTGAAGTAGTCGAAGGATCATATGCAGTGTTTACCAGGTCTAAGAACCAATCAGCCCAGTAGGCCGATAAAGAGAAGATAGAGGAGTGACCCCAACCATCAATTTTAATTGTTGAGCAGAAAACCCCTCTTCCTTTTTAGTCAAAGGACCCGGTGATTGCCAAAGAAGTAAGTACATTGACCATCTCTACACCTTCTACTTCAAATTCACAGATCAGTCCTCCCCCTCCCAAAAACCAAAAGGATGAACTCCCATCCTCTATTCCAAGTCCATCTCAGTCATTTGCCATGATTGATCATGTCAATAAATCCAAAATTTAGATGACTGAGTTTGAATCCCTGCAAGCCAATCCTGAGCAATTAAACATTGGTGGAGAACCAAATGTGGACCTATCTAAGGCAAAAATTGTGGTTACCCAAATGTCAGCCCCTACAACTCAAATTTTGTTTGAGCCTTCAGGCAGGGGTAATTACTTCTTGACCACAGAGGATGCTCATGTCTTAGCTGATGAAAGTCCTATAGCTGGCAATCTAGGATTTGATCCAAATAAGGCATCAAAAGAATTAGTAGGGCACAATACAAATCAAGAAGGATCTTCCATCATTGATGAAGACAAATCTGATAAAAGATCAGCTTTTGATGATGCTTAGATCTTGGAATTTGATTGCAGCAATTCTTCCAAAGCTGGATACAAATCTTTGTTGCTCAGATTGAAGACTGCTCAAGATGAAGAGATCAAACTCCTTCACACCAAAGGAGGTGTTGAGCTGATGGTTTGTCGAGGGTCTGATGCTAACAATCAAAGCATGTGCTGGACTGGACCAGTAGAATAACAAGCTATGGTGGTGGACCATACTGCTATATTCCAAAGTCAGCAAAAGGAAATCTTTGCAGGGAGAGCAAGGAGTTATGGTTTTTAGTTTGAAGACCATGTCCTACCATGGAGCAAGAAGAAGAAAAGGCTAAGAGGAAGACGTAGAAAATTGGTTTCTTGGTGGAGAGCTCCATTCGCCCATCACTATTTTTGGGGGCAAAATGGTTTCTTGCTGGTTTACCAAGATGGCACACTATTTTCACTACCTCTCAAGAAGCAAAATCTGAAACACTTCAACTCTTGAAGTATCAGATTATTACATTTGTACATATGTATATTTGTATAGTTTTTAATTCTATTTTGTTTTGTTTGTTTTCATTTTTGATGCCTTCTATTTCTAGGTAACATGACTCTGTAGCCCAATGGTACACATGAAGACACTGGAGATTCTGGATTCTACTCCCTTCAATTTTTTTACAATTGATAGAAGTTCCCCAACTGGAGCTAGCTATTGTCCCCCAAAAATATCACTCATTTTTGGGACAACATTTGAACTATTTTAGTCCTACAGACCAAAATTGTCTCTTCCCTTTTCAAAATTTGTCCTGGGCTTTCAAATTCCTCATTTTTCAAGCTTCTCAGAAATCTACAGACTCTACAGGCTTAAATCTACGAACTCTACAGGCTTGAAACTATGGACTCAGTGGGTTGATTTCTATGGACTCTGCAGGAAAGAAGCAAGCTTTCAACACTTAGGCAATCTCAAAGTTGGTTCAATGCCCAGGTTCAACCAAAAGAGTTCAACAACAACCTTCTAAGCAAGGATTGAACCGTTGAACCTTGAACCATTTTGGTTGAATGGGCTCAACAGGTTCAAAGGTTCAACATCAACAGCAAGAGTTCAACCGCTTCTAGGTTCAAAGGATTTTACAATCAAGTTTAAGGTCTTCTAAAAATAGGTTCAGTCAAGGTTCAACAAGTTTCTGAGGCTTGAACCATCGAACTGTTGAACCATTAAACCACTTTGGTTTAAAGGTTTAACAGGTTCAACGCATTTGGTTCAAATGAGGATCAAAAGGACTTAGCCAAATCAAAGAGAATGAATCGATGAACCATCAAACCAGAGTTGGTTCAAAGGAGTGGTTCAATGCTTCAGTTCACTCAGTCGGTTCATCAAATGGTTCAATGGCTTTTGGTTCAATCAAAGGTTCATCAGCTTGAACCATTTTGGTTCAAAGCTTGGTTCATCGGCTTGGTTCAAAGCTTGGTTCAATAGTTGGTTCAAAGGAGCGGTTCAATGCAAAAGTTCAAGAGAGCCTGAGGACAAGTACCCTTGTGGAGGGCACTTGGTTGACAAAATCACCCTTCAGAAGGGTCATTTTCAAGGAAGCCGCAAAGGTAAGTCCTTTCAAAATTTTGTTTAAGGCAAACGAAACTCTTGCAAAGATAAAGGCATAATTCCTTCAAACTTTTTGTCTAAAGGAATTCCTTCAGACAAAAAGTCTGAAGGAATTCAGAAAGGCTATGGGAAGAAATCCCAAAGGAGTTTCTCAAGGCCAAAGAATAAAGCAATAATTCTCATGGACTTTTTGTCCACGGGAAAATGTCTATGGACTTTTTATCTGTGGGAAAATGTCTGCGAAAAAAGTCCACGGGAAGATGTCCGTGGGAAAGTTCTGAAGGACTCCAAAGATAAAAAGCTGCCAAAGGACCCCGAAGGGCAGGTGCCCTTGTGGGGGACTCTCGGTTTCCAAATTGAAAGACACTTCCCTAAAGCTAAAGGATCACCTTCCCTTTGGGAGGATGTAAAATAAGAAATCTAAAGGAAGCAAGTAGCAGAGAAAGCTGAAGAAAGCCCAAGGGGTGATGCGCCTGAAGACATCAAAGTCAATAATGGTGAACTAGCCATTGGAAATTCAAATTTATTGATGAGTGCGTGAACGTCAATTTTAAGGTTCGTAAAATAGTCATTGATTTTGAAAAACCTTAAAGAAGAGCCAAAGAACTTAGCTTGAAGGCCATCCGGAGACCACCCGAAGGGCAAATACCCTTGCAGGGGGCTCTTCTTGACCCAAAGTAGATCATTTCTCAAGGCTCGAAGGGTAGGTCCCCTTTGAGAAAGCTCAAACGACAAAGCTGAAGGAATTGCTGAGGAAAGTGACGTGCCAATGGATGTCAAAGTCATGATGATGAAATAACCGTTGATCCTTATAGTTTTAAATCCATGGACCTAAATGCATTCAAAGGCTTTAAGGCCAAGATCAGTAGGAAGCGACTAAGGAATAGAGCATCAAATTGAATCAAGGACCCGATTCAATTAACCAAAAAAGGAGGAACGATGAAGAAGGATCAGATTGCTAGGTGGACATTGAATGATGTAAACTTTCAATAGTGTGACTCATTTCTCTGCATTGAGAAAAGCAAATGGGTAGATGCCCCTAAATTCTAGCCTGTCTTCTTAACAAAATTCAATGCAACATGATGTGTTACTATTCCCAAGTCCTTCTTGAAGAGGCTATATAAGGGACTCTCTTGTTATTGTAAAAGGATCTCTCTCTGACAATTACAAATGAAACTCTGCCCAAATTAAAAGGCATTACTGAGACTTTGAGCTCAGATTGTTGATCATATTTTGTTATTGGAATAAGAAAGCAAGTGACTTTTTAGACTTTGTGATGTGATATCTTTGTTGTTGGGTAAATTGTTCGTATGTCTTTTTCCTTAATATACTTTATGTTCCTTTAATTCAACAAGCAGAATTAGTGAAAGTAGTTAGGAAGGTGTTTTGAATTCAACTATGGAGAGACTTTGTGCCCCCATAATTGCCTTTAGTGTGTTTTCTTTTTATTTTTGTGTAAAGGACCTTGGGATGACTTTGTGCCCTCATTGTCCTTCGTATCTCACTCTTGGGCAATTCAGGTGGAGACTTTGTGCTACATCTCAATTTGTTGGTTACTACATCCTTGGTTACATTTTGCAATTACTACCAGGAGTATTCTTGTGGTTTGCTGAATAGTACTTTTGAAAGAAGAGGAGTGCTTTATGTCATTTCCCTTGAGTTTTTTCCTTTGATTTGCATGCATCATCTCTAAAAAAAGAGAGATGGATGGTTTGTCCTACCCTTGAGTATATATATATATATATATATATATATATATATATATATATATATATATATATAGGGAACCTCCTCTTGATGAGAGGAGAGATTAGTCCCCTTTTGATGTGGTAAACCTACACATTTGGACGACCAATCTTCCTACTTTGGCTGATCAGACCTATTTTGTTTATCAGTACACTGATCGACAAAATATTCAACCAACACACTTAATGAATTTTTTTAGGTCTTTGAGGTTATTTATATGTGACTTATTATCATGGTTTTTTGGTTGAATAGTGTATTATCTTCAGTTGTTCATGACAGACCTTTCTGTGTGTGAAGGCCTAATGCAAATAGTACATGGTGTGCTTCAAGTGGTGGATGGAGCTAAAGAGTGTCATGAACCTAAGATGATATTAGTATGAGTTTATTTGAGTGGTATATGAATTTTTCCTACTATATGTGTATTTTGAAAGTGTTCCAAGTATATGAAAGTGTAACATGTACTAATGAAGGCCTAATTGAATTATGTCTCCTTAAGGCCTAAAGAAGGATTTGGTCTATTTGAGATATGGATGACTTAATATAATCATTGATTAATGTTTGTTGCATGTAATAAGGCATATTATTTGGAAAATATAATTTTTCAATTGTGTGTCCCCAACCAAGATATATGTATGAGGAAGAGCCTAGTATAAGAACAAAGCCTAATAGGCCTAATTGACTAGTTAGAGAAAAAATAAGTGGAAGCAAAGGATGTAACAATTTTAAGAGATAAATTATGTATTATATACCTTAAAAAGAGTGTAGAGAAACTATCATGAATATATAATAGGGTTAGTTTAGATGATTATCAAGTTCATATGACCTAATCTATCTTGAAGAGACCTAGTTGAGCGAAGGAACCTAGAAGGCAGATTGAGAGGGATAGAAGAGAGAGAAGAGCTAAAGAGGTGGTCATCATCAATTGGTTGAGAATTTTTTTTCTAAAGTTTATCAAAACAATTAGGTGGATTATTTAATGTTGATTCATGTAGGGGGTTGGTGCCTCCTTACAATTTGGTGCTTGATATATCCTAGTTGGGTTGGTGCTTAACTAGTTGGGGTTGGTGCTCCATGTGAAGTTGGTGTTTCACTAAACTTGGTTTTTGTATTATAGGACTATATTCCATTTTCAAATATTAGTGGTTTTAATTTCCATTTAGGTTTCCCCACATATGTAATGTGTTTCATCATTTTTTTTGGTTGTATATGCTTTGTTAGATGTTCATGTTTTTATGAATGGTTGATGTATGGTTAAGTGTAATTGAATGAATGTTTAAAGACACTGATTCACCCCCCCTCTCAGTGATTGTGATTTGAATAGATAAAACATTTTTGTGTTATAAAATGAGTATAATATTTGAAAGGTAGTAATGTTACGATTCAATTAACCCCTTCATTCTCATTTGCTTCTATGAAATTCATCACACATGCTAAAAATCATACAATCCAAACAAGGTATATGAAATGTTATCAACAAGTGAAGCTTTCTAAGCCATAAAAACAATGTTAAGATGTTTTTTACTATCCTCACTTTCTCCTCTATAATTTTCTCTCATAATATTATCATTGTATAATTTATCTCACTTTTCCAACTCCATAACATTATAATTCACTTTAAAAACTAATTTTATTCTTACCAAATTTATTATTACTATGATAATGCATTTTTCGATTGTATATTGCATTTAAATAGTGGTTTAAAATTAGAGTCCATAACAAGTGCTTGGTCCTTCATTTGCTAACTACTCCACCTATCAATCAAAGCAACATGGTACATCCATAAAATATATGTTTTTTAAAATTAAAAAGAAAAAGAAAATTTTATTTTTGTAAAGCTCTTATTGATCTATACCACAAGGCCCAATACCAAATGTATGGGGGGGGGACCTATTTTTGTTTTTTAGATTGAATGCATAGATATGTATTCATATAGAACAATCAAAACACATTCAATGGAGTGGAAGTCTTACTTGAAGTAAACACAAATTTTATTCAATAATAAAGAATAGGAAAAATTGGTACAATGTGTTAGAACTCGTGTGTTGCATAATATATACATAGAGCATGCTCTCTATGTTATGACTATGTGTGGCATAAACCTGACTAACTCTCATAATATGCATATGTTACATATTTAGAATGCATGATTACAAGGTCAGTCACAAGAATTATTCTTGAGTAAAATGAAGGTGGAGTTGACATGTCTCACCCTCTTGCATGTCAATGGTGTATTTTCCAACTTGGAGATGACAACTGATTTAGTCATGACTTTTAATAGTTCACTAATGGTCATGATTACAAGAATCTTGGTTAATAGTTAATGGTGAGTAATCCTACCATTCAGAGCTGGTTTTGGGCCACTAGTCAAGGAACATAGTTGGGGCTACCTAACACATGATTATGCTAAAGTGGGGCCTAATGGAGTATATTAGTCTTCAAGTAGATGCCAATGAGGCATTCAGGAATGTGATTTGAGGAGTGCATAGTGAGATGTGTAGGCTACGATATGAGGTGATCGTTGTATGAAAGTATTCATGTAAGTGAAATATTTGTGCATGAAAAAATGAATAAAATTTGTGCAAAGGAGTACATAGGATTACATTAGGAAACTACACTCAAAGTTGATGAGAAGTGTACCACTTATCTTGATTAACATATTTTCTAACTTTGACCACTCAAAAAAGTTGATGTGTGCCATGGAAAGTGTGTGTGTCCCTCTTAGATGAGTCATTGGTGTGGTGTTCAACCAAGAACACAAAGATGTTTGATATTGTATAGAAACTAGTTAGACAAGTATAACTCTTAAACTTGTTTACCTTTCACTAGGCTAGTGCAAGACATTATGAAGTCTTGATAAATTAATTATAGGGATACCCAGTCTACAAAGTTATGGTTTTGCATGTCCAACACCATGATGAGTGAATGAACTGGTGGTTGACTAATGCAATATGTTACCTTGTTATCCTTCCCTTTTTTTAATTGATCATGAGATGGAAATTTTTTAGGTAAACCATCCATTTCATGTGTCATGCATTCTCCATCTTGATCTATGTTTGAAAAAACTGAAGTGGTTTATGATTCGAAGGAATAACTATATATTTACTTAAAGTGTAGTGTCACCATTACTTAATTTATTTAAAAATAACATGTAGTTATTTCTCATAGGTGGATTACCTTTGCACTGTGTCACTGAATTTCCCTAAGTGTATACAATTAGATGCCCATGCTGCATGATCATTACACTAAGTGTGTAGATGCATCAGTGTGAATTTTTAAGAAATACACAATTTTAGGGATTGTGAGAATAAGCACTACATAAATTCATTTCTTGATTACCTCAAAATCATGTTGTTTTGATTGATTCCATTCTAAATTGTCTTTCACACATGTTATTTGGTTTAGAGCCCAAAATATGTGAAATAAACTAAGGATAAACCTATGGTATAAGTTATCAATTCCAATAAAAATCCTTAGTTCTATGATATTGCATGGAGTATTCCAATCTTGGATCACTTTGATCTTCTCTAGATTTACACAAATTCTTGTGAAATCAGTGTTGTAGCTTAGGTATTGAATCTATATAGTGCCAAATGTATAATTTGTTAATTTGGATTGTAACTTATGTTGATGTACAATGTTTAATATGCATGAGATGTGATCCAAATTATCCTCCCAAGTCTTGATAAAGATGATAATTTCATCCAATTAGATGATGACAAAGGAGTTGAGAAAGGGCCTGAGGAAATCATCCATCAAGTGCATGAAAGTGGATGGTGCATTGGTTAGGCTGAAAGACATGACCAACCATTTGTATAATCCTTCCCATTTCTTGAATGGTGCCCTACAGACATCTTTAGGATGAATTAGAACCTGATGGTAACATGAATTCAATTCGACCTTGATGAAGTATTATGCAACTCAAAGCTGGTCTAAATGGTCATCAATGAGTGGCCATGGGTACCAATTCTTCACCATTATATTTTTGAGTGTGAGATAGTCTATCCAACATCATTATGACCCATACTTCTTAGGTGTGAGGACTATCAGTCTCCCATAAGGAAAAGAGCTAGGCCTAATCTTGCCTTGATCAAGGAGATCTTATATATAACACCATATTTCATCATTCTCATAAATTGATCTGCAATACAGGGGGTTATTCAAAAGATGATATCTAAGAACCAAATCTCTATGGTGCTTTATTATTTAGTGCATTAGAAGGTCTTTAGGATCTATTAAGACTTTGTTATGTTATTCTAGTAACTTGTCAAGCTCATACTATTGTGATGTTTTGAGAGTGGTGTGTGCTATCATAGTTTACTTTGTCTTCTACATAGGTGTGTCAAGGTGAACCATGAGCAATATAAACTTTTTCACATGTGATATAATTTTGTGACATTACTTGGTAGATACCAAGGTAACTTTGGTTATGGGTGCTAGCTCAAAGAGATTGTATAAGAGATATTGTGCACAAATAGTCCAATGTTTTGGCTTGGCTTGATATGTAGTTTCTCGATCATACAAATACAATCTCTATAGCAAGATGTCATAGACCTCTAGAGGTGCGATGTCATAAGTGATGTTATCCTCTATAGGTTTGAATTGGTAATAAAAATTGAATTATTGTTAGACCTATATATCCATCCCCTACTACATCCGCCCTAGAGAATATGGATTGGGATGTGTAATAGTGGAAAGACCAAGGCATGAAGTTGTGGATTATGCAATGATGTTATTCTAACTGCCACTATTCATGATGACATGAAGAGGCTAACCCTTCACCCATAACTTGGTGTGGAATATATGTTGGTGCTCCTTATAGATGTTGATCATAGTGGTGTTGGTACTTATACAAGAGGAATATATATTAGTTTTTTCTATTGATGTGGGTCATGGTGTAGACTACAAAAACAAGGATTATTGTACATAACATTCAAAATCATCATGAGTGGATGAGTGATGGTGATTGCACAACTTATCACAAAATTTATTTTTGACTTAATCTAAAGCAAAATTGAAAGAGCCTTCAAGTATTGAGTGGTATTCTAAGGCTTCTCACCTTTGTGAAAAGTGTTCTAATTTTGTACAGAAGGCTATGATGTGGAGTTGTGCAAGGGCTAGCCCTTTCACACTGTGTTGGATTAAGAGGTGAAAAACTTTTTCATATTCACCTTATACTCAATCTTTGAGATATTGTGATATGCTTTAACCAAAGTTTCAAAATTAAGTAACTCCATTTTCACATGGATAATAATGAGAGTCCACTGATTTAATTCAACACCTTATGTTGTTTACTCAAGTTCTCATGTAAATGTGTTGATTAATCATGGAAGGTGTCGGTGTAGTTTTCTATTAACTAGTCCTTGAACTAATGTACTTATTAGAACTTTATGTATTTATATTTAAAGTGTCAAAGAGGGTAGTATTACTCCTTCATCACATTGATAAAATTCATCCATGAATCATTTGGAACACACTCTTATGCATGTTGCATATTGAAGGTCTCCCACTAGTGAATAATTTAATGGACATATTCAATACTGTAGAGGTGATCCTCTTAGCATAAGTGAATAAATTGACAAAGAAGTACACCTTAAGTTGTAAAATCTAGGCATCTAATGCTTTGGCATCAATTTTTACTTTAAATAGAGGGATGTTGAGATTCACTTGTACTTTTAAGGGTGTTTGTTGTTGAAATCATTGTTGAGCATATTATGGAGATGGATGGGAAGGCATTAGGTTGAGCTAAATCATCAATTTATGGAACTAACCAAAAATCTTAGTACATTGAGCCTCTAGTGCATTGAAGATGAGCCTTCAAACTTTTGGGTCTACCTTAAGTTGCTTCTGGGTTTCAAACATCTTGATTTTGATATGTTACATACATAGAAGGGAATAAGAGCTATGATCTAATACCAATTATTCACACCATGATACCCATGACCAAGTGTGCAGGGGGAACTAAGTTTGGTTGTGAAGAGTAAATGTGCATAGATGTATTTAGACAAAACATTCAAAATACATTCAATGGAGTATAAGTATTACTTGGATGAGATACAACTTCTATTCAATAATAAAGAATAGGTAAAATTGGTACAATGTCTTACAACTTGTGTGTTAAATAATAAATGCATGGAGCATGATATCTATGTTATGAATGTGTGTGGTATTGACCTGAATAACTTTGGCCAGATGTATATGTTACATAATTAGCATGCATGATTATAAGAGCAATCATAAAAATTATTGTAGAGCAAAAAAAATGCAAAGTTGACATGTCTCACCCTCTTGGTATGCTAACAATGGAGTTTCTGACTGGGTAGTGACCATTGATTCAATCCAAATAATGATGAGTAATTTGAATATTCTTGATTAGTTGATGGCCACTAGTTGAGGCACGTGGTTGGGGTAGGCTGACACACAGTTATGCTGAAGCGGGGCTTGATGGAGAAAGGTAGTTTTCAAGTGGATGCTAGTGAGGCACATAAGACTGTGAGATGAGGAGTGTGGAGTGAGACATGTAGGTTATGCTATATGGTGATTAGTGCAAAAAAATTTGTGAGTAGACATAGAACTTATGCATGTAAGTATGAGAAAAATTCATGTAAAGGAGTGCATAAGATTGCGTGAGTGGTAGGATCTAAGCATAAAATAAAAAATGAGGAGTGTGTTCAGCTATGCAGAGGCTACACATAAATCACTTGGATATGGATTTTATCCCCATAATCTCCCTTGCCCACTCCACTTTATAATAAAAAAATGTGGTGTAATCATAGGATCTATGTTTGTCAAGATTAAAATGAAAAGGAAATTTTTAGTTTTTCAAAATGCTTAGATTTATATTTTATCCCAAAAATTATAATTTTTTAAATTGTAACATACATGGAATGGTTTTTCCTTCAATTAAATTCAATTTGATCTTAATTTCCTACATTTTGATTGTGATTCAAATATATGGTTTTAAATTACATTCCGAAGTTATTCCTTTATGAATAAATTTATTAAGGATAATGTACAACAACAAATAATAATGACATATAAAAAGTAAATTTGTATACATATATTATAATAATTTATGATTCATATACATATGTCAGATAATATGTTGTGTTCCCAAACTTTGCCATAATGACATACAAAATGAGCCATATCGACATATAATCTAGACCGTATATATACAAAATGGGCCATATATCTTGTTTAACCCTAAAATGAAATAAGTTATGGGGGTATCTAACTTTAGTCTTAGGGTTAATAATATAGAAATTGAATGGCATAAAGGTGATAATCATATCCATAGCAGGCTAATTAAATGCTAAAGTCATATATAAGCATATACTCAATTTATTATGCTGAGAAAGTCTAAATATAAAAAGCACAACTATGATATATATAAATGACAAAGAATAGAAGTGCTTAGCTTGTTATAATGCTAAAATAGTTTTGAATATGAAATAGGCTAAAATTAAGCAGTAAGATAGTTCTATAATAGTTATCAGATTTTAGATCTAGTGTCTCTTGCTATCTAGATAATTGCATTAGCCCTAGAAAATTACATTGATGTTACTATTTGAGCTCAATGAGAGTGTCTTATATGGAATATCTGATGAAATAGGATGTGACCACTTGGATGATTTTGAGTTTGCCTTTGCCTTAAATCTAGTGCATTTAGATCTATGTCATGGACATTGTACCTTGTGAAATAGAAAAACCCTAGCTTTTCATCTTCTATGTGACCTTGGGGAAAATGGATTAGTGGATATATAGTGTCAAGATGACCCTAATGACCCCAGTATCAAATGATGTTTCCTATATATCCAATACTTTTAATAGGGCCTCAAACTGATGTAGTTATCCCCTATATGTTGGCTTGTGTGTAAAGAAAGTACAGCAATGACCTAACTTGTAACTTGGAAAATCAGACTCTTGGGATGCTCCTTTAGTACTTTAGACTTGTATATGTGTTTCACCTATGAATTGTGTAAAAACATGAAAGCATTTATACATTTAATGATTGATAGAGTGATTTTGATAAGTACCTTGGTCTCTTTAGTATTTTATAGTTTTCATAGGTGAGGAATGAATGAGGTTTGGTCTTGTATTTATATCAATCCCTTTGGAGTAATTAGTCACATTAAAGCACTTAGGTCAACCATTAAGATACATTTTATTTGAAAATTAGATGAATTTAGGGTACTGGACACTTATATTGGGCTAGGATAGTAGAGTTGATGTTATTACCTATCCTAAACATTAGTGTCTAAGGAGTAGAAAAATAGGTATAAGATCATAACTTGTAAAGGTGTAAGATAAGTACAATTTAAGAATTCTAGGAAAGATAGAATGTCTCTATTATCAACATAAGATTGGTTGGACTAAGATACAAGCCAAGAGGCACAAAGATAGAGAAGATGTGAGGCTTGTAGAAGCAAGAAGAGTGTAGAACTAAGAGGAAAAACCAAGGTCTAAGTCTGTCAAGTGTACATGACTAAGGTACTACATAATCATAAAATGTCATCTACATTTCACCCCCATTTAATAGAGTAATGAAATTTATAGTTTGAAAGAAAGGAATAAGTACCTAAGCGTGTATACACACCTTGTCTTTGCTTGAGTTAAATTTGAGTGCTTTAATGGTGACTGAGTTACACCCAAGAGCCCATTATAGTGTGAAATCAATGCATGTAATCTATGTTAAGATTAATTGAAATAGATTTAAATTTAAAAATAAAGGTTTAGGAGTACACCTGTGTGTCGATGTAACTACCTTTTCTATTGTAAAGTTATTTTGAAAAATATGTATCATTATAAGGATCTGAAACTAATATTAGGATAAATATAAATAAATATTTAAAGTGCATATATCCATGGAAATAGAGAGAGAGAGAGAGAGAGAGAGAGAGAGAGAGAGAGAGAGAGAGAGAGAGAGAGAGAGAGAGAGAGAGAGAGAGAGAGGCGCATGCCCCCAACTTTGAAGCAAAAGTGAGTTGCCACTTGGTAGTTGATATTAGCTCAAGCATGAAACTCAATGACACTTATAACCTAGTGAGGTTAGATGATTAAGTATAACCTAAAAAATTGGCAAGATTGAGAGAGTTAATCACCTTAAACATACCAAAGGTGAACCAACTAATGTAGTAGATTGGCTTAATATGGTTCGTAAAATTTTGTGGGGTATTAGTACATGAAATGGTTTTGTAATATAAAATTTATTTAGATTTTGTAATATTAAGCACATGTTGCATAACATATGCACCTTAGATATGTTTGATGTTGAAACTGTGTATAACAATAGTATGAATGTATAGAATTATGCCACAATTGTGAATCTGAATCATATAACTGTGTGCTTTGGCCAACGCAAGATAATTGTGTAAGTGTGGAGGACATGCTTCCAAAGCATGCCCCCACTATATATAGATAAATCTAAAAATTGATATGAGTTCTAATGTGAAGGACATGTTTACAAAACATGCCCCCACTATAAAATGGATATATTGAACACCAAATTGGTGTGGAGAATATGCTTTCAAAGCATGCCCCCCATTAAATCTGTAAACTGTTATAAGTACCATATATTAAATTAGTGTGGATAACATTATTCCAAAGCATGCCCCCATTGAATTTGAAAAATGTGAATGTGTGGAATCCATGTCCATATGATATTCCCCCACTGAATATGTTAACTTATATAATTACCATATGCCGAATGAGTATGGAGAACATGCTTCCAAAGCAAGCTCCCACTGAATCTAAAAACTATGCGAAGTGTGGAAAACATGCTTCCCAAGCATTCCCTTACTAATATTACCCACTTTGAGGTGAGGGAAATATAGGAACTAGGATTCACCTCACCTCAAAAGGGTAAGGCAACTATTAAATCTTTAAATGTAGCCATGTAGCATATAAAAGATACATGTCTATAAAAATGCATCATTAAAACACATAAAACCAATGTGATCATATGTAATACTAAGATACATGATAAAGATCATGGTAAAATTAAGATAGTAATAATATAATCTCAACAAGCAAAAAAGTACACACACAAGAGCACTCAAAATCAAGTCAACAAACAATGGTTAAAGGAGACCATAAACAAGGGGAATATTCAAATGTTGCACAATTGAAGGGACATGACTTAGTAAAGTGTCCATGAAAATCAAGAATGACATATTCAAATGTACATATAATAAACAATGACATGCAAATTTTAATGAAATAATAAATAGGCATGGGGGCCGCAAGAAAGGGAGCATATTTAAATGCTTGAACAAGTAATACTAGACACTCAAGGAAGTACATAAAGTAAAGAATACGTAACCAAATTAAACATGTAATAGTGGCCCATGGATCCAATGCATTATAAAATTATGTCAAGTGTATAACATATGAAGTACATTGTGTAGGATATAATCATTGATAATAGGCATGTGTAAGTACATATGTAAACTCAAACATGATAATGTAGAGTGATCATCGAATCATATAACGTGTGTGTATCAAGATCAAAGAAGAAGATGCCCCCAATGCCCATATGAAATGAGTAGAGGGAAAACCCAACATCTAAAATAGGAGTGTATTATGTATTTTTGCATGATTGTATTACACCCAATGTAGAAATATGACACATATGTGTATGTAGGAGTAACTCAATATGCAGTCCATCAATATGGAAGTATGAGATAGATGATAATGAGCCAATAGAATAGGTAAGTACCGATAGTGTATTTAGTTATTTGAATGTTTTGTATTTTTTGGTATTTGTTGGAAAATTTTGGAGAGACTAAGCTATGATCCTATCCAATGGATGATCATAGGTATCTCCCATATTTATCACCTTAAAATCTTAATTTGTATCTTTTACATTGTCTACATCATGATTGGATAGGTTGAAAAAGTACATAACATGTTTCTCTTCATGTTTTGCATGTGTAGTGGAAGAGCTAGTGCTATCATTTAGAAGATGGATTAATGTGCCTTCATGAGGAAAGGAAATACCTTGTTTATTTTTGTCAATTGTTTCTTACATTTGGTATATCAAGAGTTTTGAGTGTGGATGCATATGGAGATGTGGTAGACATAACCCAAAACCTTATTTCAATTACTTTAGGACCACAAGTAATTGGTATTATGACATTACCTAAGGAGTCTTTCTAACCTCATTTATTTTGTAAGTTTGTTAGATTGAATCCAATTTATTGTAAGAGTCTTATATTTAAAATATTTTTTACTTTTGTAGGATCAATATGGTTATGCCAAAAATAAACACCACCCATGTATAAGGTAATTGTTAAATCTTGTTGGCATAGATGCTTTTTGTGTTGTTCTATTTGAGATTATTGCATGAGACGTGGAGCTTGGACCCATGTTGAGTAACATTTGTGAACTAGTCAAATAAAGATTAGGAATACCACATTTTTTCTCATAATGTTCCTTAGGTAAGCTATCTCCATCCTTTACATAAGGGATAAAGCTTTTTCATTTGGAAGGAGATGTGTTAAGTTTTTTTGAATGAGTAATTATGAAGGAAACATATTTATGCACATAATTATGTAAATGGGTAAATGATTCATATTGTTTATGTTACGTAATTTCCTTTAATGGGGAAATAATCCCTATACTAAAGATAAATTACAATTCAAAATATGAGGGTTTAAACGCTAGTTGATATGATGTACTTTTGAATCGAATAGTATAATCTTGTAGGGACTCATCATCACATTATTTAAAATTGTAAAAATGTTTTAATGTAAGTTTTGACACCTTGTGGATATTGAAATCCATGAAGAATGCATCCTCTAATTGTAAAAATATGGTTAGGGAAAACATTGGTAGACTTTATAACCAATTTTGAGCCTCACCAAAAATACTCATGAGGAAAAGTTTGAGAAATAGTTTGTCATTTTGTGCCCATTGGATAAAATAATGTATATAGATGATCATGTGGTTGAATGGGTCCTTGTTTGTCAAAATGAGAGGTGAATTTTATAATTCAAAATCTTATCAGTAAGGATATTTAAGTATACATTATTCAAGAGGTTGATTATTGAATGGGGTAACATGTGCATGATCATTATGGAAAGCCACTTGCATTTGGAGTATATAAACCCAAATTTTGAAGGTCCCCAATGGTGGTCATCATAGACATTAGATATTCTTTTGGGATAGAGTTTTTTATCATAGGTTTTATCCTTGGTTGCAACCCGCCACCTCTTTTGAATCTAGGCATTTGAGTATCATCATCCTTATGTATAACAAGTGCATGCTTATTATCACTAAATTTAGGATATTTTGGTAATGGCATGGCATATTTGAATTTTGGTACATTTGGTATATCATTTGAATATCTTGTACCATTTGAATAATTTTTTGTTTTTTGTTTGGTAAGGGTATAACAATTTAATCTTTAGAAAATGTTGATAAGGATACCTTTTTCGATATGAAATTTATTTTAAATGAAGGTAGGAAAAAACCATCACCCTTAAATAAAGGGGTATTATTTAGAAATGTAGGAATGTTTGATGCATTAATGAATTTTCTTAAAGGCATGTCCCCCCTGCTAGTTATTTGTGTATCAGCCATAATTTTTTGTGTACTTTAAACTTTTGCCTATCAAATGAAGGAGCCTATTGGTCATGTGTAATCACTTCTTTGGTAAAATGTATATGTTTGATTCATTTGTGAGTCATGGATTTGTTTTAAAACCACAAACCTTATCTATTTATATTTTTGAGAGATATAGGGTGGTTACACCTTGCTCATATTTGCCCAATACTTGGCCTTGGTATACATACTTTTACAAGTATTCAGAAATAATCTCATATAATGCTTGTATAAGAAGTATTTTTGGGAGTGTGGTCTTGATTAGAGGGATAACAACTACCACCATTTAATGCTTTTATATTACATGCTTTAGAACTCTAGAGAAGGCAAGAGAAGTCAATTTTAATTGTTTCCTTGAGGGAGAATTGGATGGTTTCATAATCATAGTCATAAAATCAATCAATATCATCCATGATAAGAGATATGAAGTATGTAAAGATTAGCACAAAGTAGATAATAAGCATCCCAAAGGGTATGCTTAGGGTTTTGATGTTCAAAGATCAGGGTCACCAAATATTTAAACCTAAAATGAAATAAGTTATGGGGGTATTTCACTTTAGTCTTTGGGTTAAGAATATAGAAATGAAATGGCACAAGAATGATAATCATATCTATAGGAAACCAATTAAATGCTAAACTCAGATATAAACATACATTGAATTTATTATATTGAGATAGTCTAAATATAAAAATTAAAACTATGTTAGATATATAAATGATAAAGTATAGAATCACTTAACTTGTTTTGATGCTAATGTACTTCTAGATCTAGAATAGGCTAAAAATAGGAAGGACGATAGTTATAGAACAATTGTTAGATTTTATATCTAGTGTTTCTAGCTATTTAGATAGTTATGTTAGCCTTGGATAGTTGCATTAATGTTACTATCTAAGTCTGATAATAGTGTCTTATATGAAATATCTTGTAAAATGGGATATGACCAGCTGGTGCTTCTAGGTTTGGCTTTGCCTTCACTCTAGTGCTTTCAGATCTTGGTCATGGATTATCACTCCTTATGAAATGGAAAAACCCTAGCTTTCCATATTCCATGTGACTTTAGGGAAAATGGGTTAGTGGGCATATAGTGTCGATCTGACCTTAATGACCCCATTATTAAAGGATGCTAACTATATATCCAATACTTTAAAGAGGGCCTCAAACTGATGTAGTTATCCTATATGTGTTGTCTTGTGTTCAAATCATGCAATGTGTGTAAATCAAGTACAATAGTGACCTAGCTTATAACTTGGCAAATTGAGATCTTGGGGTACTCCTTTAGTACTTTAGACCTGTAGATGTGTTTTACCTATGACTAGTATGGAAATAGGGAAGCTTTGATAAATTGAATGCTTGATAGAGTACTTTTGATAAGTGTCTTGGTCTCTTTGGTCTTTCTTAGGCTTCATAGGTGAGGAATGAATGAGGGTTGATCTTGTATTTATATTAATCCATTTGGAGTAATAACTCATATTAAATCACTTAGGCTGACCATTAGAATATGTTTTATTTGTAAATTGGATGAATTTAAGGCATGTACACTTGCATTGAGGTAGGAAAATAACATCAATGCTACTGTTTATCCCAAATGTTATTGTTCAAGAAGTAGCAAAATAGGTACAAGACTAGAACTTGCAGAGGTGTAAGATAAGTACATTTTAAGAATTTTGGGAAAGATAGAATGTCCATGTCATCAATATAATTAAAAAAAATTATGCTAATAAGATATAAGAATTTCCTATCAGTGATTAGGCTAGGATTATTAGGATAGGATTATATAGTTCCTAAGGGAAGCACTCTAACTCAAAAAGAAGATCAAAAGATGAGGAATAAATTGTATTCTCTCAATAAATAGTGTGTAGTCATAATAATCTTATAAAGGATGGTATTTATAAGAAATACCTCTCACCAACCTTGCACAAGATTTTGACAAGTGTCATGATCTTGTGAGGTGAGATAAACATTTAAAACATCTTAGTAAACTTAACCAAATAATTTTTGAATGGAATCAAACAATGAAATCGGTTAGGGAGATAACCCTATTTACACTTGACAATATAACTAGACAAGAAATAACCCTATTCACACTAACACACCCCCTTAAGTGCATTTTAGGAGGAAGATGAAATGAAAATATGTAAAACACAAGAAATGGGTCCCAAAAACAAGGCCTGATGAGGTACCCATGTACAAAATAAATTCTCATAACGTGGAAAAAAAGGACAAAAACCCCTCCCCAAAAGAGAGAAAAGATGAAAAACATGAACAAATGATGTAAGGATGTATTAACATGACCTTTTAAGTGGTAATCCATCATGAATATATAATTAGTAACCACCCCCCCCATGAGGGAGGAAATGTGAGACTATGATTCCCCCCATAATGATGTAAATTTTGTGCTAATGGTGAATGCTAAAAGATAAATGTTGAAGATGATCTAATGTTAAAAAATTGCATTTATCTCTTTGGCAAGAAATAATTCCACTGGTCAATGTAGAACAAACTCCCACTCAAAGAAGAAATGTGAGAAATGAAGTCTCAAGATGAATGAGGTCTCTAGAAGTTGCTCAAGTGTCACCATGTCAATGTCAAAGGATGATAATCCAAAGCCAAGTGGAAACATATTTAAAATAGGATCGAAATATGAAAATGCCTCCTTTGAAGATGTCTTCTCCAAATGTTTCTCAATGATATCCAACCAAGTGCCAAACTATGATGAATGTTGATATGATGGATCAGGTACCATAGAAGATTTAGGTACAATAACCATGGATGTATGGTGCTCACTATTGGAAAGACAACTTAACTAATAAGTATCTAGTACTGCTATAGAAGGTGTCAATGATGACTGAGTTGAAATGGTCAACTCATGAATATCTACAAAAATTGTCACTATAGAAGTACATATAGGCAAGGAAAGAATAAGAGGGTCTAAATGTGCCCTTGAATCATCTAAAAAAGAAGAATCTCCATAGAATTTTTCATGAAAAAGGAAATGAATGTCCTCAATGGTGTCCTCCAAATCCAAAAGATGGGACTCATAAAACAAAGTTGTAATAGTTGACAAGTATTCATCCCAAGGAGTTGTATTTGGAAGATCATAAATCAACTATTGAACTAAAGTACTACAAATAGGAGAGGGAGGAGTGGGTGAATCCTCAAAAAACTATTGAGACATATCCAAAGAGATGTCAATAGGTGACAAACTCTTATCAATGTGATCAAGGATAATGAATGATTCAAGTTCAGTAACCATGGATGTATGGTTCTCACCATCAGTGAAAGAACTAGATAGATGAGAATCAAGTGCATTTATAGAAAGGATCAATGATGATTAAGTTGAAATTGTCAACTCTTGAATATCTATAGAATCTATCACTATAAAATTTTGATCAAATGGATCAGGATGAATGCACAATTAAAGTTTAGTAAATAGTGATGTAATATCTACTAGTGGGTGGTCATGAGATTTTGGAAAAATGATGCCATTTTAAATACAAAGTTGACTCACTTATTAAATTTGAATGAGTAATTTTAGATCATCAAGTTTCCTTTGTATACAAACATCGAAGGTATGCTTTTTCTTCCCGTAGTTCTCACATTTAATTTTCCAAAAATTAGGAGCCATAATTAGAACCAAAAAATAAATGATGACCAAAAGAGTACCCCCCCAAAAAATAAATAAATAAATAAAATCACTCAATCAAGAATACTCCCCAATCAAAAATTATTATGGCACTTTATAAGTAGTGTGGTTAAAAATTAAACTTGAAAATAATAGCTAAGTGGTGGTTTACAATTTCTTACAATTTGCTAAAAGAAGGTGATAATGAATAAATGATAATTTTCTAAGATAATGATACAATATGATATCACCAATGAAAATTAAATGAAAAAACATGCACTTTCAAAAAAAATCACTCAAAATAGGTTCTAGATGAGCCCAAATAGAGTCCCAAGAGGTCCAAAATAGGTGACATGCATGTAAATATTATGACTACGTACTAATTATATAATAACCTCTAATAAAATGTAGAATCTATCTACACCACCACAAAGAGGGTAGAAAAATAGCCTAAAAAAATGCTTGTCATTTGGATTTCTAGAGCTTGAGATATTCATCGATGAAGTTGGGTTGCTAAATCATCATGCACATTGGAGAGGGGGTCACCCACAAGTCTGCTAGATTTAGCAGAACTACCACCAAATTTATAAAGGTAATAATTTTAGTGGAACTACTACCAAATTTATAAATCCACCAAATTTAGTGAAATGGTGGACCAAGGCTGTTGGAACTACCAATTTTGACCAAAATTTTCAAAAAATTTATTTCCCATGTGTGGGATAAAACCAAATTAAAAAATTTAGTTTCCCAATTTGACTAGCAACCATATTTGAACAAAGTCCATGTGCATGAAAAAAACTATGATTTGAACTTGAAGGCAAAAAAAAACGTATTTTTAGAGAAAAAACCTTTAAAATCACTCATGCTTCTCTAGATGTATGCAGAACTACTACAAAGACTGCTTATTGATGGAGCCTCCAATGTTCAATTAGAACAAAACTAAGAGTGCAACAAGACAATATGTTGGTGGTGAGTTTTGATGTGCTTCAATCAAGCTCCAAGAAGAACCTACAAAAAAAACACTCTCAATAAATAACCCTCCCCAAATTAATGTTTTTCCTAAACCTTTCTAACTCTTAGTGTCATCCAAAAGATGCAAGAGAAGAGCATAATCAATATTGGAAAATATATCCTAAGAGACTACCCAAGGTACTCATCCCAAGATTTGATACTATGAAAGATTTTATGCTAATAGCATATAAGAATTTACTATCAATGATTAGGCTAGGATTATAGAGTTCCTAAGGGAATCACTCTGACTCATAAAGAAGATCAAAATATGAGGAATAAATTGTATTCTCTCAATAGATAGTGTGGTCATAATAAGCTTACAAAGGAGGGTATTTATAGGAAATACCTTTCACCAACCCTATACAAGATTGTGACAACTGTCATGATATTATGAGGTGAGACAAACACTTAAAACACCTTAGTAAACTTAACCAAATAAGGTGTGAATAGAATCAGACAGTGAAACCAGTTTAACCCTGTTCACACTTGATAGTGGAACTAGACAAGAAATAACCCTGTTCACACCAACAATAACACTAGTCAAACTAAGAGATATAGGCCAAGGGGCACAAAGATAGAGTAGATGTGAGGCTTATAGAACCAAGATGACTATATAATTAAGAGGAACAACCAAGTTCTAAGTTTGTGAAGTGTACAAAACTAAGGTGCTACATAATCAAAAAATATCATCTACATATCCATTTAAAATATAAGCATATGATGTGGACTTATTAAGCATAAAAGATTTTCCATCATTATATACAAAATAAAATAAGCCTACAACTACCCTTATCACTATAACCATCTCTCCTACTACTCAATGCCTCCAAATAAATTGTGCCTCATCACAATAGATGCAGAACCTAGGCTGATGGATGTCTTATTAAGGGGAGAGACTCTTCTCTCAACTTGTGAAGGACCAAATGTCTGTGACACAACATCAAAAAATGGTTGTGGCTACTCAATATAAACATTAGAAAATAATGCATTAAATGATATATGGAAAATGATAGAGTTGCCAAGAACAAAATTTTACAACAAGGTGATTCCAAACTCACCACATGCCACCTAAAGAGTTGACTAAGGATACACAAACTCAAATATATAAGTGATGTAAAATCATATAGAGCATACATATAGGGTTAGAACTATGTGAATACAAATATAAATAAGATATAGAGTATCATTACTTGAAGTTGAAAAAGATAATTTTATTGTATGTGTTCTCACTAGCTTCTGTCTCTAAATCATGTCAGTCATTCATATTCGATTTTCCATCCTCTTTTTATGCCATTCCTATTTTTTGGGCATCTATATCCATTATGTTACTCTTGAAGATAAGTATGAATAGTAATAGGATAAATTATCTTCTCAAATCTTTACCTAGACTAAATATAGGTGAAATGTTGAGACCCTTCTTGACCATGTTGAGTCCACAACCATCCCATCCAATATGAATTGGTAATTTTACCAATTGTTTGATCAATTATATATGTGATGAATTGAACCCATGGAGTATGTGATTGATATTCTATGTGTGACCTCTCATGAATAGATTCCCCTATATATAGATAATTGATCTCAACCACCTCAATGCTAAACCTCCCCCCCCATATATTGATATGGTTATGGATATGGCATGATTATATAGAGAGGATACTACTCTCTGAAGAGAAGAGACCCCATCAATTCCTCCAATAGTCATGTAGTTTATCTCTCTCTATATTACATACATAACATGAATCAAGTTGTGATTATATGAATCAAAGGGGAGGAGGTTGGTTTAGATAAGCCAAGTTCTAATGACCTGCCCTCCTATAGCTTATATCTTGGGGAAGGACTCCCCTACCCTTGAACATATCTAATAATATATATTTGGGTACATGGCTATCTATAGGGAGGGGAAGAAACTGAGGGGGAGGGATTCAATCGATAACCCTATCCTATAGATTATTGAGATGGAAGAGCTTGAAGGAATCCCCTACCCCTATAAATATTTAGGGAGGGCTCCTATCTCTATCTCTATCTATATATGGGGTACTTGTTCTAACCATACACCCTTTCTCCAGCTATTGGTATATGGGTATAGGGAGGTTGAGTGGGATGGCTTGTGCTTGGATAAAGTGGAACATATTATCAATAAATAACAATATGTTTTACTTATTAACATCTTGTAAATATTTAAACATGGTTAGAGAAGTTAAACCAAATATCATATGAACTCCTGGTTGGTAATACCATATAGATAGGGGTTGGTTTTATTACTTAAATATATAGACATAGATCTATGCCTATGTATATCTCTTCCCAAATAGATATATAGTGGTCAAAGTACCCCTCATATCATCTAAAATAAATATATATGTCTCTATCATATGGACATGTGCATATGATCTCTTCTCTATCTAGAATTTGATGTGCCCTATATATCTAGATCTAGATCTATATGTGCAAGGTCTCTATCAAAGTGATACAATGCAGATAATTGGTTGGTTGATAGTATTAATTACATATATAGATGTAGATCCATGTATATATCTGAATAGTGTCATACTCTATTCATTGAAATCTAGTTCTCCCATCAATTATTCCACCCCTTCCTTTTATGATCTATCATGTCGTGTCAGTTATTAATGATTCCCCATCAATCACAAGCACATCTATAAATACCTAGGGTGTCAGGTGAGATTTATTTTGTGTGTGGCTCTCCTCTCTCATCTATATAAATATGGGGATTGGATGAAATATTCTACATATCCCCCTCTTTGGTCACCCTTTCCCCCATGTCATAAATAGATATATGGCCAATCTCCCAATTTGGTAACCCCACCCATTTTCTAATCATCATGGGTAGTCCCATATTATAATCTCCTAATGATCAATCCCTCATCTCATTTCCACTCAAGAACCCCACATATAGATATCCCCCTTACCCCCATAGATACATAGGGTTCCTTCCCCAAGCCCCTATACATATGGGGTTGGCATTTGACACTCCAAGAGATAGATGGAGTGTCACTCACCAACACACATAGATGGGTGGAACTCAATTGAATGAACCCCTACCTACTCTCTCAGAATCCCTACCCCTATATATATATATATATATATATATATGGTAAACTACAAAGTTTAAATTTTCCCTTTGATTTTCATTTCATGCAAGGTGGCTTTGGTTGTAGGTCTTCCACAGGACTTGGGATTCTGTGTAAGGTTTACAATGTGAAATGTGTCATGGGTCAAATACTCTCCTAGGCCATTAGCTAAAATGGTAAATTGACTGGAAAATTTAGGAGGTGGCATATAAGAGGATGAATCAAGGTTATCTAGGTCTATGAAATTGGCCTCTAGTAAATCAACAAGTATTTTTTTACCTTGGTCCTTTTTGGGCACTAGATCTAGGCCAAAGTAGTAGTTATAGATTTCATACTTTGACTCTAAATGTTTACAATGTTTATAGGGATAAAAATATCCATTGATGGTGACCTCCATACTTGAGTAAGAGAACTTGAGACACTAATGCAATGTTGAATGGATTGCACAATTTTAATGTATCTAAGGTCTAGCCAGAACCAAATTGTATGATAAGTCAAGGTCTAACACATGGCAAAGTGTATGTTTGATGAAATTTAGAGACACAATATTTAGGCCTGATCCACTGTTTATGAGGGCATGTTTCACTTTGTTCCACACAAAGACAAATTCAATGTATATGGGATTGTTATGGAGAGGGCCAAGGGATGACATATCACTTTGTATGAAGGTTAACCATTGGCCTAGGGCTAAATTCTAATAAAAGCTTGGAATTTGTTTGGTATTATGTAATTTGGGACTTGGTGTTAGCCTAGGAAATCTATTCAGATGTTTTTGTAGATAGTAGACATACGTAATAAATCCAAAATGGATATCTACATAGGTGTCTTCTAAAGTTGTTCCATAATGTTGAATGTCTTTTTATTCACACACACACACACACACACACACACACACACACACATCAAATGAGTGTGGCCCCTATATATATATAGGGATCCTCAGTCCCATATATATCTAGGGGTTGAATGCCCCAACTATATGACTATAGAAAGTCACCATCGACCTCCCTTAACTATAGATAATTTTTGATTGAGTTAGTTTTGGGGAGATACTCCATCTTGGGACAAAATTCCAATATCAGTTGTATATTATTATGATCCAACTGGGTTACCCATATCATCTCTCATCATTTGTACAAGAAAAAAATTAAAAAGTTCAATTATGAATCAATTAAAAGTAAGATTATTTTAATATAAATTTAATTTATTCCTTCTACATAAATTGAGATAAACAATAACAGAGAAATTTAAAGTTAATTGCAATGTTATCATCATAGTGTATTAGTATATATGGGGTAATAATAATGTATGTCATGTCATCTATACAAGCAAAAAATGAAAGAGAAAAATTGAAACTTACTAATTAATTTCTAATTTAATTTTCTAACTTGAGTGTAAGGGTATTGTAATGTTAATCATAGTCCCACCAACATAATCTAAACCACCTAGAATATTAGTTGTTATCTATACAAACACCAAAAATGAAATAAGTCAAATATAAATCAAATAAGTAAACATAAATCAAAAGCTACACTCTATACATTCATTTACATTTAAATAAACAAACTATAATTAACAACATATGTGAATACATATGGTGAAGTAGGTAAGTCCTTCATATCTGGGTGTGTGCTGACCAGAGGTGGTGAAACAACTATATATGGCATATACTATTATGTACTAGTGTCTTTAGGTGTTGAAGCAACTA
Source organism: Torreya grandis (assembly GCA_037957365.1). Taxonomy (NCBI): domain Eukaryota; kingdom Viridiplantae; phylum Streptophyta; class Pinopsida; order Cupressales; family Taxaceae; genus Torreya; species Torreya grandis. The sequence goes on from JARHVA010000046.1 coordinate 9,482,669, forward strand.
AAGATGAAATGAAATATTGTGTACTAGTGTCTAGAGGTGTTGAAGCAACTATAGATGGCATATTTGTAGATGTAACCCCTGAATTTCTAACCTGAATAGGTGGTCCAATACACTTCCTCCCACATGATGTGTAATGATGTATAATAACTATAAGATGCCTACTAGCTATGCCACCACATGAAACACCAGTAGTAGGAGGAACATTAATAGATATACCACCACTTGTATCATGTGTACATCTCCTTAGTGTATGCATCCCACGGTTAATAATAGCCTATGTGAAATAAATAATTGCCTCAAGGGTGTCCATTTGTATACTACGATGAAATATATTTGGGATGGAAGTATATGCTAGTCTTTATATTTATCTATTGGTGGTTTTTTCAATTTTTGTCCTTCTTGGCACTAGGTCTTTCAAATAAGGACCTACATCCATACCTTGGGAGGCCTTCATGTCAAAATAATTTGAGATTTATTGTAAAACAAATTCATGGTAGAATTTTCTAAAAAAATATACAATGTTACTTCATTATTATTTCATGTAGGTTCTTCAAACACAATCCACCACCTATTTTATTTATATAAAAAAATTGTTTGAACACACCAATCAATGCTAATGTGTTTGTAACTCGTTGGTGGTGTTTCAATTATTATAGGAATAAGAAACAAAGAACATACTACTTATTTTGTTATTTTTTTAATGTCCTTGTATGAAAATTTATTAGAATAATATTCTTTCAAGACATGTCTTTGATGTAGTGTTGTATCAAGTTGGGAAGTGACATTTCCCACTTCATTATAAATGGAATCAAATGTATTGGCAAGTGAATTATGTGCACTATGTCTTGAAGAGTCACACAAACTACTTATGATAATTTATAGCTATTTTCATGCTGAATTATATTTTTGATATAATTCAACGTCTTCCTGTGAACACAAAATGCTAGGGGTTTTCATCAAGTTTTTTTGGAGGTTTTCTTTAGACAGTGGATCCATCAAATTGAGTATCTCAATTTATAAAAATAAACATTTATATTAGGTTTTATTTAGTCAAGGATTTCATGAGAAAAATGTAATATTAATTTTAATACCCTCTTACCTTGTGATTATTATTAGAAATGCATCACTAAAAATGCCTTTCCAAACCCTACAATTTCCCTAAGGGGATAAACAACATCCTTGGACCATGGTGCGAGTGTGGAATCTTTGAGGGGTGTGTTTGGAAAGAAAAACCATGCATGTCCTCCTTTGTTTTCTCTTCAATCATGAACTTGAAAGTTATTTGCAAAACTAAACCTCATTTTTGTATGCATGGAAGCTTTTTATGTTTTGAAAAAGGGCAATGCTCTATAGAGTTAACATTGACCGTGACACATTTGCTTTATTTTAAAAAAAAGGGCACACATCCTTTTAAAAAGGGTGTTCACCCTTTGTGCAAAATGACTTTTTTTAAATAATGGCACTTTTTTTGTCCTCCAAATTTTTTCATTCACCCATTATACATATTTTGATATTATATAACATATAAATACTATTATAGAATTACATTTATTAATATATATATATATATATATATGAATTGATGAACTAAGGGTTGAGGGGTCCTTTCCAATGACATTTTAGAAAAACCAATAGATGAGAATGATTACAATAGGTTATCAAGCCTAGATTAAAAAAATAAGAGAAAGAAGTTACATAAGATAAGACCAAAGAAAACATATATGATGGGCAAAGGAATCAGATATATAGATGAAACCTTATCCCAAATCTAGGATAAGCCTAGCCAAGGGGAGATTGTATTGTCAACCTTAATAGCTTTTGTATGATCTGCTCCACATTTATGAATTTATTGGATTCTATGTAACAATAATGATATTCCCATGTGTTAAAGTTATCTAGTATGGGCCAACATTTACATAAAATATTTTAGGTCTTCCAATTGTTAGAATTTTCTTTGTTAAGAGTTGAGGCCATCATCATTGAATCATTTTCAATAACTAAATTAATGATTCTACAATCTCAATCCCCCTAAAGAACCAAATATAAATCTTAGGATTTGGATTTATTATTAGTGCCTGTTGTAAGGTGGAAGGAATCGGATTTAATCAAATAATGTACACAATCTCATATCACATAAATAACACCTAGAATACCTTGGATTCCCCTTTGAAGATCCATCCATAGTCAATTTGAAGAAACTTAATTTTGGTGAGAGCCAAGAAGAAAAAAAGTGTCACTTTGCATCTTGATAAGCAACCATTGAGGTTGTATTTTAATCAAAGCAAAATCCACACAAAGAGATGAAGAGAAGAACCAAAAACATTAGAGAATTTAACTTCAATTATTATAGGTTCAAATATTCCTATGATACTTGATACTGAACTTGATTCTTCCCTGAATATCTTCTTATTATGTTCCCACCATATTTTACATATGATAATTGAGGGTTTGTAGATCCATATAGAAGAGAATACAAAGGTAGCATGAAACGTTAGCCAGGATTGAAATACCAATTTTATAGGAGGAGGTACAACCCAATTTATATTTCAGATTTAGATCCATCATGAATATCCCATGACATGTATTTAGATATGAGATCTTTAAAAATGAGCATAAAATTCCATAGATCTATGTGATCCACCCAAGGAATTCCTAGTATTAACTATATAAGATCCACAACTTTAATGTATTTAAACCTAATTCAACTTTTAAATTTTTATCCATCATGAATCTCCCATGACATGTAAGAAATATGAGATATTTACAAAAGAGCATGAACTTTTGTAGGTCTATGTGATCCACCCATGGAATTCCTAGAAGGGACTAAATGTGATCCACAACTCCAATGCATTTAAACCCAATTCAGCTTTCAACTTTAGATCCATCACGAATATCCCATGACATGTATTTAGATATGAGATCCTTACAAAAGGGCATGAATTTTTGTAGATCTATGTGATCCACCCAAAAAATTCCTAACAGTGAACATCTGAATAAGATCCATAACTCTAATGTATTAAGGATATAACAATCTACACCATTTGGCTTGTGGATTACAAAACATCATCTAAATCAAAATTTGCTCCTAATGGCTTATTTTGGAGGATGAGTTTCTTGAGTCCCACACCAGCTTAGATTTTGTGTCTGCACACTTCATCCCAACCAATTAGAGGGATCTTCCTTTGATTTTTTGATCCTTGCCATAAGAAAGTTATGATATTTTTATTAATCTTGTCCTTAATCCTGGCAGGGAATCAAAGAAAAAAAAGAAGATATGTAAACATTGAAAACATATTTTTGAAAGGTTATTCTTCCAAATATAGAGAGGAGTCTTCCTTTCCAAGTGTTGAGATGATTTGTTTATTAAAATTATTTTAACCTTTTAGGGTTTTACTAGTGTAATTCCTATGTTAGATTAAAGGGTTGAGTTGTCTAAATAAGTGAAATAATATGCAATAAATAACCACTGATTTGTTACAAAATTTGACTCACTTTGAATTTCTGAAAATAGAAATAAATATGTGAAAATAGAGACATATGAAAAATAATAATTGTGAAAGATCTGGGTGCTAAAATTTGGGTTACAAATAGGTATCATGTCATCAAAAGGGTCCCTAAGTCATATTCTCTCCTAGATAGTAACACCCCACTTTGATAATATTTTCATGTGGCTCTAGTGTCCTAAAAATGGTGCTAGAGTCCATTTTCCAAGATTGTTCCTAAATTCTAGGAGCGCCTACACCTCTATTTTTAGGTTTTGTTCTTGCACGCATGAAATATGGAACTTTATATTGTGCCTAAAATAGATGATTTATGTTACAAACCCTAATCCTCCTTACAAGTATGGCATGATATGAAAATGTATGTTCATTAGTAGGATAGGCTGGACATCCTCAACACCCTATTGTGAAGAGAGTTTTCTAAATACCAATACTCTAAAGAGGGATCAAGCCTGATGTAGTTCTGTCACCTAGTGCCTGATGAAAGTGCAAGTGAATGCTAGAATGATAGTGGTCTTGAATGCATTGAGTGTGCTTGAGATTGGAAATATTTGAAATATGGGCTTAGGGTAGTTGTAGATGGTAGTATGCAGAAGTAGGGATTAATAATCTTGATTTTTCTCAATTTTTTTCTTATTTGAATATGCCTTTTGCATCTATTTTCCATTTAGTGGATAGTGGTCTAATATTCTTGTATTTATAGTATTTATAGTATTTATAACTTATGAAAATAATAAAATGTGATTAGGTTGACCTTAGGAGGGTCATATATTTGAAAATATATATGTACAAGAGAGTTAAGGAAAGGGACACCAGCACCATGTTGGGGACACTAGTGCCCTATGATTTTAGTGTCCTTAATGTGGTGCTAGTGTCCAACTGGTAGGCTGTTGGGCACTAAGGGATAGGATCTGGGAATGTAGGTCTAGGACTATGTTTGAGTTGACAAGGGACATCTATGGTCCTTAAAATGGATGGAAAAGTGTGATAAAGGATATGCAATAAGTTTAGGGCTAATATAATAATAGGTTGTCTCAAGAAACATTCTTATCATCCAAATACCACTTCTAGGTGATTATAGAAACCTTGATTTTACATGAATTAGGTGTACATAATTATTATTTAACTTAAATGATTTTGAAAAAAAATAAACTAAATATTTCCAATGTTCAACCTCCATAGTGTCCTTGAAAAGGAGAATTCCAAGATGTTTGTGAGGTAATGTGCATGTCTTAAAGCCAAGAATGTCTACTATCTGTTGAGTATATACAGAAGTGTTAAAGTAGAAAATGCTTGATTTTCTTCATTTATGCTATGCCCATAAGCCAATGAATAATCATCTAGAATCTTCGTAAAGGATCATGTTTCATCTACTATACTTCCAAAAAATAATTATATCATTAGTAAACAATTGGTGGGTAATGGCTTCCATATTCTTTGTGGTTTGTATACCTTTAATTTCGTGTCTCAGTTGTGCTTGAGAAATATAATTCCCCAAAGCCTTTTCATTAAAATGAATAAGGCCATAAGGGGTTTGTTTGTCTTAGGTGGATGGTGGCCTTGAAGAAGCTGGCTAGGGAGCCTTCAACCAATACATAAAATCTTAGGGAAGAAACACAATTGAAGATCCCAATCACACCAATTATGTGAAAACCCAACTTATACCAAAATATTTAGGAGAAAGTACCAGTTAGCTCATTCATAAGCATGCCATTTTGTAGATTAGTATGCAAGGAGTGAATGAATTCATGGGAAAATATGATGCCTTCCAAAATCAGGTGGTCTAACACAAATCCACCTTGTTTAGATGAAACTAAAAATAGAAGTAAATGTTTTAATTTGAGTGTTATATCTTTCAAGATCCTAGAAGAACCTAGATGAAACTAAAAAATGAAGTAAATGTTTTGATTTGAGTGTTATATTTTTAAATATCCCAAAAGAACCCAAGTGAATTTGTGCCCAATGAAGAACCCTAGGTTTTGGATCTTATAAATGGTGTTATAAATAGAAATGGGGTGAAAATTCATGAATCTGGGTGCCCAAGGAAGAATCCTAGGTGTTGGATCCTTTAAATAGTGTTGCAAACAAAATGGGGTGAAAATAAATTGAGTTCTTGGTCATTTCTATTTTGGAATCAACAAGATGAAGTTGTTGAATTCTTTCAAAACTCGCTTAGAACATCTGAATTTTTCTATTGATATTATAACATCCACTCCAACCACTTCCCAAATTCTTTAAAAAATGTAGTTGGAAATCCATTTGGATCTGATGCCTTTTCTCAAGGCATAGAAAACACCACTAATATGACCTCCTCCATATAAAATGGGGTCATTAGAATTTCATTCCTCTCATCTACAACCAAATGAGGAATTCCCTATAACATTGATGTTTACACCTAAAGGGGATAAGGGTTTGCATCACCTAATAGGTCTTCAAAATTTCACTAAATAAAAAAACTTGGGTCTCATATCCACATCAAATCAAATTTGAAGGGGCAAGATATCGGCTCTAAGTCACATCTAAAGGAGAGGGAAATTGGATAATGATCAGAGTCTGAGGATGGGAGAATGTTGCATTCCACAAACTAGTTTGTGCCTAAGTATTTATTATTAATTACTAATTGGTCCAATTACTCTTAGATATTGTAGAAGCATTACCTCCTATTTTTGAAGGTATGGCAACCTTGTTTTAGTCCAATGTCCATAAAGAGTTATGAAATACAAACTTCATAAAATTCTATATGGGACTAATTTTCATGGCTCCCCCACCCACCTTATCCCATGCTGAGAAAAGAACATTTCAATCACCTTCTATTATAATTTTATCCATATTCTTACTATGGGTCTCAATTGATAAATCCTCCCAAACCCTTCTTAGCTTGTGTAGAGAGAATAACATTACAATCACCTTCCATTACAATTTTTTCCATATTATTACTATGGATATGAATTAATAAATCCTCCCAAACCCTTGTTTTTACATGCAGAGAGAAAAACATTGTAATCACCTCCAATTATAATTTTATCCATATTTCTACTATGGGTTTGAGTTGATAAATCCTCCCAGATCCTTCTTTTTAAAATAAAGTTATTTAGAGCATACCCATGTCCATTGAAATACATTATATTTTACATAATTACCAATTAGAATTTTGAATGATTATTTCACAAGAAGCCTTTATAGATTTCTAAATTATCCCAAAACCACCTTAGGCTCCTCCTACATCCTTAAATAAACCATTCCACTCATGCCACACATTACTCCATATTTGACAAGAATCTAGAGAGTTCATTTTTGTTTCTTAAATTAAGACAATGTCAGTTTGTTATTTAATAATGAAATGCCTTAAAATACATTTATTATTAGGGTTGTTTAATCTTATAACATTATATGATATGTCCCTAATTTGATAGGTAGGGGATACATCCACCTTTGGTTCCCAGATGTAAAATAATGGTTTATAATATCCTATGTATCCACTTTCACTTCCATGAGTGTTTTCTCCACTCTATATTTTCACCCTCATTTAGTTTTTTTATGCATTTTGCTTACCATAGGAGAACTAAATTCTACACATAACCAACATGCACAAATGCTGGTTGTTGATAATAATAGACCCTAAAACCTACTTATTTTGATTGCAATAACCTAACCATTTTGACTATGTACACATTTAGAAACTATTTGTCAAATGTTTAATTTATAGTTGACCAATGTTTGTGCGTGTTTGTTAAGATTAACCAACTTGTAGTTGAATACAAACCCAATTCCTTTGGGTTTTATAAGTCATTTTCATCCACAAACTGATAAACCTACAAGCAATTCATCATAACACCCCCAAAGCATCAGTCTTTGACTTGCTACCATCCTCAATAAACTATCTCAATATAGATTCAATATTAGTTAAATCTTTAACTATCAACTCAATTTCAACCAAGATAGTTCATGGAGTCAGATGCTCAGAAGAATCAGGTTTTAGATATTATTGGAATGGAGTGATATGAGTGCATCCGGTTAAGGGAGAAAGAACTAAGGGGATTTTAACCTCAGAGTGAATATCATTTCATATAAGAAAAGCCTTTGAAGGTTGACCCTACTTAGGACACCCCAAACTTTGGTTCAATACCACAGACTATGACTAAGGCACTTCTATGCCAACCCTCTTTTGGCCCACTATACACATTTACTAATAGAAATCCCATGTCTACCAAAATAATTATATTTTACATAATTGCCAATTAAAAATTTGAATGATTATTTCAAAAAGAAGCCTTTCTAGGTTTTCAAATTATACCCAGACCATCTTAGGCTCCTTTTTCATCCTTAAAAAAACCATTCCATTCATGCCACACATTACTCCATATTTAGTAAAAATCTAGATAGTTTATTTTCATTTCTTGAATTAAGACAATGTTAGTGTGTTATTTAACAAAAAAGGCCTTAAAAGGCATTGATTATTAGGATTGTTGACTATTATAACATTACATGATATGTACCTCATTTGAGAGGTAGGGGAGACTTCCACCCTCAGCTTCTCAGATGTAAAATAATGGTTGGGAATCTTCTTTGTACCCACTTTCACTTCCACAAGTGTTTTCTCCACTCTAGATTTTTACCCTAATTTGGAATTTTTCATGCATTTTACTTTCAATAGGAGACTTAGAGGCCTGAGCATAACCAATAATCACAAATGTTGGTTATCAATAGTATTTGACCCCATAACCTACCATTTCAATTGTAATAACCTAACCATTTTGACAGTGTACACATTTAGAAACTATTTATTGATTTTTCAATTCATAGTCAACCAATATTTATGCATGTTAGTTAAGATTCATAGACTTGGAGTTGATTTAAAACCCAATTCCTTTGGGTTTTAGAATTCATTCTCAGCATCAAACTAATAATCATGTGATAAATTCATCCCAACACCCTACAAAGCATCAGTTTTTAAAATTCTATGATCCTCAGTCAACTATCTCAAGAGTCTTTGACTATCATCTCAATTTCAACCAAGATAGTTCATGGAGTTAGATGTTTGAAAGAAGTAGGATCAAGATATTATTGGAATGATGGATAAATTTTATTGCATTTAACTAAAGGAGAAGGAAATTAGGGGATTCCAACCTCATAATAAAGATCATATCGTAGGAAAAAAGCCTTTGAAGGTTGACCCTACTTAGGATACCAAAATTTGGATAGAGCCCACATACTATGACTGGGACACTTCTTTAAATGTCCAGGCTAAAATAAATGATAATAATTAGGATTATGAGATTAAATCTCCACCATTTATTTTAATGACATGCCTTGGGAAGAAAGATAAATAACTTTTGAAATAGGTTTTTATGAATCTAGATAAAGGTTAATTCACGCAAAGGCATCCCACCTGACTCTCTTAGATCTACCTTAGAGTGAATGATACAAAGGTACTTGGGAAAATTATCCAAATCATCATCTACTCCTAACTCTGATCTTTCTATGATCTCATTTGAATGTTTTATTCTCAAGGTTTAGTCTTCAATCTATGTCTTTAAACTTATCACTAGGATTTGTACCTCTTTTACTATTATCCTGTTATAAAACACTATGGAGTCATATATACCTATCAACTAGACCTTTCATTCATTATCTCACTCAACTCACTTTATTCCATTCATTCATTCATTCACTATTACTTTTCAATTCACTCAACTCACACTCCCCATTCACACTCGTCACAACTTCAACATTCAAGCACCTAATCATGTTATTGGTTTTATGAATTCAATATATAAACAAAAATTATATTAATATACCACATCACCCTTATCTTTATCCCCTTCATCCTCTCAATCAAACTATTTCATTTCTTGTCACACCTTTACACACTAGTGAGGCTACTTAGCTTATAGCCTTTTTTTCCACCTTTTTCCTTTGTTTAAAGAATTTATAAGTTTTCCTAAGAATATGATGCCATGTTTCACCACCCTCTATATTCTTAAATCTTTACCTAAAGTTTCAATATTCAACTCCCTCTATAGATAGTACTTCCTTCACAAGCACTTTACCAATTAGGCCTTTTAGGCCTCTATACTCTTACTCAGGCTTCCAATCCATACTATATGGTCCTAAAAAAAAATAAAACCACTTTACTCCATTTATAAATGTCAAAATAGGTAATATCACAAAGTTTAAAATTTTTACATCGGTTAAAATTTCAAATACTAGGGTTTTTGTTTGGAAACACTAGCTAATGCAAAAATGCAAGCTTGTATTGGCCAAGAGAGATCAAAATTCCATAAATTTAGTTTTAAAGTGTTTCAAGACAACCTGAGACCTATTCTAGGTCTATTTTAATCTTATCCACCTATCCAAATATCTTAGGGTTCCTTGTTAACCTTGTTATGACTGGTAATGCACCAAATACAGAGTTTTGCATTCTAATGGAGGACTATGTCAACATGATTTGAATAAACCTAAGTTTGAAGATTCTTTTAAGGACCTTTTACACATTTTTCACCTTGTCTCACTTTTTTAGATCACATTAACTACTTGAGATCTAAAGGACTTCATCCCTCTTTTCAAGTTGATTGTCTATCTAAAGATAGGGTATAGATAGAGTTCTCAGGGTTTGTTTGATTGTTACAACTTAAGGATAGTTATATTATTGAACATTTATACCTGATCAAGTTCTCCTTAAAGTCTCTATCAATTCAATTAATTATCACTTTATCAAAGCATACATACTCATTCCTTAGCATTTGAATATGCAAAAAAGGGTTTCTTGACTGTGTGCACAGGGTTTCTTTGTTCATGTGGGCTGTGTATTAACTATTTACTATTACCTTTGCATTTAAGACAAATTTGAATATCTTCTCATCAAACATTCTTTCCTATATACCATCTCAATCAAATATCATCACCAATATCTCAACAAACATCATTAACTCACCTTTGTACTTTATTGGTATAGCCATTATAGGGTTCTTGAATAAAAGTGTCTTTTATCCAAGTTGTCAACACTTTGAAAAACTTACTAAATAACTATAGGGTCTATATGATACCTAATACATTAAAGATATTAAATTTAATGATAATTCTTGTTTCACCAATCTAGATTAGTTACTCAAAATCTTCTCTCCTTGATCGTAACCTACAATCCATTCTCCAACCTACATCTATACATAAACCTTGCATGATCATGGCCTCAAGGGAATTTCAAGACAATTCATAACCATTTTAAATCCAATATACCTTTTAATGGATATTAAAAATAATAAAAACCTATTATTTATTCATTTAGATCAACACTTATTACACTTGTAGTCCATTCATGGACTTGTCAATCTTTTTGAGAAGTTTGCACATTCTCTCTCTCTCTCTCTCTCTCTCTCTCTCTCTCTCTAGTT